>CM053576.1:98547244-98603521 GCA_028646485.1 Cryptoprocta ferox | reverse complement strand
ATAGCCAAATCATGGAAAAAGCCTAAATGTCCATCAACTGATGAATGGATTAGGAAGATGTGGTTCATCTATACAATGGAATACTACATGGCAATGAGAAGAAATGAAATCTGGCCATTCGTAGCAAAGTGGATGGACCTCGAGGGTGTCATGCTAAGCGAAATAAGTCAGGCGGAGAAGGACAGATACCATATGTTTGCACTCATAGGTCTAACAGGAGAAACCCAACAGAGGACCATGGGGAGGGGAAGGAGGAAAAGAGTTAGGGAGTGGGAGGGAGACAAAACAGGAGAGACTCTTGAATACTGAAAAAAAACTGAGGGGGGAAGGTGAAGGGGGAAAGGTAATGGGGGTGATGGTCTTGGTGGAGGTCACTTGTGGGGAAGAGCACTGGGTGTTATATGGAAACCAACCTGACAATAAACTATAAAGTTTAAAAAAAAAATTAAAAATAAATTAAAAAATAAATAAATAAATAAAAGAAAAGAAAAGAAGGGCCAGGGACCCCTGGGTGGCTCAGTTGGTTAAGTGTCCGACTCTTGATTTCGGTTCAGGACATGATCTCACGGTAGAAAGACTGAGCCCCATGTTGGGCTCCACACTGAGCATGGAGCCTGGTTGGGATTCTCTCTCTCTCCCTCTCTCTCTGCCCCTCCCCTGCTTGTGTGCTCGCTCTCTCTCTCTCTCTCTCTCTCTCTCTCTCTCAAAAATAAATAAACTTAAAAAAAAAAAAGAAGGGCCATATTCTTTACACACACACCCCCAATGGCAGTCATTGAAGAGACATGCTTACCCAAAGAAACAAAACCCTGATAATTCTCCAGCATCACCTCCCTGTAAAGAGCCCTCTGAGTAGGGACCAGCTGCTTCCACTCATCCTTTGAGAACTTCACAGCCACATCCTTAAACTTGAGTGACTTCTGAAAAGACAAATGTTCTTACTCACCTATGTGCCTTCTTTTATGTATCACTGAGGAAGAGTAAAGATTATAGCACTGGAAGACATACGGAATAAAAAAAGAAATAGTTTTGATGATGTAAGAGCACTGGATATTTTAAGTAAGAGGTATAGGTCTGTGACCTGAGGCATGAAACTCTTGGTGATGGCCTCATGTCATCACATCCAGGACAGAGCCTCCAAACTTCAGAGACACTGTCACTGGCCTCAATTTTTTAAACTATAAGTTAAAGAATTAGATTAGATGATCTTTAAATTCCCTTTCAGCTCTAATAATCCATGAGAGCTCTGCTTGAACAACTGGTTCTCAAGTTAAGGGAAGATCTATGATGAATGTACAAAGAACAGAGGACACTTTTAAGAATTAAAACTGAACAAAAAGGATAAAAAGTATGGTGTCCCTTTGAAAGGAAGATAATATTCCAGACTAGAGGATTCAGAATTTTTATATTTTCATGAAAGTTCTCTAAGCACTCCCTGAGCTCATTGCTAAGGGCAGAGCTGCCTCAATCCTCTGCTCCCCAACCATTACAAAACACATGATGGGGCTGGTCACCAAGGCTTTATGAAGGGCCATTCAGAAGGAAGATCCCTACAGCTTTGTTGTATGGTGAGAAGGGAGAGGATCTGAAGCCAGAAAGGGTACTAGTCTTCTCTACAGAGCCCCACTTCTACCAAAATGGGACCAATCTCCAAGGCTGGGAAGGAAGCTCCAGACTGAAGAAAGTCCAACTCACCTGCCATCTGGCTATTAGGGGCACAGCTGCCATTCTCTCCTCTTCTGTGTCCTCTTGGAAAAGGCCCAGGCCAGAGTTGGCAGAGCGAGAGAAGGAAACATGAAAAGAGACCACTCCCATTTCATAGTTGTCTAACCCAGACTAAAAATTTCTACATATCCATTAGGTGTGAGCTGGCCCTTATGCTCAATACCCTACTAAGAGCAAGGCAAGCCTGGAAGTAAATTCACCTTTTCCCAGGAGACGGAAATTAGGAATATTGCCACAACTCTGTTCCTGAGTTAGCAGCTTCCTGGGGACAGAGTTCTGTTCCCATATCAGAAAACTATTAAAAATCAAACAGTTTACAATGAAGTTGTAAATCTTCATTGTATTTAAGTGAAATCTTCATTATATATAAATTTATATATAAATATAAAATCTATAAAAATGATTTTATAAATCTATAATAAGCATTGTGCTCTGTAGTATTTTGACATAAATAGGCAACTTAATAAATAACTCAATTTGACTTTTAAATTCAAGATGACCAGGAGGATGCTTATACTAGCATTTTTTTTTTTGAAAGCTAATCTGAAGCCTATATGGTCAAGAATAAAAAAGGAAAAGCAAATTGGTGTATTAGCGTTAGTCAAGTTTTGTGTAGTTCTAAGGACCAGAAATATGTCCAAGCAAACTAAGGTGTTATTTTTAGGATATAATAGGCATTATAAGGATACTGTAATTAAACAGCATCTAGGCCTCATGACATTTGTGGTCCCTACTGGGATGAAGAGCACTGGCCTCCTGTCCTAATTCCTTCCTGATTGTCAAAGGTCCCAAGTACAGGTTCAAGAAGTGAGTGGGTCCCATCCAATCAAGAAACTGAGTCAGGAACATCCGGGTGGCTCAGTCGGTTAAGCATCTGACTCTTGATTTCAGCTCAGGTCATGATCTTACGGTTCCTGAGATTGAGCCCTGACTCGGGCTCGGCGCTGACAGTGCAGAGCCTGCTTGGGATTCTCTCTCCCCATCTCTTTCTCTGCCCCTCCCCCATTCACATGCACATGCTTGCGCTCTTTCTCTCTCTCAAAAATAAACAAACTTAAAAAAAAAAGAAATGGGGTCAAACACCAAATGCTAGAAAGTCCAGCCAGTTTCTTTAGGGTCATCTTTTTTTGTTAGAGTCATTTTTTTTAAGTTTATTATTATTATTTTTTTAGTAATCTCCATATCCAATGTGGGGCTTCAACTCTGACCCCGAGATCAAGAGTCGCATGCTCCTCTGACTGAGCCAGCCAGAAGCCCCTGTTAGAGTCATTTTTAAAGTTTCCACAGAACTAGGAGACTATACGCAAAAGGATACCCAGCTATTCAATTCAGTCCAGGACTGAATATAATTGGCTTCTCCCGCAAGAGGAAAAGAGCAGCAGGACCAACCAGGATGGACTGACTGACCACTGCCGCTATAGCACTGGCTGGCATCACAGAAGACCATGGGAAATAAAGGATTAGCTAGAGGGCTAGGGTGTCCAGAGTGCAATGGTCACCTCTAGAGACACACAGACCCCACCCGAAGTTAGGTTTCAATATTGAGAATAAGGATGCCATACGCACAAACACAGACCAAGTATATAAAAAGGTTTATTACTTACGTACTTGAGGTCTCTGGAGAGAGCAGGGCAGGTCTCTCAAGCAGGTCCAAAATAGCTTAAGAGACTGAGGAAAGGAGAACAGCCTGGTTGTTATTGTGGTTACGGGGGAGGGCCAGGGTGAGCATTCCCACATGCCCACGGGAAGGGCTTGTGTGATTGGAATCTCTCGCCAATGCCCAAGGAGAGAGCATTCAGACTTCCTTATCAGCTTGTCCAGGTGTGGGACACAAGGGCAAGAAGGAAGGGTGAGTCTTAAAGGCTCAACAGTCAAATATCAAAAAGTGAAGGCAGATCACACAGAGTAACTCTACATCCGAAACAGGAGGAAGAATCTCCGTCGTCTTCTCTCCAGGCCTACTGATCTTTGGGCCTGATACGGAGACAATCTGTGACATAACAGTACCTGGAAGACATAAGAGGTAATACTATTCTCAAGAGAAAGATTAATTTATCTAACAGAAGTTTTACTCAGAGAATCTGAAAAATCCTTCCTGGAGTAGAGCCAGGAACAATGATCTCCCTGAACCTGCCCACAGGGAATGCTAGAATAATATTCTCTCAGGGGTTTATTACAAAGCCTGTTGCAAAATGTAGTCAGTATCCAGTAGAGAGGGCAAAAGAGTAGAAAAAGCAAGAGGGTATAGGGACCCAACAGTGCTCATCTGAGGCTGACTCTATGTAATACAATCCATACAAACCAGTAGGATAAGTCACATTTGGCAACGTCTTCTGGATTCCAATTATGATGGTGATCCACTACCAATCAGATTTTATTTTATTTTTTTCATTAATAGACTTGTGTACCCTGCTGGATACTGAAGGATAATGATGGTGCTACACATCTTATCTCTTGCTCTTGAGATCAAGATAGAGCAATGTATCTTGATATAGGGAACCTGGATACCTTGGGCATTTAGAATGGTCAACAGCAAGCTTATATTTATAATTTCTGTGTATGCAGGCTATCTGACATGTGCCTGGAGGTGGCCACAAATGAGAATGATGCTGGAACAAAGCCATCAAGGGCTACATGGGTCTTGCACCTCTTTGTCCCCCAAAAGAATGTTCTCAGAGGAATGTTCTCAGAACATTCTCCTCTGTACAGACAAGGTTCAGTAAGGTCTTTAACTCCCAGCCCCCCTGAGCTTATTGATTTAATACCCACAATTAACTGGCCATGGTCTCTGTGTCTCCTACTTAGAATTCTCAAGACCCTTTTAGTTGTTAGCCATTGAGAGCCTAATGACCTTAGATCATGTTTCAACCTCTTGTCCACTCAGCCATTGCCAAAGAGCGCAAGGAAGAGCAGCTCTCAGAGAAATGGACTATGGCCAGGACAGGCCTACTCCTCTACATAATTTTCTTAGTAGTCATGTTTCAAGGTGAGTGACAGGCAACAAGGAGCAGCTACTGTTCTGACTCTGGAGCTCTGCCAACACTTCACACTTTTCAAGGCAGTATCTTTATTCACACCCATAAATTAATAAAAACTGACTCTATTTCCTGGCCAAAGCTGACTGGCATCTGAACCAATTAGTCCTTGCCCTGGAATTTTCGAAGTGGGACCAAGAAAAAGAGGTCAGTCTCTTCTCATGAGGCTCCACTTGAGGGCATGAAAACTTGGGAGCCCTTGACAGTCACATTTTGTCATGCCATCTGAGAACAGAAAAAGCCACAGTCAGCAGTGACAGGGAAAAATGAAACACAAGTACATACAGAAGTAGAGGCAAGGGGTTAAGAGAGGGTCCTAAATTTGTTCTGTCCCCGGTTCTAGTTTACAGGCACACCACAGTCTTTTCCTTGGTTCCGTGACCTAACCAAGTATCCTCAAAATGAATCCCCCTCATCCCAGTTTGAGCAGGGTTTCTGCAATTTGCAACCCAAAGAGACCTAAGACAGGGAACAAAACCAAGCTTCTACCTTCTTACCTGAGGTTTCATTGTTCATGTTCTGCTATCAGACCTCTCCTCTTAAGAGCTCTTTTGAGTCCTGGGGGTACATAGAGGACACAGCATCCAGTGTGGCTCACAGAACCAAAAGGTGGCATTAATCTTAAGATGCCTGCCAATGTCATTAAAATAAGCTATGGATGTTTCCAATCAAGTCCATAAACTCTTTTCCAATCCATAACCAAATGGATCCACAACACAAAACAAAGGCTCAGGGTCATCACCTTCTTTGAACGCTCAGATTTCTGATTCAATCACCTAGTATATACTGCCTTAGGCTAGAGTTACTTGTATCTTCATCTTTCCAAGGAGGTGGTAAATCTTGAGAGTCAAATCTTCCTTTCCTCACTAAGAAAGCTATTTCCACATATTTAGTACTCAAGAAATATTTGCAGACTAACTGAAATACGAAGTTTTGCAAGAAAGTCTAGTTGGTGTTGGAAAGCAGCTCTCAGAAGAGGGAGCGCCACTGGACAGCTCCAAGAGGCTGGGTGGAAGGGGTTGAAACCCCAGGCCTGGCCAAGGGAACCGAGAGAAATGAGTAATTGAGGTGCTTTCCGGGAAAGATGGACCAGCAGGATTCCGCAGTCAGTTCAATCCTGGTGTACTGAGCCCCTAGCACGCGTAAGCAGAGGAAGGACCTCCTCGGGAGGAAATGCGCCATTCTACCCGGCGGATAGGCACTGCGGAGCGCGGCCCAGCGCACCCCAGCGCACGTCATCTCACACTGCGGGGCCAGGCTACCCACATCTCACTTCACCTCGACCCATGTCATCACCCTGAGTCGCGCCGGGCCTGCAGCTGACGCCTCCTCCTCTTCCCCGCCGCAGGTCGGATCAAGGTCAGCCTGGGAGCAGCGGCCAAGGATAGTTCCAAACACCCTATTTCGGTTCCACCCTCATGTCACCGCGCCTCGCAGCCCAACTTCCTTCCCCGCCCTTTCTTCCACACCTTCCTCTCGGCGCCGCTGCTCCCACCACACCCTACCCCTGGTCCTCACCTTGGGCGCCAACCGGCTCCCGGAGGCCCCACTAGGGGCGAGGACCACAGAGCGCCTGCGCAAAGAGCCCTCGGAAAACTACGATTCCCAGAAGGCCTCGGGGGTAGTGGAAACCCCGAGGCCCCGCCTTCTGGGGGGTACCAGCCTGGTAATTGCGCGCGTCGTTCAAGAGGTGGAAGGCGACGTTTCTAGTAAAAATGAAGGGAAGCCGAAGAGTGATGAACCAAAGCTGTCTCCTGGCCGTGTTCGCCTGCCACAGGCGGACCCCTACCGCGGATGCTTCTGTTTCTTAGGCAGCTTTCTATCCAGTTCTCCAGGATATTTGTAACTTCTACTCTCCTCAGGCACCTGCTACTTCATCTTCTCCCTCACTTTCCGAGTGGGGGTGTAGGGGAGAAAGCGTGAGAGAGAATTCCCATTCTTGCCTGTAATCAGATATACAAATTTGCCTTTCTTCACGTTCATTCTACTGCCCTCTCCAAGTAGAACAATAAACAGAGATACATCTGGGCTTTGCAATTATATTAGTTAATAAAGTCCCTTTAGGCTTAAGTTGAGGAACCATTTTCTGTCTGCTGTACCTGAAGGCATCCTGATACCTGTTCACATCTCTTAACATTTTAAAAGAATTCTCTTAGTTTCACATCCCCCTCCAGCTACCAATCTTAACCTCTCCTTCTTATCAAAGCTAACCTACTCAGTATTGAGGATACTTGCTATGTTTACCTTCCACACCCCACTCGTTCCTTCACCAAATTCATTGCAATATGGCTTTGGCGCCACCATCCAAGTTATCGACAAATCAGGGGGTGGGGTGGGTAATGCTTTGGTTTTCTTGACCACTTGGCAACACTGAATACTTTTTGACTATTCCCTTTCTTCAAAGTCTTTCCTGTGACCCTGCTCTCACCTAGTGTTTCTCTTACCTCTCTCTTTTTATGGACTCATCCTCGTCATGCCCGTTAAATCCCAGTGTTCCTCAAGGACCTATCCTAGATCCTAGTCTCTTCCTACACTACACCTTCATAAGCTATTTCCTACCACTCATATGGTTTCAGGTATCATCCACATATCTGAGATCATTCTTTTCAGCTTCAGTCTGCCTGCAGAACATTGGCACATGTCTGGATATTTCACAAACATCTCAAGCTCAATATATTTAAATGAGCTCACTCTCTACCATTATACCAAACACCTTGGGTGCACTACCTCATATTCTCTTCGCCCAAATTTTACCCCAGCCATGCTGCAGCAACCACATTTGCACAAACATAATCAGATAACTCCTTGCCTCAGTTGTACTCCATACTTTTCATTTTCCTCCCTGGAGTTTGTCTCTGACTCTGCCACAGGGGATAACTACAGCAAGCCTTGATGTTCATGCAGCAACACTTAACCAATTATGGATAGGAGCCAGTAGATAAATGCTCCCGACTTCAAGGGCAGATAATTCTGAGGCTCATTTGACATGACTCCCCAAGTCCCAGTGGGACTCTCTGTTGCCCACAGCAGTGATCAACTTGATTACATAGTTTATTGGATTTTTCTTTTTTTTTTAATGGATACTGTTATTAGTGTAATGACTAACATCAGTATTTTAATTATTTAAATCTTGCTCTATCCAATTATGGTACAATGCGGAAAAAAATGAGTATCTCAGTGGCAGGACAATAAAAGCAAATTGCTAGGTGTTAAGTGAAGTTAAATTTACACTGCTATTAACGGATCAATTTAATGGGTATAGAAAAGAATGTGTTAGCTAGATCAATGTCTACATATCAGTCAAGAGGCAACTGACAGCCATCTTCCAATATAGAAACAAGGTGAAGCACAGAACTAGCTACAGTTGCCTCCACTTCATTAGCTTTCTTGTAATATCAGAGATCGTTAACTTCTAGGATCTAGCTTTTGACCAGACAAATCAAGGAATCAGAAAGGAAATGGTGGGACACATCACTCCCAGGTCCTCCAACTTTATCATGTCTGTAATTTTCCTCACTGGTTTATATCGACAGTTTTGGAGTGGTGGGGGAGCTCCAGTAGTTTCCATTGGGCACATCCATTGCCAGCACCCATTCATGCTTTGCCCATTCTAATAGAATATTCTCCTCCTCCAGAATCATAATAAATGGATTCTAATATCCTGCTCAGAAAGAGGTGAAATGATCACACGAAGGATCGTTTATCTTTCACAACTGGCAACCTTAGATATTTCCTCCTCCATATTCTGAATGGGTTGTTAGAGGTTCATAAGTAACATCTCTTCCCTACCTAAGAAAAGATCCAACTCAGAACAAAGGAGTCAGGCACACAAAGATCAAAGCAGCTGTTTTGAGATCTGTTAAAAAAAAATGTGTCTGAGGGATGGTAACCACAGACTTCCCAGGCTTGGATCTCACCCAGATGCTTGACCTGCTGGGAAGCAAAAGACTTCCTTCTGCAGGTGCACAGTGCTTACCACATGCCCAGATGCAAGCTTCCCTCAAACATCTCCAGTGATGGGGCGTCTGGGTGGTTCAGTCAGTTAAGCATCCGACTTTGGCTCAGGTCATGATCTCACGGTTGGTGGGTTCAAGCCCCGTGTCAGACTCTGTGCTGACAGCTCACATCCAGGAGCCCGCTTCAGATTCTTTCTTCCCCTCTGTCTGCCCCTCCCCTGCTTGCACTCTGTCTCTCTCTCTCTCTCTCAAAAATAAACGTTAAAAAATTTTTTTAATGTCCTAAAATATCTTCCAGCTTTCTCTTTCATGATAACTGTAGAGGCAACATGTTCTAAATGATGAGGATGGAGTAAGACAGACCAACTCACACAAGATTTTATGCAAGAAATAAATCTTTACTTGGGGGGTTACTTATGGCACTATGGCAGAGCATTCCCCTGTTCGGTAGTGAAGAGGGAAGAATTCAAATTGGGAAATGATGACTGCAGTAATGGGAGCCTGAGATGAGAAAGGTGTAGGCTAGACTGAAAATTCGGAGAAAGGATATGAATCCAAGAACATGTATTATATAGAGAGAACTTGGTAAGTAGAAAAGTCACTAATTCGGATATTTATTGAGCACCTATTATGTGCAAGGCACTGTGTGAGATACAAAGACACGTTAAGTCATGCCTCCAAGTGTTTACAATCTAGTTCAGGAGATACTACATGTACACAAATAGTGAAACAAACCGTATCGCATAATAGTTAAGAGAACAGACTTTGAAGGTGGACTTGTATCCAAGACTTGGCTTCCTTTTACTAGCTGTGTCATCTTGGGCAAATTATTTAACACATCTAAATTTCAGTTTGCTCCTCTGTAAAATAAGGATAGTAACAGTACCTACTTTTACTTCATAGGGTTGGTGAGAGGACCATATAATCTACTCTTTGCCAAACTCTCCACTGAGTGCTTACCCCATAATAAGCGCTCAATAAGTTTTAGCTAGTAGTAGTAGTAGTAGTAGTTGCAGTAGTAGTAGCAGCGGCAGCAGCAGAAGGGACCTAAAAGCTAGGACACAAAGAATAAGGTCAGTGCCCAAGAGAGCTCCCAGGGGAAAGGGACCTAGCTATAAAAAGAACTGTTCTGGAAACAACAGTGCTGCTCAGATATAATTTTGCCATCCCTCCCGTTCTGGCCTCCAGTTATTAAAGTGCAGTGATACCTAGGGCCTCAGACAAGAGGCGTGCCTGAGGGTCACTTCCTAACATGTATCCTATTGTCTGATAAACTTCAGCAAACTGTCGACTCTTTAGAGTCATATCCTCATTTCCGGCATCCCACATCAGTTGCATAACACAGTAGGTCTCGAATGTTTATTCACACTGTGGTAGCAGAGAAGGAAAAGGGGCATAGTAGCCAGAATGTGTAGAGTGCTCAAATGATGGATTTGCCTACTCTGGGAAAGACCAGTCTGGAGTTTCTGGGGGGGTCCTCTGACGAAAGCTTTCACCCAACTCAGTCTATTCCTTGTTTGGCATAACGCCGTTGATGTTGAATGACGGATGATTTAGAACTGAACACCTTCCCACACACGCTGCATTCGAAGGGTTTCTCTCCTGTGTGCACTCTCTGGTGTCGCGTAAGCCGGCATCTCTGGCTAAAGGCTTTCCCACATTCAGTGCATTCGTAAGGCTTGTCTCCAGTGTGAATCTTCTGATGCTGTGTGAGGGATGAGCGGTCAAAGAAAGCTTTCCCACACTCACTGCACTGATAGCGAGGCTCTCCAGTGTGAGCCTTCTGATGTCTGTTCAGTGATGAGACACCATAGAAGGCTTTCCCACACTCATTACATTCATAAGGCTTCCGGCCGGTGTGGATGAGCTGATGTCGGGTCAGAATACTTTTCTGGCTGAAGGCTTTCCCGCACTGATTACATTCATAAGGACTTTCTCCAGTATGAATTCTCTGGTGTCGAGTAAGGGATGAGCGGTCAAAGAAGGCCTTTCCACACTCGCTGCATTTAAAGGGCTTCTCTCCAGTATGAATTCGCTGATGGACAGTTAGGGACGACCGGTCGAAAAAGGCCTTCCCACACGCGTTGCATTCGTAGGGGCTCTCCCCCGTGTGAGACATCAGATGTCTGCTGAGACTGCTTCTGTGACTGAAGGCTTTCCCGCACTCGTGACAGTCATAGGGCTTCTCTCCAGTGTGAGTCCTCTGGTGGCGGATAAGGGATGAGTGGTCAAAAAAGGTCTTCCCACAGTTGCTGCATTCCTGGTCTCTCTCTTTAGTGAGAATTTTCTTGAGAGGGGTAGACCCTTGCTGCAAATTTTCCTTCTGGGAAAGGGACTTCATGCAGGTCTGTACGGCAGGGCTTTTCCTCCCTGTTTCTAAGTCACCCTCCAGGGCATGAGCTTCAAATTTAGGACACAGAGGAACTTTTCTTCCAAGCCTTTCCCTCACTGTTCCTCCTGATTCTTCTTCTTCTAAAGCACCTTGAGTTTCAGGCTTCGTCTCCCGGTCTGGAATGGACAGAAAATACAGATGCAGTTTCTTTCCTGGACTAGGAAATACAACATCAGAAAGAAGAGACACCACCGTAAGTCTGAAAAGTAGTGTATGGTGACTGCCTCACTCGCTCGCACAGATACTTGTCCACGCTGGGGACAGACTGAGACTTGGGAAGGGAGAAGAAGGCAGGGGATAGAATTGACAGCGGACATCTCAGAAAAGAGAAGACTTTCCATTGGGAGCATGGCCAGGATAACTGGGAGAGTATGCTGAGTGGAGGAGATGGTGGGGAATAGGAATATCAAAGTGTGAATCGGCAATGTGACAGATCTGAGAGAACAACATCTGGTGAATAAAGATGAGTAACACTTTAAGGTGCACAGAAAAAAATCAAAGCTGGTGGGTGATAAAGAATAAACACTAAAGCATAAGATTTGAATGTGAGTAAAACATGGTACCCAATGCTCCCTCCCCAACCTCCAAATAACAACCACAAAACAAACCCAAACTCTGCCCGGCCCTGTTCATACACAATTACCTAGAGAGACATTCTCTGGACATTCTCTCTCCTCAGATCCATGAAGATCAACTATCCAAGGCTCATCCCCTCTCTTCAACTGAAAAATGACATCAGGTCGAGGAACTGGAAGTCCTGCTCATGGAGAAAGAAACAAGCCAGGCATATGATGAAAATACGCCACTATCCCAAAGTGTATTCCTAGCCTCTAAGTGTTTCTGAGAGAAAATGCAAAAGGCAGAGGGCACACACTAGGAATGCAGGGTGCAAAGTACTGCAAAAGAATGCAGGAAGCTCAGAAAGGAGGTTCTAAAAGGGACCGAGTAGATGAGGCGCCTGGGTGGCTCAATCAGTTAGCATCTGACTTCAGCTCAGGTCATGATCTCATCGCTTGTGAGCTCGAGCACTGAATTGGGCTCTCTGCTGTCAGCTTGGAGTCTGCTTCAGTTCCTGTCTCCCTTTCTCTCTGCCCCTCCCCAGCTCGGGCTTTCTGTCTAAAAAATAAGTAAAACATCAAAAAAATTTTTTAAATAAAAGGGAACAGGGGCGCCTGGGTAACTCAGTTGGTTAAGCATCTGACTTCAGCTCAGGTCATGATCTCACGGTTCGTGAGTTCAAGTCCCGCATCAGGCTCTGTGCTGACAGCTCAGAGCCTGGAGCCTACTTCGGATTCTGTGTTTCCTTTTCTCTCTGCCCCTGACCTGCTTGTGCTCTTTCTCTCAAAAATATATAAACATTAAAAAAAATTTTTTTAAATAAACAAAATAAAAGGGAACAAGTAGCACTTGCTCAAAAAGTTGATAAAATCCATTTGAATTATGTGTTTATTCTCCCCGCTGAAGTGAATGGGATGTCCCAGTTTTAGCACTGTTAGGATGGGGAGGAAGAGTCCTTGGCTCGGGGAAGATGAAAATGAAAACAGATCATCTTGAGTAAAAACGTATAATTCTGTTTGTTTACTCTTTAGTACTAAGCTCTTAGTTAAACAAGTAGGTTGTGCTCATTGTAGGAAAATTAGGGGTAAGTTGAAGTAAAAAGAAAAATCACCTTTTGTACTTTGTATTCATTTTGAAATTCAAAGATAGCTGTAGATACATTCTGTTAAAAACTGGGTTATAAAATAATCCTGATTTGTCAGCTTTTTTTTCACATAATAATAAACTAAATATTATTTTACTTCAATTAACACAGATCTACCTTCCCATACTAATGGCTACATGAGGTTACATTGTATGGAATAATCTAATTTCTTTAATCTCCTGCTGACAGACATTCAGACTGTTTTTAACGTTTTGTTATTAACAAACAATGATATGATGAACATCTTTGTATACCGGGGGCTGCTAATCCCATTATATCCTTGAGACATATTTCTATAAGTGAATCTACCCATTTTTGGTTATTTAAAGAAAGAGAATCCATCCTCGAAATAGCCTCGAAGTCTAAACTTCTGTTGCATTGGGGCTCCCACCTTGGGAAAGAGAAACACTTTCTTACCAGGCTCAAGGATCACCTATCTGGTTGTATGGTGATTCTCTGCTGACAAATCGGCCACATCCATGGCCTCCCCGTGGCTTCCTGTTTCTGGCCTTTGCCAGGAATTCTATTTTCCCCAATATTTCATCCCACCAGAGCCTGTGACAAAGGCTCAGCAGTCTCCCTTAATGTTCCCTGAACATTTATCTGTTTTTCCTATTTGGTCGATTTAAATCCTTGACGTGCCTTACATAAAATCTGCAATGTGACTCCTTTGACTGTCACCGACTGCTTACTTTACACCCGTTTCGGTATCTGTACACCCTCTCAGCCTCTTATTCTGGAAGCTCCTGAGAGGTTCTCATTACCTACAGGAGCCCAACTTTACTTTTCACGAATGTATCACATCAGCTCCCCCCCCCCCCCGCCTTTTTTAAAGTAAGCTCTACACCCAACATGGGGCTTGAACTCAACAAGCCTGAGATCAAGAGCTGCATGCTGTATGGACTGAGCCAGCCAGGTGCCTCTATCAGCAGTCATTCTTAATTTTCCCTTTGTCACACAAGTCTCTATAATTGCAAAGTGCCTTCTGTGGGCCTCTAAGACTGTCCTTAAGATAAAGAGTCAAAACCAAACATATTTCTAGTGAGCTACTCTGAGGCACAGCCTTGTATCTCCATGCCCATACTGCCCTCTTTTGAAAGGGAAACACTTCTTCCTCCCCTCCTCTGCTTCTCTGAGGAGAAATTTTCCCTCAGTGAAATGGCCTCTTTGCCCCCACCTTAATCCTCTGGATGGAGCTGAGTATGTTACCTGCCTGATAAGCTGGGGAAAGAACGGGGCCTATGTGACTCAGCTTCTTCTGTTTGCCCCCCGTCTGGAGAGTGGGCCCTTTGTTTTGCAGGGGCGGGCTGCTGAGCAAGGGAGGCTGGGGTTGTCCAACTTGCCTACGGCTCAGGGAGCAAGTCTGTCCAATGCTGGGGCTCAGGATTGAGAAGTCCACTGTTGCTGTACATCTAAGCCATAGCCTTCTACTCCTCCATCTTGTCTCTCAGTGCTTCACACTCAGGTGGGAGAAGAGGTATCATTTATTAGCCCCGCAACCTCCCCCCCCCGCCATAACCCTTACCCAATGAGACAATGCTCTTATAGTTTTCCAGCATCACCTCCTTGTAGAGGTCCCTCTGAACAGGGACTAGATGCGTCCACTCTTCATCTGTGAAAATCACGGCCACATCCTCGAATGTTACTGATTCCTGGAAACACAATCACATTCTCCCTTACTCAGAACCCTTCTCTTTACATGGACCAGACAAAACAGTCTATAAAGATGACAGCTCTGAGGTTGTGGAGGGAGGGTAAGGGATATGGTTCTGATAAAGTAGGGCTTGGAAGCACCCGGGGAAACTGGCCTAATTCTTGGTCATAATCCTTATATTCACAGCTGAGCCTGTAAATATCAGGGGCTCTTTTTACATACTTACAGACAACTTGCAGGAAAAGAACAAAGAATTCCTATGTACACTTCATCCAGCCTCCCCAAATGTCAACATTTTCCACATTTGCTTTATCTTTCTCTCTCAGTACACATTCTATCTTTCTCCTGAATTTTTTTTTTTAAGAGAAAGCGTGTGCATGCATGGGAAGGATCACAGAGAGAGAGAGAGAGAAAGAGAGAGAAAGAGAAAGAGAGAAAGAAAGAAAGAGAGAATCTTAAGCAGGCTCCATGCCCAGTGCAGAGCTTGATGCAGGGCCTGACATGGGGCTCGATCTCATGACCGTGAGATCATGACCTGAGCAGAAATCAAGAGTCAGACACTTAACCAACTGAGCCACCCAGGTGTCCCTTTCCTGAATGTAACTTGCAAACATGATGCCTCTTTACTCAAAACAAAGATACGCTCTTGCATCATCACAGTATAATTATGAAAGTCAAGAATATAGCATTGATTAATATCAATAAGACTATAATCTTATTCAAATTCCACCAATCATCTATCTTTTTACAAATCCATAAAATCATGATGTTGATTAGATTGGCCTTAGGATTCCCTCATTTCATGGAATGCTTTGTGATTCTATAAGAATCTATAAGATTCTATAAGAATCTGCATCTTTACCCCAGTCCTAAAACTCTGGATGTGTCTCCAGTGTGCTTACAGACGTTCTAAGCCAGAGCATAGATTTCAAGACACCGGGTCCTTGGGCAGGACTGGAGCAAGCCACATGTCTCTAGCCACACTCATTTCTCTTTAGAACTCTCACCACCTCACTGAGATGCTCTACAACACGTGTCATATTCTCCGGCCTAACCCAACACTTCCTGGAATACTTGGGGGTCTGCTCTCAGTCCATACACAGATGCACTAAAGGAGGTCAGGACTAGAACTGTTGCCCCAACTGTCCAAGCAGACCTGTACCAACACTTTTTAGTCAAAATCACTCAGGGCAAAGGTCACAGTGTGGCTGGTGACAGGCTAATGGGCACATGTTTAAGGCAAGAAAAGGTCACTGAAGGCTACCACAAATCCATTGGGAAAGACGCATCCCTTATGGAGTCCTTCATTCACCTGGTTAGGTTTGATCGCAGAAGCTCCAGGTATACACAGGAAAGTGGTTACATTCTGGAGACTAATAGAGTATTTCAGAAACACAAAGTCCACCTCACCTGGCATCTGTCAGTTGGAGACACAGCGGCCATTCCCTCCTGTGCGCTCTCCTTGTAGAAAAGGGCAGAGTCCTAATGAGGAAGAGGTGTGGGATGAGAAAGACAGTATGAGAGAGACCAGTCTTCTAGTTTTCTGACCCATAAAGCAGGAAATCTCCAAATACCAATGAGTCGTATGCCCATTCTCATTCCTAATACCCTACAAAAAAGGGAAGGCAAAGCAAAGCAAGGCCAGGAGCAACCCCACCCCACCCCAGAACTGGAGTGAAAGACCACGGATATTACTATTCAGGACACAATGTGGTACTTGCTTTACCATGATCCCACAGGAGAAGTTCTGTTCCTGGGAACCAAGAACATATTAAGCTTATACTTTATTTACAAGTTCACATTCACTACTGCCCTGATAGTTACCAGATAAAAAGTCTAAGAAAGTTTATAAATGGATAAGATGTGTCAAGTGAACACCCATAGTCTCTTTAAGGGAAAAATACCCCATTCATGACCCTGTGCTTCAGGAGCAGCACTTGGACAGCCATGTTTTGTTCTGCATGATGCTGTGTCTCACTCTGGGAGCCACACTGATTTAGGCCTCAGGTGGCAATGTGCAGGTTGGCCAGTAGACTGAGATGTGATCTAGCTTGAAAAGGTGACATCCTTCCTCAGGAATGTGAACTAAGAAATGTGAGGATGACAGGTGGGTGATAAGCTGAAAGGATATCATGAGGGACGGAAGTAGCCATGAGGATTAGGGGAGCCCAAGTTACCACAAAGCAGACCCAGTGAGTACATGGGAGGCATGAAACAGTAAGACTAGACATGGGCCCAGGAAAGAACAGCCTGCTCACATCAGCCGTGGAACAAAGACCTAAGAGTTTTTTACTGGCTTTGAAGTCCCTCAATTCATGCAGGACCACCTCTGGGCTCCAGTTTGCATATAGACCAGCCTTATTTATTCTTGGATTTCCATAAGACTTTAAACCTCTTAGGCTTTGAGTGAATCCTTATCAGTAAACTCTCTTTACCTGAGTTAGCTGAGTAGGTCTCAGTTTCCCACAGTCAGGAGGAGTCTAATTAAACACAATTGAATCAAGCATTCCTGGGACTTGTGAGTGGAATGGGAAGTGTGGTCCTGGGAAGAAGGAGGAAAAGAGATGGCTGACTATTCTCCTGCAGTCAAGGGGATATATGTTCTGATCCTTGCTATTTATTCATTCATCTAATTACCAACATTTATTTAGCACCAACTTTTTATGCCAAACACAAAAGCTATAGGACCTGTTCCTGTCCTCCAAAAGCTTATAGTCTAGGGGAGCCTGGGTGACTCAGTCAGTTAAGTGTCTGACTTCGGCTCAGGTCATGATCTTGTAGTCCATGGGTTCGGGACCCGCATCAGGCTCTGTGCTGACAGCCCACAGCCTGGAGCCTGCTTCAGATTCTGTGTCTCCCTCTCTCTCTTCCCCTCCCCCACTCATACTCTGTCGTTCTCTCTCTCAAAAATAAATTAACGTTAAAAAAAAATTAAAAAAAAACAAAAGCTTATAGTCTAGAAAAGAGGACAAACAAGTGACCCAAATAATGTGTCACTACAGGATGGATATATACTATAAATAGATACCCTGATGAGTGCCCATCAGGGTAGGAGGAGGCTGTAGGTTGCTTGGCAGAAGCAGGATTTACGATGAGTTTTGATCTGGGGGAGGAGGTGGAACGTTTTAGGTAAGAAAAATAGCAAGTTTTTAAAAAACGAGGAGATGGATCTTTACATGGAAAAGATTAACAACTGTAAGTAGTTTGGAATGGCAGAAGTCTAGGCTGTGAGTGGTGCTGTGAGGAAAGACGAGGCTGGAGAAGTAGGCAGACGTGGGCTAGATCAAGGACAGCTTTGCATGGTTCCATACATGGAAGAGGGACCACAGGCATGGAGATCACTGAAGGATTTAAATGTGGAAGAGTCATCATCAGATTTGTGTCTTAGAAAGATCATTGTAATTTGTATCACAGGCCTTGGAATATACATGGCTCTTTGGCTCAGCAACCCTCTCCTAGGAATCTGTCCTAAGGAAATAAGTGAGAATATATGCAAAGCTTTTTCTTGGTCATCATTAACACTAACTTTATTGAGTGCTACATGTGGTAACTTTTTAAGCACTTTACATGTTTTATCTCATTTAATCCTTAAAATACAGGAAAAATTTGAAATATCCTAAGTTTCTACAACAGAAGATATGATTAGTTTGTGATCCAGCTCATCCATACACTGTAATACCACTTAACATCATCATAATAACTAGCATTTATTGAGCATTTGCTATTTACCAGGCACTGTGCTAAGCACTCTCTTTTTTTTTGTTTGTTTATTTATTTTGAGAGAGAGAAAGCGTGCACAAGTTGGGGGACGGCAGAGAGAGAAAGAGAGAGAGAAAGACAGAGAGAGAGAGAGAGAGAGAGAGAGAGAGAGAGAGAGAGAGAGAGAATCCCAAACAGGCCCTGTGCTTGAGCTGAAATCAAGAGCCAGATGCTTGGGGTGCCTGGGTAGCTCAGTTGGTTGAGTGACCGACTTCAGCTCAGGTCATGATCTCACGGTTCATGAGTTAGAACCCCACATCGGGCTCTGTGCCGACAACTTAGAGCCTGGAGTCTGCTTCGGATTGTGTCTCCCTCTCTCTCTGCCCTTCCTGTGCTTGTGCGTGCTCTCGCCTTCTCTCATTAATAAACATTAAAAAAGGAAATAATCCTTAAATATTAAAAAAAAAATCTATATGGGACAATAAGTACCAAATTGTGAGTTATCTCTGGGGAGGGAGGGATATGGCATTGATACAGATAACCAAGAGAGTTCAACTTTGTGATGTTTTGTTTGTTAAAAAATAATTTTAGGGGCGCCTGGGTGCCTCAGTTGGTTAAGTGTCCAACCTCGGCTCAGGTCATGATCTCGCATGTGAATTCAAGCCCCACATTGGGTTCTGTGCTGACAGCTCAGAGCCTGTTTCAGATTCTGTGTCTCCCTCTCTCTCTGCCCCTCCCCTTTTCGCACTCTGTCTCTCTCTCTGTCTCAAAAATAAATAAACATTAAACTTTTTTAAAATTTTTAAACAAATTCACAAATATTAAGAACGCACACTTAGGGGTGCCCGAGTGGCCTGGTCAGTTATGTGTCCGATTCTTGATCGTTGACAGCGCAGAGCATGCTTTGGATTCTCTCTCTCCCCTCCCTCTCTCTCTCTGCCCTCCCCCATTTGTGCTCTCGCTCAAAAATCAATTAACTTAAAAAAAAAAAGAATGCACACTTAAAATTACTTATTTGTGTATGCCCATGTCTATAGAAAAAAGACTGAAAGAATATACACTAAAATGTAAATGGAATTTGACTGGTGGCATTACAAGTGATTTTATTCTTTCTTACAATTCTTTATATTCTGATTTTCATTTTTACAACAGTATGTAATTACTTTGGTATACAGGAATAATAACAGGAAGGAAAGATGGTGTACAGAAAAGGTACCCAAGACTGCTACTCTTAGAAAGGTCTACTTGTGAAGTTGGCCCTTGGCTGGGGTCTGGGAATGTCCATTTTGGGAGGTTGGTCCATTATGCCTAAATGATTTGTGCAAACAATGTGGTTTATGCTGGACACTTGCTTTCCTGCTAGACAGTCTGGAATTTTGGTATGTGTTAGGCAGAGGGTGCCTACCTGAGCTGCCCTCAATAAAAAATAACCTGGTATCTGAGTCTCTAATGAGCTGTTTGGGCTAGAATGTCACACACATGTTGTTGCATTTTCATTGCTGGAGAGGATGTGTTCTGTGTGACCCCTCCTGGCAGGGAGAGGACACAAGAAAGCCTGCCTGTGAATTCCTCCAGATTCTACCTGTCTCTTCCCCTTATGACCGAGCTGTGCATCCTTGCAAGATCAGTCATCATCTTAGCCATGAGTACAACTATAGGCTGAGTCCCACATCCTTCTAGCAAATCCCTGAATGTGCGATGATCTTGGAGGCCTCTGACACAGGCAGCCTGCCACTCTGGAAGCTGCAGCAGAATGGGACTAGAGGAGGGCAAGAGTGGAGGAGAGTAAGGAAGGACCAGTGAACAATCTCGAAATTCAGTAAAAATGAAGAAAAACTGAACAAAAGTAGTGGCAACAGAAATGGAAAGAAGGGGAACTACTGTCAAGACATGAAGAATAGACAACAGACTGATGGGAAGAGGCTGAAGGTGATGGGAGAGGCAACGATGACTTCCAGGTCACTCGTTTGCACAACGGTGTGCATAATGGTACCATTCGTGGAGACGTGCAATGGAGAAGGTTTGGGGGGAAAGCTAATGAGTACAGTTTGGAGTATTTAGAATTTGAGCTGTTCCCACTTCTTTGGATAGGAAAAATCAGAGGACTCTGGACTCACTGGCCAAGTTGTAAAAATTATTATCGCTAAATGAAATAGTTTGAATTTTGAAAGACCGTGAGTTAAATACTCAAAATAGAAAAATTAATATAAAGTATTAAAAACTGGTTGTAATACAAACAGGGCAATGAGTAAGCTTTTAGTTATATAAATAAGTACTTTGTGGTTTTTTCTATTAATTGTATGACTATTCACCAAGTACAGATGTATCCTTAGGATATATACTTGTGTCCATTCATATAAGCATGAAAAAAGAAACCTAGGAAAGGGGGATAAACCAAGTAATCCCAGAAAGAGGAGCAACAAACCCTCTGGTTAGCTACAGACTAATCAGTACTGAGGACAAGACAGAAGAGCACATGCCCCTAATAATGAATCCACTTCAGATTCTAAAGAGGCAAAGTAACCATGCAGACTTAATCCTTCCTTCCCTAGGCAATGAACCTTCCAACTTGCCTTATTAATTATGAGATACTAATAATGTAAGTTTTCAAAAACACTGAAAGACCAGATCAATATATATTTACTAGATAAGGGGTTATTAACATGGCTAAGCAGAATTTTAAAAGAATATTACCTTGAAGTGAATGGCAGTTTGGGAAAATATTTAAAACCTATGCAAAAGGTAATAACTTAAAAAAAAACTTACTGGAAAAACAAGTTTAGTAGAACTATAAAAAAAAGAATTGGACCTGAGGAGTGATTGGGGTTTGAATCTTGTTAGGAGGAGGCAGAGTGATATATACACAAATGGAAACAGGCATCATCAGTAGCCTGCAAGTTGAACTTTTTAAATAGTATTCTTTTCCTTGTTTGTTAAGATTTCTCCATTTCCAGGAAGGTCTTAAAATATTACTGTTGGGCCCTAGTAAGAAGCTAAAATTAGTATTTAGAGATACAGGACAGTATAGTCATTAGGTGTACAGACTCTGGCAGACTGCCTGAAATAAAATTCCAGCTGTGTCCTAATACCTGTGTGACCTTCGGGAAGTTTCTCAACCTCTGTCTCAGTTTACCCATCTGTAAAATCAGAATGATGAAGATATCTAATACAGTTATTGTGATGCTTAAATATAATAATATATGTAAAGCATACAGAATAATGTGCTAAGTGTTAGCATTAGCTAAGAGCCATGTTATAATCCTAGGAAGGTAGAAATAATGAAAATACAAATTACAATGAAATTACAATTACAATGTTTTTGAGTTTAAGGTTTAAGTGTAAGTGTAGTAACAACTTTGGAATCAAAGTATTTGAATATGTTTCCAAAGCATTTGAGCTTTTCGAACAAATCAGTTGAACTACATCTGAAATTGTAGTTGAAAAACCACTCAGTGCTTAAATGCTTAAAGATAATTTTCAAAGTTTCACTTATTAGATTATGACTTTCATAAAGTGAGCACTGAAAAATTACAAATGATGGTGAGCATTAAAGCTCCCCAGCCATTAAGTAACCAGTCAATTTTCCCAAGGTGCTCATTATCTGTGGGCTCCCTGCCAGCCTGACTTCCCTCCTGGGCAGTTGCTTCAGTAGGCTCTCGGGTGAAATTCAAGGCTCCCTAAATTCACCAAATTCACATGGAGTTACTTCTGTTCTCTCTTGTCCTATTCCTGGTTCTCAGAATATTTTTGGAGAAAAAAACTCTTCAAATTTTTACTCTAGATCTTCAAATAAGCCCTTGCCTGCAAAGTTTTTAGTGTTCCCATCCTTGCTCTGTAGCTATTCCAAACCTCCATGGCTACCATTCAATTTCAGCAGAACACTCACTCACAAAAGAGAGTTCCAGAAGAGGCATGTCTGTGTGGTAAAAAGCATTCCAACAGGCCTTTAATTATTAACTATGAAGGCTTGGCCATATTACTTAAGCTAAAAGTTGACCCCCAGTTGTTTAATACCTACTTCACAGAGTAGTTATAAATAGTGAATGAGAGAGTTAATGTAAAGCATTTATTCTTCTGTCTGTTCAATAAATGAAAGTTGCTTTCCTTTCTACTGCCCAACACCAACCCATTCATCTACTCATTCATCCTACTATTCACCTGCTACCTGCTATGTGCTAGGTAGCATGGGATATGAGGACAACAAAACAGAAATGTCTGTCTCCAGGACTTTACCCTCGTGTCCTCTGTGTCCTACTTTCTTTTTTCCACTGCTGTTGCCTCTTAGAATCTGCTCCCTGCATTAGCCAGTCTTTCTTCCTCCACCATCTTCCATCTCACCAATAGCTTCTTTTCCTACATCTTCAAACAGTACAACCCTCATCTATCTGAAACTATCTTCACCAAATCCCATGGCCTCTCTCTAGCAGAAGAGTTCTCATTTGGGTTTTCCTTTCATGATCGATCTTCTTGGAAACACATACCTATCAATTTCACCTACTCTTCTTGAATCCATTATTCTGCTCTGGACACTGCTCACATCCTGAAACTGCATGCTCAAAAATTATGAGTGCATTTCTGATCCCTAATTCTGTAGTCCTTTTCTCCTTAACTTTAATTCTCTGCAGCTTTTGACTGTTCTGACAAGTCCCTGCTTCTTCAAGTGGTTACTGTAATTGCTATGATACTGCACTAGCCTTTCTTCCTACAAAGAAAACTGCATCTCTGTGTGACTCTTTTCCCAGTCTTGCCCTGGAAACATGGACACTACCCAATGCTCAGTCTTTGTGCGAAGTTCTTCTCGCTATCCCTCAGAAAGTCCATCCACCTGGCGCTCCATTTTCTACCTCTACAGAGATGTTTCCCAATCTAGTCCCAATCTCTCTTCCAAACTTAACTTGCACTTCCAAATGACTCAAATGTTGAATTAGGCATTCTACCAGCACCTCAAAACCATCTTCCCCTATGCAACTCCCCCAATCAACCCCTCTCTTTCTGTTGTTCTATTATTTTCCCAGATGCCTCCAATTCAAACTTTTACCTTTCTCTCTTTCCTTGATTTCAAATCAAGTTAGTCAGCAGATCATTTGACCCTTCTTCTGCATTGTTATTTTTATCCTTTCCCACCACTGACACCATAATTCAGGTCCCTAACAACTTGCATCAGCACTACTTTGCATTCCTAACCGGCTCCCTGACACTAGTCCGTTCCCTCTCTCTAGTCCTAGATGTGACCTCTAGAATTAGTGTCCCCAAATAGTTTTATTCCTGTCAGTCCCCAGATCAGAACCATAGAATCCACCCTGCCTACTGTGTTTTGTCCTGATTCTCTATGTCCTCACACCAGTGTACTTTTCTCCGTCCTTGTCTCCCACTATTGCTGGACACTTCACTCCAGTTAAAGTTAGCTCCCTCTCAAATCTTCCTAATGCTTTGCTACTTATTCCCTGTTTTTTTTTTTCACCTCAAATCTACCTCCTCCATGAAAGCCCCCTCTTCAAGTCCCCTAGCAACTAAAGAATTATATTAAAGCATTCAATTTACCACTCATTCCTTTGAACTAGGAAAAGATTGTACATGATGTTGACAGCTGAAACAGACACATTAGGCATTAAGGTAGCTTTAATTATTGGTTTAATGGATAACCATATATGTCAAACCAAGAGCTTTAAGGACTGCATCTCAGACTGGATTCACTAATATCCTTTTTTAAATCATAGATATCTAAGAGATATACTTACTTCGAGAATTAAACTTGTCAATAAACTAAATAATAACCATAGGTCTCAACAATGGATTCCAACCGCTTAAAAGTTCAACTCCCATGGTTAAAATCAAGTAAAAATGTTCAATGGTATAGTCTAAAAACTGACGTATGTATTATCCTTAAATGGGGGCCTCATACGAAGGCCCATGGCAGGGGGCTAAACGAGACAATCTGAGACTCTTTCTGGGAAAGAGGGAGGGGGCGGCGGGGGCGACCCTATAGATTTAGTGTCAATTCCACCCGTATTTATTAAACGTCCATTATGGCAAGAACGAAAAGAGCAGAGGAAGGCTCCAAACTTCCAACCTGCACGTTGGGATCTGGCATACAGTGGATCTATGCTGAAAGACCACTAGTAACAGTGCCCACACTCCACGGAACACATGCACACACTGCGGGTGAGGGGCAACTTTCTGTCCGCACCTCTCCGAGCCGGGACGTCCACACAAGCATACACACTCCGCAGGCTGGCTCCGCCCGCGTCACCCCGCTCTATTGCCACAGCACCTCCCCCAAGTTCTTAGTGTTCCCTTCTCTCCGCCGCTGCGCTCACTCGGCATCTCGAAGACAAACACCCGTAGCCCTCACCTCCCGCACAGAGTGCTCGGGACCCAGGAAGACGGCGCCTCTTCAGGTCGGGAGAACAATGCGCCTGCGCAAGAACTCTGACGTCCGCGCTCCCAATGTTCGGCCTTCTCACAAACTCCATTCCCCAGAAGTCTCAGCGGTCGGCGCGCTTCAATATGACGTATGAAATTCTGCGCAACCGCGTGCTTCTGAGAAAGGAGCTGGTCACGCTGACAGGGCTTGTTCACCGGGATTCAGGAGCTGTAGCTGGGAGAGGGAAAGGTTGTGGATGCAAGGGAGGCTTATGGTCACCCTGGAAGTACTGCCTGTGTGTGATGTCACGTCTCTCCTGTCCTCCCTGTCCGAAGAAAATGTGTGTGATCTTTGGGGCCCTTCCCTACCCTTGGTTTTCACTGCCCGGGAAGACCAAGAACGACGAATCTCCTGGCGCTTCGAAGAGGCTTGTTTCTGCTTCAGCTTGTCCCCTTTCAGGGATTTGGTTCTGAAATTTGGGCCGGAAAGATGCAGAATTTGGTTCTGAGGACGAGGCTGGGCCTGAGGCAGAGTATGCACATTTTTGCGCCTGAAGAGGAGAGCCAGGATACACGTCTATACAAACTGGGCACCGGGGCAGACTACAGTTTGAGCGCACACCAGCCTGGCTGCCTTGGTACTGCTAGACGGGCCCTGGTCAGAGACGTCGTAGGGATTCTCAACCTTGGCTGCGTGTCGGAATTACCTGCAAAGCTTTGGACATATTGATACCTGGAATCCACTCAGGAGCGAGAGTTTACTAAGAACTTCAGGTGATTCTAATGTACAGCTAAAGCTAAGAACCATTGAGCTAGAGCTTCAGAGAAGCCTGGAGATTACAAGAATATGATAACATCCTACTTTGGGAACAAGTCTGCGCTTTCACTCAAAAAACCTAAAATGCCAGCTTAGGCAAGGCATCGTTACCGATATAAATAAGACACAGTTACTGCCCCAAACGAGCTCATGGTCCAAAGGAAAACCTAGAATGTAAAAGTATTACAATATAATGCAGTATGTTCTATATGTCACGTCTAAGACACTATGGGAGTACACGGAGGAAGCAATTAACTATGGCTGAGAAAGTTAGAAAAGGCTTCCTATAACTTGTACACTTGAAAAAGAATAATTAAGAAAAAAAAGTGCAATTTAAGCAGAGAAAACAGCACCTGTAAAGATCTAGACTACAGGATAAAAGTTCGAAGAATTAGTAGCAAGATGAGTGGCCAGTGGGTAGTAGGGGCTAATAACCATGATTTGGGGCCAGATTGCGGGTGGTTTTGTACAGTAGTAAGGGTTTGGACCTTCGAAGGTTAGGACTTGATTAAAGTCATGATGTCCAAGATGTATTTTCTTGCTGTTCCTTCCTGTGTGGTGTTTGTTTTGACTTAGCCTTATGCTAAGGGTGGAAATTTTGGGGTCCTAGGTGAGTTTCCTTCTAGAAATCCCCACCCTTGGGCAGACCGTAGGTTTTATCTCTATCTTTGCTGACCCAGGTGACTGTCAAAGTGAAAGCTTAAGTTCTCTAGGGTTTAGCAGTGTAAAAGTCAGGTTTGATGCTTACTTCTCAGAGTTCTAGCTCTCCATTTTTTTTTTAAGTCTGCAAATTCCTCACTTTCATGCCTGATCGCCAGTGTGTTTATAAAGATGTTTTTATAACTTTTCAGCATTTTTAGTGTTTTCAGTTAGCCAGGTTGCTGGAAAGTTTAAGAGAATTTTTCAGCTGATTTTCTTAAAAGAGAAAGAACGTATGGATGCTGAACAACCAAGAAGCAATACTCATCTCGCCTAGAGTAAGACAGATGTCCACTAGGCCACCCAACTCTGAGCTCTGACAAACTTCAGGATGTTATGGCTACCTGCTGCTGTGTAACAAACATCTTCAAACTTAGTAGCTTAAAACATCTGTATCATGCTAATATATTGTGTGAGTGAGGAATTTGGACAGGGCAATGTGGCAATGGCTTGCTTCTGCTTCACCGTTTCATGATTTCTGGACCCTCAGATGGGAGACTCAAATGGCTTCTCCACTCCAGTCTGCTACCTGAACTGGCACCTGTGGCTGGGCTCCCGTGGGGCTGTGGGCCAGAATTTCTACTATAGCCTCTCTTTGTTCTTGGACTGCCTCACAGTAGGTGGTTTCAGGGTAATCAGTCAGGGTATACAGCAGCTCAGGACTCAAAGAGAGTGTCCCAGTGAGCAAAATAGAAACTGCATGCCCTTTTATTAGCTGCCTTTGAAAATCAATAGTGTCATTTTTATTGTACACTATTGGTTGAAGCCGTTATAAGCTCGCCCAGAGTCAAGAGGAGGCACCATACAGCCCACCTCTCAAAGGGAGGTATATGAAAGAATCTGTGGCCATTAAAAACAAACATGCTGGGCACCTGGGTGGCTAACTTGCTAAGTCCAGCTCTTGATATTGGCTCAGGTCATGATCTCATAGTTTGTGGGATTGAGCCCTACATTGGTTCACGTTGGGGCTCACAGGGCTCACAGAGCTCCACACTGACAGCATGGAGACTGCTTGGAATTCACTCTCTCACTCTCTTCCTCTCTCTCTGCCCCTCTCCTGCTCATGTGCTCTCTCTCTCTCTCTAAAAATAAATAAATAAACTTAAAAAAAAACTGCCAAAAAGGGTTTTGACCTTCCCTCTTTTATGGGTGTTTATGAGAAGTAGGGGTGCGGTTGGAATGTAGAATGAAGACATGGTTCAACTCATAATTAGGGACTCTGGCTGGTAGCTTTGTAGCGTCCCTATTTCAACCAACACTTTTGCTCTCCCTTGCAGATCTGCTTGTTTGTAGTGCTTCCTGAAGTTGCTTCTACCAGCAATCTTTGCTCCTCCTAGGTCACTTCTTGCAGTTCCAAGACCCCTCTTCTTGGACACTTTTTGGTTTTATTTCTCCGAGCATCACTTCTTAGCTGCTGCTATGTTTTTCCGTACCTGCCTACCTACCTACCTCTCACAGAAGAAAGCATCATCTCTTTATATCATGGGGGCTTTTTAGAGGTGTTGCCTTAGAGGAATAGCATAGGTCCTTAGTGGTATTTTCAGTTTTACTGCTCAGTCTATGGGGGAAGGAATGGTTGGTCCCCTAGCAGAGGTTTGACTACTTAGTAGTAATATTATTTATTTTCTACTACCAACTTTCTTTCCTGGAGCACATATGTATCATCAGAAGCTGGGTGATGGGGTGAAAGAGAAATATACAGGCACAATTTCACACTGTACCTGAAAAAACACTACTTCTAATACCCAGGTCTGATACCAGATTGGATTAGCTTTTTACTTCTATGTTTTTGTTTTTGTAATGCCTTTTCTCAAAACGGCCACCATTGGGGTATCTTTAGTCCACCCTCAATGACTATAAATACCCAAGCCCTAATTGTGAACATGTTTCTTTTTTTACCATGGGCTCCCAATCCAGGAAAGTTGGATGTTGTGTGATGATGGATGTCTGACCACAAAAAGGACCTGTAGAAAATTCTGTGCTTTTGGGCACCTGGCTGGCTCAGTTGGTAGAGCATGTGACTCTATCTCAAGGTTGTGAGTTCTAGCCCCATGTTAGGTGTAGAGATTACTTAAAAATAAAATCTTAGGGGCACTGGGGTGGCTCAGTTGGTTAAGTACCCAATTTTGGTTTCAGCTCAGGTCATGAGCTCATGGTTCATGAGTTCGAGCCCCACATTGGGCTCTGTGCTGTCTCCCTCTCTTTGCCCCTCCCCCACTCAAACTCTCCCTCTCAAAAATAAACAATTAAAAAAATAAAATCTTTAAAAAGATTCTGTGCTTCAGTTCTGCCTTACAAAAGCACCTTTCACATTTTTGTTTTTTTATAATAGATCTTAAAATAGGGTAAGCCACCTCCTTCAGGCTAACTTGATTTAGAGATGCTCTTGCTATCTGCTCTTCCTCTGGTAAACTACAGTTTATCAATACTGTTCCTAAAATCTGATGTTACCCATTATTTTTTCTCTCCATCTTCCATGGTAATAGAATTTTAGCCAGGCACATATTTAAAGAATACATTTCTCGCAGCTAGGTGTGGTCAAGTGTCCTGGTAAATAGGATGTAAATGGATGTGCTGTGTAGCTCCTTAAGACAGCTTTCCTTATTGGACAGCTGTACCCAAGAGTACAAAGGAATGAATTATTGGTCTCCATGACAACACAGATGAATCTCAAGGGCTTAATGCTGAGTGATAGAAGCCACTCTCAAAAGGCTACCTACTATATAATCCTGTTTATATGACACTCTGGAAAAGGCAAAACTATAGGGACAGAACAGAGCAGTGGCCACAATGTGCTGGAATGGGAGAAATGTTTGACTACAAAGAGGCAGTAAAAGGGAATGTTGAGGGGTGATGCACAAACTTACCAGGTTGCTAGGAGCCAGAGCTATCGTAACATTACTTGACATCAAGTGGCACACCAGAGCACTCTGGAAGAGGGGACATCCTTGTTAAACTGTTAACTCTCCTGGGTAACAAATGCACATTGTAATGTAGGCCTCTGGATCAAGCTCTGTCCCAAATTTAAGAGGATTGAAATTTCAGACACTGTAGCAGGCCGATGCCAAAAGTCACATCAGGGGTAAGCAGCATCCCTCAAGTTAATCTGAAGCAGTTGCATTTCTATCTAGTTATGCTGAGCCACCAATGAGATGACATTTTTTTTGTAATTTGTCCATCCCTTCACCTCTTTTGGTTCCAGAGCACAGAAGAGAACAGAAACTCCTGGGCCAGCCACATTTCTCCTCTTCTAGGAGGGAGAGGGCTTGCTTGCTGGGGACTTGTTGTGCTATCCTGGCCATGTGTGCTGCCCCAAGAGCCAGAAAAAGTGACATAGAAATTGAAAAAGCAAGATGGGAAAATGGCGATTTTTGCCCTGATTTAATGGGTTGTCCCTGAACCCCTAGATAGTGTCTATAAACCCACTCTCAGTCCTCACAAGTCCCCTGTCTGGCTGAGGAGTGCCTTTTGAGAGCCATCGTTTTATTTTTTTAAAATACATTTTCCTTTAGATTTTTGGGGGGGGGTGTTTTTAAAAAATTTTTATTTATTTATTTTTTTGAGAGACATAGAGAGCAGGGGAGGGGAAGAGAGAGGTCTGCTCCGCACTGACAGCAGAGATCGGGAGGTGGGGCTCCAACTCAAAAACAGGGAGATCTTCACCTGAGCTGAAGTCTGACGAGTAAGGGACTGAGCCACCCAGGTGCCCTGAGCCATCATTTTAATATTCAGACCGATTCTACATTTCTTATAGGTCCTAAATGATACTCTTTCTGGAGCAGGAAGGAGTCCACAGTCCTTTCTTCATTGACCTTCACTGAATTCAAAACTTCGGGGCAGTGGAAGGCGGAGAAACACGCGATGGCCTGTAGAACAGCAGTCGGGCGCTAACAATGAGCCATCAGTATCTCCTGGGCACCCGGTAAGAAATGTGCCTCTGCAGAGAGCCTCCTGGAAATCCTTAGTCGGCAGATCCAGGGTAGGACCCACGCTTCTCTTTTTAACAAAAAAGACTGGTGGCTTCTGGTTGGAGAGCCCCAAACCCGGCTAAGGAGCCTAAGATCAGAGTTGCTAGTAGGTTCCAGCCGGCCGTGGGAACAAGGGGAAACCCTCTACTCACTTCTGTGACGCACAGAAAAACTCCTATGAGACCCCAGTAACCCCGCCCCCCCTCACCGAGCCCGCTCCGGCCACCAGGGCGCAGGCGCCGCTCTCTCGGCCTGGAGGACCCGCCCGGGACGCAGGATTGTTTGATCCCTGCGCGGCGGCCCGTCTGCGCATGCTCGGGACTGATCTTGGAGGAGGGCCCGGGGAATGGGTGGGGTTTAGTCTTTGTGGGTTCGGAGACATTGTGGGTGCTGGCCTGTTCCAAGCTCTGCACCCCAGCCGTGACAGAGTTGCAGGTGTCCCTCCGTCTGCGCGTCTGCGAGGGGCTGTGGGGGCCTGGAGCGAGGATACCGAGTTGCAGGGCCAGTCCCGTGTCCCCGTGAGGCTCTTCTTCGAATCCCTGCTAGCTCAGGGCCGCGGGGGCGCACTGGGTACCGGGGTGGCAGGTGTGCCTACAGTCGGTCATATCTCCTGGTGGTGTGGTAGTCACCGCGGGTGTGGGTCTGCCTTGGAACTGGGCTCCAGAGTCTGATCCCGAGGAGCAAGGCGGCGGAGCGAAGCCAGTGGGCGGAGGCCCGGCTCGTGAGGGGTCTGAGAGCGCGCCTGAAAGCGGGGGGATCCCCACCACCCCGGGCGGCAGCGCTACGCGCCCGGACGGGCGTCTAGGTTTGACTGCCCTGCTCTGGGCCTTGCGGGTCGCCTGGGCGGCACTGCGCGGAGTGGGAATGCCCGATTGCACCTAGCTCGCTCCCTGCTCCCTGAGCCGGAAGGGAGGACCGGCAGGGTTGCGGCTGCAGGACAGACATTTGGACCTAGTGAAAGGACGTCGCCGTTTAGTCCCAGCTATGGACTCCACAGCATCAGGTTTGGCTCTCGAGGGTGGAGAGGGCCAGAAGCCCTTCTGGGGAGTTAGTAGCGGGCAAGGAGGACGACGACCCTAGGAAGAGGCCGAGCCTGTAACCGCCTTCCCTGTGGCATTTCCTAATTATCCAGGCCCAGGAGCGTGAAACCTCAGTATCCAGACATCATGGTAGAGGTGGATGGGATGGCCGCGGAAGACTTCCCAAAATCCGGAGGAGAGCGGGGAGGGCTCTCCTGTGTGGGAGGGAGAGGGTAAACCATAAACAAACCTGTGGAGTGGCCTTGGCCAGGGATCAGAGGGCAGTGGGGCCGTTTGGAGCCTTGCCATTTCCTTTATTGCTTCATTAAGTAATAAGATTCCCCCAGCCTTTCTAGCTCAACTGTGTATAAGATTAGCAGTGTACATGGTGGGTACTTAACTGTAGTCACCTCTTCACTAGTGTTGGGGACAAGGCAATCCAGTGACCCATGAGTTTTTAAGCCATTTCTTTCTATGTTTGGAATCTCCTGTCCTTCACCAAGTGGGCATTTTAACTTTTCATTCTTCAGAGCACATGCCCAAGGTCACATGACTGGCCAATGGCAGAACTGGGCCAAATCTCTGGGACTACCACCCCCTCTGTATTCCTTTGTCTTGTGTTCTGTAGACTATAGCACAGGAATCATCTCAAACTCTTTAAAAATGCAGACTCTCAGCCCCTACCCCACATCCACGGAATCAGAGTCTGTTTAGCAAGATCCTCTGGAATCCCTACACACATTAAAGTTTGCGATGTGCTGGCCTATGCTGTACTATGCTGCCTGCCCCTTTTATTGTTGTTTGCTATGATCACTTCTCTGGCATGGTTGCAGCTAGTTTTTTGTTTTCAGGCTTTCAAAATAGTATGATATAAAACCCTGTTATAGTGGGACTTACAAAGTATGCTTGCAGAAACCTGTGCTTGGGAACTTCTCAGCAAGAACTGATCTTTGAGCTGGGTTCCCAAGGATGAGGGGAAAGGTGTAACTTCTTTCCCTTAAAGTGAATATGCCTCTAGGTCTTGCCCTGGGCCTTATTTTGTATTCTTAACCTTATACCACAGGCTATATTTAAAGTTCCTTGACAGTCTTCTCCATGTTTGTATTTTTAAAAGGCCTAGTAGAGGACCTGTATATTAGATGCCCAGCAAGTAACTCTCCAGTGGAGTGGCCAAAATTTGGTGAGACTTCAGTTCCCTGAAGCCTGCTGTGGCCTTTGGATAGGAGAGAGGGAGGAGGGCTTGTGCAGTTCTCTCCTGCAGGGTAGCTAGAGGCTGCCCCTCAGCTTCCTTTGACCCAGCTCTGTCTCCAGAAGCACTGAGATGACACAGTGACACCTCAGGGATCTCCAGCTTGGGGAGTCTGGGAGCTGTAAAGGGCATAAGGGTTAGCCTTCCTTATGGCTCCTTTTACCTTCCTAGTTCTCCCTTCTCAGGACCCTGCTCTTTCTCCAGAGAGATACCCAGGAGAAAAGGGAACAGCCAGTTTATTCCTGAAAGCCAGGCCCCAGGTGAGTTGGGGTTCTCTTCATGATTCCTCAAATGATTGAACTGTGATGTATTTGCCACCTTTTCTCTGGAGCCTTTTTGTTCGCGGAAGGGAACTGACCCCAATTCCTGCTCTTCAGGTGGCTGAACCCATCAAGGTGGATGCTGGCCTCCCTGTCCCTTTCTAGGGCCCTCTCCTTGCCGGTCAGTATGTACTCACACAGATCCTTCGGTTTATTTCTGTCATGAGCTCTGCAGTGAGTACCAAGTAATGTGAGAGAGCCCTGCTCTTGAAGGAGTGTCACTACCACTGAGAAGGGAGGACTCTGGTACCCAGGATGCAGCCCCAGTCACAGTAAGGTTGTGCATGGTTTGATGACAGATGGAAGTGGCACAGATAGGCCTTTCCATCAAGGTTTAGTAAAAGGAGAATCAGTCTGTGCTAGCGAAGTTGGGGAAGGCTCATGGAGAAAAGGGGGCAAGGATGTTCTGAAGGTAGGGACAGGTGGGGAGGCCGTTTGAGGCTCTGTCCCTGTTCAGATGTTATCTTCCTGGATTAGTGAGATAGACTTAACTTACCTCCTGGTGGGAACACTAATCTAACTTCTTTATGCATTGGGTTTGCCAATTGTCAAATGAGGATGGTGATCATGTTAATGATACTGGTGAAAATAGTAATAGCCACTATGTACTGAGAACCAAATATGTATCAGGAACTGTTCTACACAATTCAGTTACACTAACTCATTTCATCTTTCGAACATTCTTATTCTGAAGAATGGCACCTGAGGCACAGAGAGGTAACTGAGAAAAGCAAGAGAGATAAAGTAACTTGTTCATGATTATCTAGCACATAGGGAAGGCATCCTAGTTTCAGATCCAGGTTGTCTGGCTCTAAAACCTTAACCACTCAATAATGCAACTACCTCCTATCGTTGCTGGAGTCTTCTGGCAAACGGTAATTCCTAGTCTGCTTCAGTTGTGTTGGGGGTAAACGGAATAATGGTGACTGACTGTAGAATTGGATTCATGTTTGGCTGTAGTAGGCTTGGATGTGCAGAGAGAGTCAAGTGGAAGGCTGTGGATGCCAGGCTGCATTGTTTCCTAGCAACGAAGATGGTAGTTTCATGTACTGTGGCTTAATGATAGACATTTGTATTCAATTTTCTAGCCAGTGGGGAAACCCCCGCCAATAAAGGATTCTCACAGATAACTAGTAGAATAATAAATAGAGTTTAAATCTCTTTGGCCTTAATGTACACCATTCAGAGGTATATCAGAGCGCTTAATCTAGGTATGTTCTAGGAACAAAGGCCTGTAGATCTCAATGGCTCATAGTACAAAGGTGTATTTCTTCTTTATGTTATGTATCACTAGTGGGCCAGGTCTGACTGCTCCACACCCTCTTTGCTCTGTGATTCATGTGGAAAGATCAACTCTGCTCTGGGATATGTTGTTATGTGACAGGGAAAAGTGCAGTGTCAGAACCAGGGGATAGTTCTTCTGGCTTCTGCCTACAACTCATTGGCTGAAGCAAGTCATGTGGCCAAGCCTAATGTCAGTGAGGTTGGCGCCAGTGAATATTTTGAACAAATAGTCTGCCACTGTCTGTTTTCTTACTCACAAATATTCACTTTCCTCCCTCCACACACAATCTCTCCCCAAAAGAGATAACCCCATACCTCCATTTAGTCATCTAGTAGGAGCATCAAGATCAAAGTCTTGGATGGTGTGATGGCCTCAACATTAGGTCTGGCTGTTTCTCCTCCAGATCAGGAGACCTTTGAACCTATGAAGTAAAAGGACACATTGCTTGAATCCATATATCCAGCATACAGTGGAATAATGCAGACAAGATCACCACAGGATAACCACAATTAAGAGTTTAGAAAGGGGAAGTCTGGGAGGAGCCCAGCAGTCTCAGGTCTGTAGCAGCTATGAAGTTCCGCTGGGCAGACTTGGTGAGAAACACTGGCCTTGGGCCTGGGAAGTCTTTTGGGTGCACCCTGGTTCTGCTACCTAGGTGGAGCTCCTCAGGCCAGTGTTCTCCTTAGCTCTTGACTCTGCCCCCAAGTTCCTTTTGCAGTATCCTCCTTGGTCATGTATGAAATGATATTGGAGAATAAACTCACTTGAGGGCTAAGCAACTTTTCCATCCTACCTGAGTAAGTTGATGGCCCAAGGATTTTTTTGAGTCGTGAACATTCAGTGTAACTCTTGAAAATGTAATCAGCTTTTTATGTATTTGTTTTCTGTCACTTCCATGTGTCAGCAATTTTACCCACAGTTCTTTTTTGTGAAACTTTTGGGGTTTTCTTGAGAAAGCCATTCTTTTAGTCACTAAGCAATTCAGCTGCCCTGAAAGGATTTACTGGGAGCCATCTGAAATTATTCAGAGATTTAAACAAAAGGTTTGACTACCACACTGGAGTTTTGGTCCTTCCATTAGGTTGAGTTTGTCATGCAAAAGCCTTATCTATATTGTCTTTGACCAACCGGGAACAAGAATTGGTTAAATCTCCAACTCTGTAAGTCTATCTGTATGTCTGGATACCTTCTTTTGCCTTCCATTTTTATTTTGCAAACTGGCCAACTCTTTAAAAAAATTTTTTTTAATGTTTTTATTTATTTTTGAGAGAGAGAGCGCGCGCGAGAGAGAGAGAGAGAGAGAGAGAGCGCGTGAGCAGGGGAGGGTCAGAGAGAGAGGGAGACACAGAATCTGAAGACAGGCTCCAGGCTCTAAGCTAGCTGTCAGCACAAAGCCTGATGCGGGGCTCGAACCCACGAACCATGAGATCATGACCTAAGCCGAAGTCAGACGCTTAACCGACTGAGCCACCCAGGCACTCCAGCAAACTGGTCAACTCTTGAGCTCAGATTCTTTTTCTTGAGATATTTTGTCAACTTCTGCCAGTAACAACCACCTCACACTACTGATGTTCCAGTCTCTTCTCATAACACCACAAATTCATTCTTACATTGTTCATCTTTCCAATTATTGCAGACAACTGTTTTAGCACACAGTTCACCACCAAATTACATGGGTTGCCATAGCATCAATAAGTTTCTTTACTTCCTGTCTGTGAGCCAGAGTCACATATTTTAGGCTTTTTGTGAGGGCAGAACCCTACTTCAAGTACTAGTTTTTTTAAATGAGTCAGTTTAGGCTAGTTATGCTATAATAACAGCAAAACTTCAAAGACTTCTACCATCGAGGGGTTTTTTTTGCCTGCATTACATGTTTCACATTCTGTTTGTGAAAGCATATTACTGGACTCCACCTAGGTCAATGGGACGGGAAATTCAATCCTGTAGGGAGAGCCAGTGAATATTTTGAACAAATAATATAATCTATCACAAGGGGTTATTAGAAGTGAGTTTTCCATATCTGATTATTTTGGACTGACTTTTATGTTAATGTAAAATTTTTACTTTGACTTAACTCTATGGAATCAATGTCTAAATGGGATTTGACTTCTAAACATGCTTTGGGAAAAGTAACAGGAGTTTATACTGCATTTATCTGCATTTTAGTTCATGGTATATGGATTATTGTACAATGTAAGTCAAATGGGAGGTGATCTAATTGCTGTTATAGAGGGTGACAGGATGCTTCTGGTTGGGACCCACAGACTGTTTGTCCCTTGTGGGACCCTGGGATCCTGGGTCTGTCAATTTTGCACATTCAGGAATTGAGTGAGTAGGAATTGAAAAGTGATTAGGCTGTGGGGGAGAGGATTCATGGTAATCAAAATCATAAAAGACTTAATGATTCATTATAAGGCTACTTGGTACACTATCGCTGAACTGTGTGTTGGCCTGGGGTGGGGTGGGGATAAATTATTATAAATCCCCAATTATTTGATTTGGACTTAGTAAAAACTGTCATTAAAATCATAAGTCACAAGTTTCAAAAATAGAAGATTTGATACTAGTGCATTTGAGAATGCAAAGCATATAGCCTGTTACTTCTAGTTGATTCTAATTAAGTGTAACTAAATTGAGAGTAAAATCTCAATTTAATGAAAGAGAATTCATTAGAAAATGAAGGAAATGGATTATATTTCTCTCCCTTCCTAAGCAGAATGTCTCTGTAGGGCTGATTCTCTTGGGACCCTGCTTATATTTCTAAGCTGTATGACAAACGTATTGACAAAAGTGGGCACTTACTACTTCCAAGTAGTAAGGAAGATACATTTCCTGAAGCAGCTTAAATTATTTTTGAGATGACAAACCCCAAACTGGGCACTGGGATAGCTAGGAACTCTTGGAATCCCTTCTGCATCCTAAGGTTCTACTCAGACACCCATCCACTCTTCTCCCTGGAGCTGTGAGTATGCTCCCTAAGGATACAGGAGTGTCTTCTGTGTTTCAGGATCTGATGACATTCAAGGATGTGGCTGTGGAATTCACCCGGTGGGAATGGGGGCAGCTGGATCCTGCTCAGAAGGACCTGTACAGGGAAGTGATGCTGGAGAACTTCAAGAACTTGACCTCTCTGGGTAAGCTCAGCTCCTCCAAAGCCTAAAGGCTGCCTATCAGGCCTGCCATCTTTATTTCATTGTTGTTTAAAAGCTTCGGGTTTCTAGACCTGTTGGCTGAGTTTTGCCCCGGGGTTCTGGAATCAGACATTTACATTTTCTTTGGGGTCCTCATTCTTCATTCCTAGGAAAAGTCTTGCTCCCTATGAAACTGTAATAAGAAATTTCAGGATTCTGCTCCTGATATTTTACAATGCCTATTCTTTGTATTTCTCCCCCAGAAAGACCTAGGGCCAAAGCCTTGGCCTCTAACATACACAGTCATGATCCTTTTCTTTCTCTACCATCAGGGCTTCCAGTATCTAAACCATATGTGATCTGCCAGTTGGAGGAAGGGGAAGAGCCCTGTGTGGTAGAGGGAGAAATCTCAACAGGTGAGTGAGTGAGACCTAAGCAGCATCACACGTAAGGACCAGCCCTAGGTAGGAAGTTGCCCTGAAACCTTGGTTAGGGAGCTGTCCTTTGAGAGGGTGAGGCTATTTGTCAGAAGCCCTGCACCCACTACAGTATTTTGAAAAAATTGTTTAATGTTTAATTTAATTTTTGAGACAGACAGAGGGCAAGCAGGGGAGGGGCAGAGAGAGATGGAGACACAGAATCTGAGGCTCCAGACTCTGAGCTGTCAGCACAGAGCCCGGCGTGGGGCTTGAACTCATGAGCTATGAGATCATGACCTGAGCTGAAGTTGGACACTTAACTGACTGAGCTACCCAGGCTCCCCAAAAGTACTTTGACTACTCATAGGCTTTTGTAATTACCTCTGGTGTCAGAAGAAGAGATGTTCATTTTCTTCTCTAGCATTTAAGCTTCCTTTGGTACCCATCTTTTCTTGCCCCTTCTGAATTCTTAGTGCCACTCAGCATCACTAGATGTCACATGATCAATGTTGGATGGACTCTAAGGGGCAACAGTTGTAAATGGCCATGCTATCTTGTATCAGCAGGGTTAAGAGAGTTACTGAGAGACCAAACAGAACATTTGAGTGGCCTAGAAATTAAGGTGTTACAGGCAAGGGCAGATGGATGATGTCAAGAAGATCAAGCTGAGGACACCTCAAGCTAGATTAAACTGAACTTCAACAGAGGTGGTTCCAGAAACAAAAACTACTCCTTGCCATCTGTTGATGTCATCTCTTTAAGACCATGTATTCCTAGGTGACTTAAGAGTACCTGACAGGCCTCACCTCTTGGAGCAGAATTCTAGACTCAGAGCTCTTCTACTTCCCATGTGTAGCCCAAGCACACTGGAGGAAGGTGACAGTCTGTACCAGTGTCCATCTCTGAGGCAGAATCATAGCCCTGGGTCAGAGTTAAAGCTCAGGAAAGAAGTGCACAAATCTCAAGAGCACAGGCTGGGGCTCATAGGAACCTAGAATAGAGGACAGAGAGGGAAGTTGCCGATCTCTGCTGTATTAGTCTTTTCTTCATCTTTTTTTAAAAGTTTATCTATCTTGAGACAGAGAGAGAGAGAACGCATACATGCATGCATACGTGCAGGTTGGGAGGGACGGAGAGAGAGAATCCCAAGCAGGCTCCCTGCTATCAGCACAGAGCCCGATGTGGGGCTTGATCTCATGAACCATGAGATCATGACCTGAGCCAAAATCAAGAGTTGTATGCTTAACCTACTGAGCCACCCAGGAGCCCCTTTCTTGTTCTTTTCCAAATGAAACCAAGGGTCTGACATCTGGATCTAGTCTCAAGATAAGTATGTTTGTTTACAGTGCTCTACAAATATGGCTCTGTTTTAGAATCTCTCAGGGAGTTTGTTTAAACATCCAGATCCCCAGGGGTCACACAAGACCCACTGAGTCAGAATCTAGCCTCTGGGAGCACTGGCATTTACCTCTTCAGACACTTTAGACACTGTTATTTTACTAGTTTTCTATTGTTGCTGAAACAAATTACCACAAACTTAAAAGATTTTAAACAACACAAGTTTATTAATTACTAGTTCATAGTTTAGAAGTCTGGCATGGGTCTCACACAAGATTTCAGCAGAGGTGTTTCTTTCTGGAGTGGCTAGGATAGAATCTGTTTTCTGGTTATTTGAGTTGTTGGCATAACCAGTTTCTTGCAGTTGTGAAACTGAGGTCCTAGTTTTCTTGCTGGCTGTAAACTGAGGAATGTTTACAGCTTCTAGAGGCTGCTACATTCCTTGGCTCTTGGCCCCTTTTGTCCACCTTTAAAGCCAGAAATGGTGGGCTGAGGCCCTCTCACCACATCTCTCTGACCCAGCCAGGAGATGTTCTCTGATTTTAAGGATGTAGGTGATTAGATTGGGCCCTTCTGAATAATTCAGGATAATCTTCCCATCTAAAGGTCTGGGCCCTTAATCATATCTGCAAATTCCCTTCTGCCATGTAAGGCATTTTTTTTTTTTCTTGTGCTGTGTAAGGCACATATTTACAAGTTCTTGGGATTAGGGCATGGATATCTTTGAGGGAGAATTATTTTGTCTATCACAATTATATACAGTAATATAATACTAAGGTGCTAAGGGGACCCTGTGAGGGCATCTTCCTACCCTCTTCTCATCTTTACAATCTTTGGACTTACCTTGTGTACTGCAATCCAAACACTATTTTTTCAGGTTTTCCTAATCTCCATTCACCTGCTTATCACTTATTCTTGATAACACCAAAACCTTAGACATATACCATTCTTGAAAGAAACTGTACACATCTCAGATATTATTGTTGTTGTTGTTATCATTATTACTATTATTTTGAGGTGAAAGAATTCACCTGAGGCAGAACAAAGGAGATAGAAATTTACTGAATACACCGCAAGGAAGCAATGGGTGTGAGAGCAAAGGAGAGGCTATCTGCCTCAGATATTATTTTAAAGCTTCATTATCGTACATCCATTATAGGACTTTACTTCCTCTTGGCCCATGGAACAGTTAATAAAAGAATGTCTTTTTTTTTCCCCATCCAGACCGGGAGAAAAGGCCTAAAGCCAAGGAATCAATACTATATCAGGAAATTTCCAAAGAGGAATTATTCCAGATAGCATCAGTGGAAAAACATATCAGAGATGAACTCTGCTTCTGCAAACGGAAAGGAACCTGTGGTTGTGATGACCAGTTAGAGACACATCCAAAAAAACAGGAGAGACATCTGAAAGAAATGTCAGTCACTCACAAATCCACTACCACCCTTAGGATAGATCACGAATGGAGTGAATTTGGGAGAAGGTTAGACTTAGGATCAGTCCTTTTTAACCAACATAATGTTCCCATAGGAGAAGGATCCTATAAATCTGACACAGAAGTCAGACAGACTTCAGGAAGAAATAACTCCCAGAGAACCCATCCAGGGAAGAAACCCTGTAAATGTAATGAATGTGGGAAGTCTTTCCATTTCCAATCAGAACTTAGGCGCCATCAGAGATGTCACACTGGAGAAAAGCCCTATGAATGCAGTGAATGTGGGAGAGCCTTTGGTCATATTTCATCCCTTATTAAACATCAGAGGACTCATACTGGAGAAAAGCCCTATGAATGCAGTGAATGTGGGAGAGCCTTCAGCCAGAGTTCATCTCTTGTTCTACATTATAGATTTCATACTGGAGAGAAACCCTATAAATGTAATGAATGTGGAAGAGCCTTTGGTCACACTTCATCCCTTATTAAACATCAGAGAACTCATACTGGAGAAAAGCCCTATGAATGCAGGGAATGTGGGAGAACCTTCAGCCAGAGTTCATCTCTCATTGTACATTATAGATTTCATACTGGAGAGAAACCTTACAAATGTAATAAATGTGGGAGAGCCTTCAGCCAGAGTTCATCTCTCACTCAACATTATAGATTTCATACTGGAGAGAAACCCTACAAATGTAATGAATGTGGGAGAGCCTTTGCTCATACTGCATCCCTTATTAAACATCAGAAAAGTCATGCTGGAAAAAAAGCTGTATGAACTCAGTGAACACAGGAAGGCTTTCAGCTGGAGTATAACGTCTCACATTACACACATTGGAGAGAGCTCCTATAAGTGTAATGTATGTGCGAACACTTGGTTGGAAGACATTTAACATCAGACAGTACATACTAAAGAGAAGCTCTATCAATGTCAAGAGAGAAGGTGGGCTTTGAGTCACCCACCTTGTTTCCCTTATCAAACAGCAGAGAATCCATACTAGTGAGAAACCAAGTACATGTGATGGATTCGGAAAGGCTTTTGTCAGAGGATACACATTATTCAACATCAGACAGTTCCTACTGGCAAGAAGCCTCATCAATGCAATGAATATGGCACAGCTTTTGGTCACACATATTGTTCAATCAATCAATCAGTCAATCAACCAGTAAGTAAATAATTATCAGATAACTCATACTGGAGAGCAACTACAAGTGTGGTAAAAGCCATCTGTAATACGTCTTCCTTTACTAAGCACCAAGAACGCATATAAAAGGGAAGCCCCATGAAAGCAGTAAATGTGGGAAGGCCTATCAGAGCTCATCTCTTAAAAAGAATCAGAGAATTCATTCTTGAGAAAAACACTATGGAAATGGTGAATGTGGGAGTGCCTTTAGCCAAACCTCTTTCCTTTATAAACATCAGTGAACTCACCCTACTAGTTAGAAACCCTGGGAATGTAATGGACTTGGAAAAGCCTTTGACAGATTTTCCACCCATTTTGTACATCAGAGAATGTGTACTAGAGTGAGTCTTTGAATTTGGTGAAACTAGGAAAACCCACTAGTATAGTTCAGGCCTCAGCATACATTAAAGCTTCACTCCATAGAGAAACCTGGGAACTTAATGGATGTGGGGAAAGTTCCTTTCAGACTTGAGATACATAAAACAACAGCTGAAAGGAATCTGAGAAATCACCTGGTCTGGTGATTTTCTACCTGGTAGGGGCTCTTTATAACTGCAGTGTGCTTTGCCTCCCCATTCTCTTTCTGATGCAAGAGAGGTGTTACTATGTGGGCGAGGAGAATGGAGGCTGAGCGAGGTGGAGAGCCACCAGTGATTTAGCCCAATCATATTTTAGAGCTAAGGAACCTGATCTTCTGGAAGTGCCATGCCCTGGGCTGGGCCTCTTTCCTTCTAGTTCACAGCTGCGGTTTTGAGATTGAGACTGAAGGTCTTCCTGTACAAACCCCCATGCACTCACTACATATTACCTTTCTCTAAGAGGCAGTGGAGTGGTGGGGCACCTGGGTGGCTCAGTCAGTTGAGCATCTGGCTTTGGCTTCAGGTCATGACCTCGAGGTTCGTGGGTTTGAGCCCCGCGTTGGGCTCTGTCCTGACAGCTAGCTCAGAGCCTGAAGCCTGCTTCAGATTCTGTGTCTCCCTTTCTCTCTGACCCTCTCCTGCTCACACTGTCTCTCTCTCTCGAAAAATAAATAAAGCATTAGAAAAAATGTTTAAAAAGGCAGTGGAGTGGTATTTTTAAAGTTCGAGCAAAAAGCAATTTTTGTTAGATCATTATGCTACTAGATTTGGAATCTTCAAAATAAAAAATTTTAAACATTAAAATCATTAAAATATGGGTATTGTATAAAAATCAAAACTTCAGAAACATTATTCCAAGTGAAAGTAGCCAGATGCTAGACCCCATGTATTGTATAGTTCCTTTTATAGGAAACGTCCAGAAATGGCAAATCTTCAGAGGCAAAGTAGATTAGTGATTTCCTCGTGCTGGAAGAGGCAATTGGGAATGAATGCAAATGTTACAAGGAATCTTACTGGAGTGATGCAAATGTCCTAAAACTAGATTATGGTGATGGTTGAATAATTTGGTAAATTTACCAAAAATCACTGAATTGTGCACAGAAAATGGGTGAAATTTATGGTATGTAAATTACACCTCAATAAAAATTTTTTTTAAATATCAAATATACAAATATACCAACTATTGCTAAACTACTTTTCCTATCTTGTCTGTTACTTCAAGCCATCTGTGTGTCTTTATTTTCTGTAATAGTTACCCCTAAGCTTACTGGGTCTCAAATTCATATCATGTTGCCTCTGAAATTTATATGGAGAAACCAGAAGCAGGAGCTGGCATAGACCAGAACAGTCTTGATAAAAAGATTAGCTTATACTGAAGACAGTCCTTCACCCATTTGAAGTCCAGATGAGGAAGCTGAGCCCAGACATCAGGGAATCAGTTCAAAGTGGGTCAATGCAGACAGGCAGGATCTAGGGGTCCAGCAGGCTGGCTAAGACAGAGGGGTGCAGGCAGACAGGATGAACAGGAGGCATCTGGACAGCTGAGATCAGAATGCCAGTTTAGGAACCTAGAATGCTAGTTTAGGAACCTAGAAATCATGGAAATTTCTTCCTAGAGAGCCAAGTTGCACAGGAGAGACATAGCAAATTTATTACATCAGTGATAGCTTAGTTTGCTCTATCTTTTCTCCCAATGGCCTTCTCTAACCCCAACGAAAGTCACTTTATATACCTGGATACCTGTGACTTTATAGCTGGTCTTTGCTGAACATCTGTCCCTCTTGTGTATCTTTGCCATGTTAACCATTATCAGAGTGCATCTACTGCCCCATCTGAAAACCTTTGTGAAGAGGGCATTTAGCCCTCTTCGCTCTGCCTTAATGTCCTGCTGCTCCTGACAGAACGTCTAGTACAGACAGACTAATTTGCTTGCCATACCTCAGACCTGCCTCCACACTCCCCTGCCTGTTCCACCAGGCTGGACTTCCCTCTTCACTTATCCGAAACCTAATAATCAGTCATAACCCAGTTCAAACACTGCCCTCCTCAGGGAAGAATTCTTTTGAACACTAATGTGAAGTCCTAGCTTACTGATTTGCAATTGTAAAAGCATTTGTGTTTGCTTAAGATTTTAAAAAATGAACGGTAACTTGTCTTGGGATAGTTATTACTGTTTTGATATACTTAAATCACTTGTTGTTTATCAATTTGCCACTTTCTTGTCTCCTGAACCAGATTATCAGCTGCTTCAGGTAATTTCTCATACGTCCTCTCAGGGATGAGCAGCCAGTAGGTGCTTACTAACCATGTGTTAATTTGAAAAACTTGTATTACCCATGTTCTATCGCTGCTTCTGACTGACTTTTAAAAAATATTTTACTGTTCAGATATACCACATTAAAAATTTTTATTTATTTTAAGTGACCTCTACCCCCAATGTGGGGCTTGAACTCATGACCCTGAGATTAAGAGTTGCATGCTCTTCTGACTGAGTCAGCCAGATGCCCCTGACTTCACTTTTGTACTAGATGAAAAACTCCTAGAAAACTACCAATTAAATATTTTCCTAGAAAAATGCAATGTTGTTTCCTGTAATTATTTTTCAAATTCAAGTACAGAATGGCATCTTTTGGAGGTGGGTTGGTATGTGTGTACATAAAAACTCATTGCTATTTTGTAGCACTACAATGACTTAACACACCAACTACCCAGAATTAGGCCAGACTTCACAGACTAAACATACAGTACTCCACAAGACTGTTCTCACTTCAGCCATAAGTTTGGGGGTCCCTAGGCTACTCTTTTTTTTTTTTTTATGTTGTATTTATTTTTGAGAGCAAGAGACAGAGCATGAACGGGGGAGGGGCAGAGAGAAGGGGAGACACAGAATCTGAAGCAGGCTTCAGGCTCTGAGCTGTCAGCACAAGAGTCCAATGTGGGGCTCAAATTCACAGACCGCGAGATCATGACCTGAGCAGAAGTTGGACCCTTAGCTGACTGAGCTACTCAGGCGCCCCTCTAGGCTACTCTTCTGACCAGCTGGCTACAAATTTGGGAGTTCCTACTACTTTTTTAGGTTTGATAATTCTCTAGAGCAAATCTCAGGACTCTGGAAAGGGCTATATTATGATAACTTTATTATAGCACAAAGATACAAATCAGCCTAAGGAAGAGGCACATAGATTGAGGTCCGAGAGCATCTCGAATGTGAGGCTTTCATCCTCCCCCGGACCACACTGCCTGCTGGCATATGGATGTGTAACTATGCAGAGTACTGCCAACTAGGGAAGCTCACCTGATCTTCACTGCCCAAAGTTTCCACCCGGCTTTCATTAGGTTGTAACGGTTGGTTGCTCACACAGTTAGTTGAACTCAATCTCTAGTGCCCCTTCCCTCCGAGGCTGGGCTGTTATCACATGGCTCAAAGTCCCAATCCTCTAACCACAAGGTTGGTCTTTCTGACTTGGTTAGCTCCCATCCTGAATCTTCTAATTAGCATAAATTAGGGGTAACCAAGAGTCACCTCACTAGCATAAACTATCAGGTGTGGTCTCAAGTCCCACTATGAATAACAAAGACACACATCAGGAAATTCCAAGGATTGAGGGGTTACCTCCCAGGAACCAGGGACAAAGACCGGCCAAGTTCTTTATAACACAAGCACATGACACAAGCACGCACATTCAAGTCAATGTGAAAATGCTTCGATTATTTTTTTTCCCCTTCATGGTAAGTGTACTCTTTAATTCCCATCATCTATTTTCCCCATTCCCCCATCTCCTCCTCTAGTAACTGCCAGTTTGTTCTCTATAGGTAAGAGTCTGTTTCTTGGTTTCTCTCTTTTTTCCTTTGCTCATTTGTTTTTGTTTCTTAAATTCTACATGAGTTCATATGATATTTGTCTTTCTCTGACTTCTTTCTCTTAGCATTATACTCTCTAGCTCCATCTATGTTGTTGCAAATAGCAAGATTTCATTCTTTTATATGGCTGAAAAATACATTATGTGTGCGCACGCACACACACACACACACACTTTCTTTATCCATCTATTGATGGGCACTTGGGCTGCTTTCATAGTTTGGCTATTGTAAATAGTGCTGCAGTAAATAATGCACGCATTCCTTTTATTTAGTGTTTTTGTGGGTTTTTTGGTAAATAGCCAGTAGTGTGATTACTGATTATAGGGTAGTTCTATTTTTAATTTTTTTAAGTTTATTTATTAACTTGAGACAAACAGAGAGCAAGAGAGAGCGAATGGGGGAAGGACAGAGAGAGGGAGACAGAGAATCCCAAGCAGGTTCTGCACTATTAGTGCAGAGCTCAACTCGGGGCTCAATCCCACGAAATATGAGACCATGACCTGAGCCAAAATCAAGAGTTGGACATTTAACTGACTGAGCCACCCAGCTGCCCGTTTTCAATTTTTTTAAGGAACTTCAATACTGTTTTCCACAGTGGCTGTGATGTTATTTGGGGTCTGGGAGCAAACAGTCAAGAAAGAATTCTTGAGATGTTTTCAGTGCAAAAAGGTGGTTTTACAAAGCATGGGGACAGGACCTCTGGGTAGAAAGAGCTGCACTGAGATTGTGAGGATTTTTAGTAATGAACCTTCTCTCTTTTTCAGTTCCCAAGGACTCTCCCTTGGAATGCCTTTTAACCCACTGAAAACAATTCGGATTGCAAAATTTAAGAAAGGACTCATCCTACGGTGCCTGGGTGGTTCAGTTGGTTAAGCATCCCACTCTTGGTTTCAGCTCAAATCACGATCTCACAATTCGTGAGTTCAAGCCCTGCATCAGGCTCTGTGCTGAGAGTGTGAATCGTGCTTGGGATTCTTTCTCTTTCCCTCTCTCACTTTCTCCCTCTGGAAGAAAAAGAAAGGACTCATCTCCAGTAATGCTGCATGGCCTCAGTATGACCTATCAGTTAGATCTCGCCTGAGGAAATAGGGCAAATGGATGGAGGTACCCTATGTCCAGGCCTTCATGGCTCTAAATCAGGACCTGGACCCAAAGACCTCTTGCAGAATGTGTCTGGCCACTTAGCCAGGCCAATAAACTCCCTCCTGATATATTGGATAATTTTCTAAGTAGGCCTTCTCCTAAACCCATGTTGCTGGAGGAAACACAGGCTATTCCTAATTAAGGGGATGGTAACTCTCTCACTGTTCTCTCCTCCTAATAGATGTGGGGGCTTCTTCTCATTTGTTTCCTAGGTTAATGGCAATAATTAGAGCCAATTTGTGGTTAGTCTACCTTGGGACTCCCAAGGCAGCTGCAGAAACTCCTTTTGCTTTTGGGAAAGTACCCTGTCTTCTCCAGCCCAACATGGACTGCATATTTCCACTTTGGTGGAAAAAAAAACAACAAAAATATGGTATCTGCTCATCTGTCTGAGCTGATAAGGTTTAGAACTGGGAACCCTCTTTCTCTGCCTTCTGACAGCATTTTGCTTCTTCCGTCTCCCACTTCTGTTTCTGCACCACGTTGGGTGTGGCCCACATAACTGGTTCCTATACCATCCTCCGTGCCTCCTGCACCATTGGCTCCTCCTCCTCCCTTTGCTGCCAAGGAGCAAAGAGCACCCCCTCAGACTTAACACTGCCCACTTAGGTATCCCCCTGGTAAAACAAACAAAAACCCCCAAAACTGACAATGGGGAACACATTTTAAGTGGACCCAACTGGAACATAATTCAATATTTAAACTAATTGCAACTTTTATTCTACCAAGGATTACTGAAGGTTGAACAAGCTCGTATTATCTCTGTTGCAATTTGTTAGCAAAAAGATTACTTTAAATGATGGTTGGGGCACCTGGGTGGTCAGTTAAGTGCCTGACTCTTAATTTTGGCTCAGGTCATGATCCTAGGGTTATGGGACTGAGCCTCGCTTTGGACTCCGTGCTGTGCATGGAACCTGCTTGGGATTCTCTCCCCCCACTCTTGTGCATGTGCTCGCGCTCTCTCTCTCTCTCTCAAAAACATGATGGTTAGTTCTATGTCAAAGTTTTCATGGATAATTGTTAACTTTAAAGTTTTGCTTGGATGATAAATTGGATTAAGTTCATTGGACATCCTTCCTTAGAGAGTTATGCTATCCTTAATGCTCTCCCAACTTGAAAGTATATAATCAGCCATTCCTCATGACCCCAGTGCAGCTCTTTCTGACCATGGGTCCTGTCCCTCTGCTTTAATAAAACTACCTTTCTGCACCAAAGATGTCTCAATTCTTTCTTGACCTTTCACGCAGAACCTCAACATTTCCACATCATTTTGGTTCCCAGTGTGGGGCCCAAGTCTTCTCATCTGGATTTCGAGCCATGGTGCAAACTTGGTGAGTACTTTCTCTTCTTTGTTTAATTGCAAGGGCTTCTCAAGGAGTATGGTCTTACTGGAACACTTTCAGGTCAATTTCTCAGGCTGCGATCCTCTAGCCTGTGGCTACTCTATGGGGAGGAAAAAGCCTGTCTTTGGCTGGAAGTTAGTACCATGGTCAGAATGGTAATAAGACCCAGAAACTTGATGTCCTCTTTTTCACAGGACATCTAGGTCTTTTCCAAATAGGAGGAAGTGCTAAAGCACTGATGACTGAACATAGGTTTGTGCTTTTGGCTTCTTACTGCATGCAGAAAAACTAAGGATATTTGAGTCTGTTGGTACACATGCTTTGTGCTTAATTGATTCATAAATTTGCCATCTAAAGAATTCTGGTATAACAGTTCACAATTTGTTACTACTTAGTTTTCACTGGAGACTAAGGTTTCTAAGAGTTCAAGATTCTGCTAAATGTAATTAAGACTGATGAAAATAGGGAAGCAACTCTGTATGTAGGAAAGTAGGGGGTGTGGAAGAAAGATATAAGAAAAAATACATTTTTGTTGAAGTTAAAAGAAGGTAATTTTGTCTAAAATGAGACTGGTTGTTTGGAAAGAAATGGCTTGGGACAAAATCTGAATGCAAAGTAAAGTTGTAGAAGGTTTGTGAAGGGAAATCTTTGGAAAGGAACTTCATGTGTGGTCAAAGGACCTTTATGTGTGGTCAAGACAGACTAAGGTTGAAATGAATGCATTTTATTTTATTTATTTATTTTTTTTTCGAGAGAGAGAGAGAGCGCAAGTGAGCATGCAAGTGGGAGAGGGGGCAGAAGGGGAGAGAGAGAATCTTAAGAAGGCTCCATGCTCATTGTGGAGGCCTACACTAGACTTGATCTCATGACCCTGGGATCAGGACCTGAGGCGAAATCAAGAGTCAGATGCTCAATTAATCAACTAAGCCACCCAGGTGCCCCTGAAATGAATGGATTTTAAAAATACACCAGTGTAAGATTAAAGTTCTACTTCAAAAATGCCTGTTAGGACAGGTATCAAAGCGACTAGAGATGTCCCTCGAACGAAATCCTGTTGATCACCGTTCTGCCATAAAGGCCCCGTAGGAGGGATGCTAGCTCCCCCACCCACCCCCTGCCGCTTCCCTACTGTATCCTAGGCTACAAATGGGTGCCAGTGAATGGGCTGAAATACCATGCCATGCTGTGAAGAAGCTGCCATTTTTAAAGTCATGGAAAACATTAGAAAATATTTACATGGGGAATTTACCCAATTTGGGAATTTAAGTATTTAGTAGAGGGCACTGACAGTAAACAGTAAAGTTAGAAATCCATCATGGTCTAAGAGACATTCCAACACATGAAGTCTTTTATAGCCAACTTCCCTAGGAAACAGTCTCCAGTTGGGTTTTAATTCAATTGGGTACTGGTTTCGGTGGGCTCCAAGCAGAGGCCTCACAGCCAGAAGCGGCTAAACCATAGATGTGAAGGGGATCACATTACACCAATGAAGAGGAAACCTCAGACAGGAGTCTTAAGATTGGCAGCCATGCTAGTGACTTAGGTGGCTGTCCCATGCCCAAGACAGACATCTTTGTATAAGGACAGGAATAAGGAGAGGTCCGTAGGCTCCGGACCTCCATCACTCTAAAACCTCATCACACAAACTCAAAGATGACCAGACAGCTTTAAGAAACTAAGGCTGACTTTATGAAACATGGAGCCATAGAGTCCCTTGGAAATGTTGGCCTCATACCTTGCTTACAGAATGCCAAACAGCCTTAACAGGTGAGTAAAGAAAGTCACTTCCTGGCAGGTGCAGGAACCTCAGGATATTCTGAGGTCTTCATGAAGAGAAATTCGCCCAAATCTGTAGGTATTGCAGGCATATCTGATGGCAAGTACTTGGCTTGGCTTCTGGCCTACAGAGGCTACTAAAACTAGATTCATTATGAAAAGTCCCAGCAAAGCAGATTTTAAAAGATCTGGATGGTCAACTGCTATTCTTACTGAGCTTATGTAAATAATACGGCTAAATTTGTTAAAATTGGTCTTGTTTTTCAAATGAATTAGTCTTGATTTGGCTATCTCTGGAAATAAGGGTGATTTTAGAGAGAAAAATCATGTTCCAATAACACATCTTTGTGGCTGCTAAATTCTAGTTGGTTTTTGAATGTTTGTTGTTTGCCTAAGCTAGACAACTTACGGTAAACTTCAGAGAAACTGCCATCATAAGTCAAATGTCAACAATCTTCTTGCTTGTTATTCTGTGGGGATAATAACAGGACCCCATGGGCATATGATTATTTAAACAGCTGGAAAATGGGATGTTTTCCAACAATTTCAACAATTATATACCTCAACTATCACCTTTACCAATTCCATGTGGCTGGGATGATAAAACTGTTTCTTAAAAGTCAGAGTGTACCCCACTCCATGGGATTAACTATGGACTTGTAGAGATAATGGGTAACCCCAATTTCCTTATGCTATTAGACTGGATGATGCACTTGGGGCCCTACTTGTCTATTCTAAATCTTTTCCAATGTCTTGTCTATTTCTAGACAAGTCTTGCCCCCCTTGTCAGTGATTCCTTGTAATTAAGATATTGTTACGGCTACACCTCAAAGAGGGCTTCTTGATGGTTTTATCCCTTAGCCATATTTGTCCTAGGAGCTACCTCTATTGATGTGAGATTGCAAAAAGAGGCTTTAGTCAAACATACAATAGCCCTGCTGGTGGAAGGAGCCTCAAAACTTACTACTGGACTGTCCCTGATGGTAATGACTTCACGTCAGGTCCAAAGTGTTTTAGAAACTAAAGGCCACCAATGGATGACGTTTGGGGGCCGGGGAGGGGGATGACTTACTAAATACCAGGCTATGCTTTTAGACATACCTGAAGTGGTCCTTAAGACCCCTCAGACTGTAACCCCAGCTACCCTTATGCCTGGACCTGACCATCATACTTCTATAGAGCATAGCTGTTCAGAGGTTACTGATCCTGTTTATTCTAGATGATCAGACTTAAAAGATTCTCCTACTGATAATGCAGATGATGGTTTACTGATGGCAGTAGTTTCATGAAAAGGGGGATATAAAAAGCTGGGTACACTATAGTCAGTCTAACTGACTGTTGAGGCCAAAGCACTCCCAGCAAATACATCTGCCGAAAAAGCAGACTTAATAGTGATCACTCATGCTTTACAATTGGCAAAGGGCCTCACAGCATGGGGCAATCTGGAGAGACAGAGGTCTATTATTAAGTCATAACTCTCCTATTAAATATGGGCCTGAAATAATAGCTGTCTTAGAGGCTGTGCATGAACCTAAAGAGGTGGCTGTAATTCACATCGGGGGCATCAAAAGGAAGGGTCTATAGAATCTAAAGGAAATAATGGGCCATGCAGCCAAGCAAGCTGCACAAAGCCTACAAATACTGAGTCTCACACCAGTCCTAACACCAATAAAAGATATATCCCCCATATATTCAGATCAAGAAATTCACATAGCCCAGTAACGGGGATATTTTAAAAAATGCACAGGACTTGACTGTTAACAATGAGGGATAAAGAATAGATGAAGCAGGGGCACCTGGGTGGTTCAGTCGGTTAAGCGTCCGACTTCGGCTCAGGTCATGATCTCGTGGTTCGTGGGTTTGAGCCCCACGTCGGGCTCTTGTGCTGACAGCTCAGAGAGTGGGGTCTGTCTTCGAATTCTGTGTCTCCCTTTCTCTCTGACCCTCCCCTGCTCACGCTGTCTTTCTCTCCTTCAAAAATAAAACATTAAAAAAGAAAGAATAGATGAAGCAACTGTGTCAATCTTAATTTTTGGAATCTAACTTGTCACTATTTTTGTTTTTCTGTGTTGGAAAAATTTTCTACTAAATTTGAAAACCAGAGGTCGGCCCGAGCAGGAATACTAGCTTCTTACATAGAAGTCCGTGTCTTTTCTCCTACGTACTTGGATAATGCTGGCAGACCCAGATGATACGGAGCCACGAGCGGGGCTGGTGAAAAACTGTAGCATAGGTCTAAGTTATAATGAGTGACCAAACGTTAGAATCAGAAGAATACATAAATGCGTGTGAAATCCAAGGTAACTGACGTGCTTAAATAAATCTAACAAACTTCAAAGTTTTACTGAAGTTGGGTATGAACAACTTTATACTCCTTGTCTGTCTTATTCACCTTTTTCTAAACCTCCTCGAGACATCAGCCCTTGGACCTTCACTTAGACCCGTTTCGTGTTCATCTGTACCTCGATCTTGTTGCGAACGTTCCGCGGCTCCAACTCACTGCGGCCAAGCGACCACTGCCTTCTCGGTCTACACACTGCGAGCCGCTGGCGCCCTCACCGGCAGCCAGCCCAAGCCCCGCCCCTGGGCCCTAACGCGAGGACCCCAACGGGGCTGTCCGCGGCTGCGCCGGACTCATTCTATCCGGTTGCAGGTGCAGACAATCTCCCACCCCGGTGTGCGCTGCGGTGCGGCCCTCTGGCCTCGGGAATTCAGCCGCAGGCCGTGGCCGGCCGTTTGGCGAGAAGCAGTCGCGGCAGGCTGTGGAGAAAGCGGCCTGGACAGAGGCTCGTTCTGGGCTCCACCATGGCGGCGGCAGTACGCGCTGCAGGCTGCCTCCCTGCGCTGTGTGGCGTGCCGGCGGGTGAGAGCCGGGACGCCGGAAGAGGGGCTCTGAGCGGGGGCGGGAGCAGGGGCTCGCCTGCGGCCTGCAGGTGGACGGGCAGAAAGAAGCGAGAGGACGCGGCCCCTGAACCCATCATGCCGGGCTCCGATCCTGCCCGGAGCTGCTGTGTGACCTTGCACGCTTCCGCGCGCCCTCTCTGGGTCGCAGGGCTTTTGTCTGTAAAGTGAGGGTAGACTGGCCACTGTCCAAAGCTCCTTCCAGGTCACTAGACTCCTCGTGCGTGCTTGGCTAAGAGGCACGGGGAACTGGGGAGCAAGCATCGCCTTCCCGACGGGCACGACCCACAGGTTCATTTGGTGAAGTCGATGTGGGGTTCGAAGCAGATGGAGGAAGTGTTCCAGCTTGGGGCGGATAGGATTAATGTCAGTCATTTTAGATTCCGGGCTGATCGGTGTCATTATTGAAAAGAAGATGTTTTGAATGTCCGTAGTTTTGCTGTTACTGTCCTCGCCCACCCTTGTTGGTTTGCAGCCTGAGGAGAGGCGGTCTGCTGTATCCTTTAGCATAAGGTCGACCACTGGTGCTTCAAGATATACTTGGCCTTTTTTCATCCTTCTGTTTTATTGTAAATCCACAACCCAGCATTCGTAATTCCAAAATCTAAAGACCTTTGAAAACCGAAAACCTGAAATGATTTGGCAGAAAATCTGACCCGAACATTCTTCAACTTTGTTCATGGTGTGACCACCTCGTTTTTCAAGGTTCCATTCAGATAGCACCTATAGCGTTTGTAGGTTTCCTTTATGAGTTCTTACCGTGTTCCAGGGACTATCTTAAACTATTTATGCTTTTCCTCACTTCATTTGTACATTGCCTTTGTGAGATGGATGCTTTTATTATTCCCATTTTACAGACAAAGAATTAAGACACAAAGGTTGACAAACGTGTTCAAGGTTACACTGGGAGGAGGTCAGGTTTTGGCACCCACACCATCTGGCTCCAGAGCCTGGTGTTTTGTTTTGTTTTGTTGTTTTGTTTTGTTTTGTTTCTCTGGTGCATTAGAAACTTTTCTTTTGGTAGCAGCTTTTTTGAGATGTCATTTCCACACCATACAATTCATCCTATTAAGGTGTACAATTCAATGGTTTTTAGTATATTCACAACTCTATACAACCATCACCATAATACATTTTTAGAACATTTTCAGCACCCCAAAAATATACCCTTGTGCTGTCATCCCTTGACTTGCTCATTGCCCCCAGCTCTAGACAACCACTAATCTTTCTATCTCTATAGTTTGCATGTTCTGGGTATTTCATATATATGGAATCATATACTATGTGGTCTTTTGTGATTGGCTTGTTTCACTTAGCATAAGGTTTTCAAGATTCATTCATGTTATATAGCATGTAGCAGTACTTTATTTCTTTTCATGGGTGAATTTCTCTTACGTGTATATACTACATTTTGTTTATCCATATATCAGTTGATGAATATTTGGGTTGTTTCCACCTTTTGGCTGTTATGCCTGATGATGCGATAAATATTTGTGTGCAATATTTTCATTTCTGTTGTGTATAGGCCTGGAAGTGGAATTGCTGGATCAAATGGTAACTCCATGTTTAACTTTGAGGAATGGCTAGACTGTTTTTTAAAGGAGCTGCACATTTTACATTCTTGCCAGCAGTGCATGAGGGTCCTTCCTTCTCTACATTCTTGTCAACATTTGTTATTATTTGCCCTTTTGATTATAGTTATTCTAGTGGGTGTGAAGTGGTATCAGTTTGTGGTTTTGATTTGCATTTCCCTGATGGCTTATAAACATCTTTTTTATGTGTGTTTATTTGGCCATTTATGAATCTTCTTTGGAGAGATACCTATTCAAATCTTTACCCATTTCTAAATTGGGTTGTCTTTTTATTAAGTGAATTGTAAGAGTTCTTTGTATACTCTAGATACAAGTTCCTTGTCAGATATATGATTTGCAAAAATTTTTTCCCCATTTGTGGGTTTTCTTTTCACTCTCTGAATATAGTGGCCCTTGAAACACAAGTTTTAAATTTTGGTGGTCTGATTTATCTATTTACTTTTTGTTGCTTATGCTTTAGTATACCTAAGAAACCATTGCCAAATTCAAGGTCATGATGATTTACCCTTACGGTTTTTTCTAAGACTTTTGGTAGTTTTTTCTCTTACTTTTAGGTCTTTGATCCATTTTGAGCTGACTTTTATATATGGTGTGAAGTAGCACTCTAACTTCATTCTTTTGCAAGAGGATATTCATTTGTTCTAGCACCATTTCTTGAAAAGATTATTCTTTCCCTACTGATTTGTCTTGGTACCCTTTTCAAAAATCAGTTACTAGTAAATGCTGTCAGAACCTATTTGGAAGCACTGTACTACATGAAGTGGCACATAATAGGCTTACAGCCTGATGCTGCGGGGTTTCAGAGTCTTGAGAGACGGGAGCAGAGTGCTGGGGGGGGCACTGTGGGAACCAGGAGACTTCACCAAGAGTGAAGTTTCAGGAGAATGTGTCAGAGACACAAAGGGAGTGAAGAGCACAGTGTGTTCAAGAATGACTACAAGGTGGGGTGCCTGGGTGACTTGGTTGAGTGTCCAATTCTTGATTTCATCTCAGGCCATGATCCTGGGGTCATGGGATTGAGAGCCCTGCTTTGGGCTTTGTGCTAAGTGTGGAGATTCTCTCTCTCTCCCCCTCTGCCCCTCTCCCGGGCTCACACTCTCAACCTCTGTCTTAAAAAAAAAAAAAAAAAAAAAAGGAATGATTACAAGTCTGGTGTAGTCAGAGAGGATGGAGGGGCGAGTGGTGAGAGATGAGGCTGATGTGGAAGGCTGGGGCCTCATTGCCGTCATGTAGGCTATATTGAGGAGTTTTGAATTTGTTATACAGGCAGTAAGGAGCCAAAGAATGATAAATCAGAGCTGGGAGGTGACCAGACTTGTTATTTTAGAAAGGCCTGCCAGACAGCAGATGAGGAATTAGAGGGGTAGCAGCAAGACCTCCTAAGGGACTGTTGTTACCTTGTAGCTGAGGGATGGCAGCTGAATAAAGAGGGGGCAGTGAGACCATGGGGGAGGGTGCAGCTGATAGATTTTTGCATAAAATTAATAGGGCTTGGTAACTGGTTAGATGTGAGCATGAAGAGAAGGTGGTGTTACTACCTACTTCACATGGTCATGTGGGACCTGGAAATTACTCATTTACGTTTCTCTTGGTTCTTTTATTCTATAGTTGTTCATATTCTTTGGGTGTTAAAAATGTTCCTTTTAATGCAGAAAGTATCTTAAAAAATTCTTTTTTTTTTTTTTTTTTAATTTACAGGTCACATATGGTCAAGGCAGCTTTATCTAAACACCTTTCCAACAGCTTCCATTTTGGCATTGAAGACTGTTCTCAGCAGTGGTGAGATTCATTTATCCAACTATCGTTTCTTGTAAGATCTAATGCTAGAAAACTTCATGTAAATGTAAATGAACAGAACACATTCTTTTTTTTTTTTTTTTTAAATGTTTATTTATTTTGAGACAGAGACAGAGTG
>CM053576.1:98226099-98547144 GCA_028646485.1 Cryptoprocta ferox | reverse complement strand
CCCCAGAACACATTCTTTATACTGGAAGTACATAAGGTCTAGAGTATTGCCGGAGTCCAGCTCCAGCAGGTCCAGGGGTCCCCAAAGGATGGACGGTGTCGGCACGAGAGAGTGATGAGAGAGCCACAAGTTTCTTTCTTGATCAGCAGATAGGCATCTCTGCTCTGTCGGTTTTTGTGTCTTTATTTATAGGTTAAGTGATAACAGGACATCAGCAGGTGGAACTTTTACAACAAATCTCTGTCATAGGATGCTTTGAAAAGTGTATAGATACAAGTTTTACAGAGGCATTTTGGCAAAACTATCCTAATTACAGTGAGCCAACAGATTCTATAAGAGAAAAACAGGATGTTCTAAGTAAAAAGCAGATATCATATACATTTGTTTGAACGGGTAGTAAATCTTATAACTAAAAAGACAACAAGATGTTCTCAGTGAAAAGCGGTAACATACACATTTGTTTATATCAGTAATGTTAAGATTAAATCATAAGTTGAGTAATATATAGACATGCTAGGAGTTATTTTGTCTGGCTTACAAGAGGAAGAATGTATTTGGACTGGTTAGTAGATTGCCTGTGTAAATCCTTTTGTATAATGCTGAGGGTGCAAATACCATAGGTGCCCTAACTATGTCAGCCTTTATATATGGGTTTATGTTTTAGTTACCCTTACCCATCCTTATTATTTATCCTCATTACAGATGTCAGTGTAAGGGAAGGTATTTGTGGCTCCAACTAGCAAAGGTATATGTAGCAACTTATGTCTGGTCCTACTCTGTTTCTTATCTCTAAGTTAGGCTCTTCTTCCCCGGGCCAGAGTTAATCATAACTCTTGTGTTCTTAGCCCCCCTTATGTCTTGGGTCTGCAAGGCTCATTAGAAGAGCCTTTTGGCAAACATCTGCAGTGCTTTGATCTAAAATCCTTTATGCAGGGGCAGGAATATGCTTTTTCTTATGGGGTAACTGTGTGGGGAATATCGGTCTGATTTGGAACCTTGTGAGGCCTAATCAATAACAGCAGTCCCATTCCCAGTATGAGCCAATAATAGAAGGAGATACCAGTTTCGCTTCATGGCAGGAGCTGTGCAAACGTCTGCCATTTCTTTGCTGTGACTGTGTCATCCAGCAAGGCCGATGCGGTTCCCAGCAGAGTATTTTTCAAACTTTTTATGACTACAGTTGTTATAGTTCAAGGCTTTAAAAATAACAGCTACAAGTTTTTGAGCAATTCCTATGTGTCAGGCTTGTAACATGTTATCTTGGTTAATCCTCACCAGTTTTTATGAGGGGGTTGTCCTTTCCATTTTGCAGATGATGGAGTGAGTCTGTGAGAGGCTAAGGGACTTGCTCAAGATCGCATAGGCAGTAAACGGCAGGACTGGGTTCTGAGCTGTCTGGGTACTGTGATGCTTCCTAGTAATGCAGGCCTTTGCAGAGGCCTTTGCTCCTACGCTGACATAGCGCAGGCCCTCTTTTTAGTCACTTTCCAGAAGGGAAGGAAGTCTTGCTCAGTCCATGTTGTGCCTACAGTCAGTGAAACCCTGCCTTTTCCTATGGTTAGGGCAGACTTGAAATCTCATCGTGTCCTTGACCTTTTGGAACTCTGTGCTGAGCTTTACTTTTAGTCTTCCTCCCTTTCATATTGTTAACCTCACCTGTCAGGATCCCTTCATATCTTGTCTGAGGGGTTCAGAAGAGCGTGGTGACCTGAGCCCTTCCCTTTATTTGTTCACTGCCTAGTTGGGTGACTCATTCATTTGTAAACTACTGACTCTGCTCTCTGTTGTGAGCCAGGTAGCGTCCCCAACCTGAGCTGATGTGGGCCCTGCGGGAAGCCTTCTGTGAGGAAGGCCAGAGACTGGCCTAACTTCTCAGAGACTTGAAAATAGCTGCTGTCACTCTTTGGCTTTCTGTTCAAGCCTGTTGCCCTTAAATAAACTTTATTCTCTCGAGGGCTGTTTTAATTCCCCTCCTCACTTTTCTCATAGTGACTAAATTCGCCATTGAAATGCAAAGCTGGAGTATTCCCATTTCCTTGAGTCCACTAGTTCCTGTCACCCCTGCCATTTCCCTTACTGGACACCACCATCCATGGGATTGGTCAAATGCCTATAGGACATGGATGTGTATAAAAACTTTATGTGATACATGCATATAGTTAGAAAAATTCCAGGAAACACAAAAAAGCAAATCTCTTATACTAACTCCAAACACGTCAGTTTTCTTCCCCAGAGGCAACTGCTGTTACCAGTTTCCTTTATATGCTTCTGAAATTAGTCTATAAGGTATATTCATAACCCCTCCTTGTTTTTTCAACATGAAGGGCGGGATGCTCTACAGTTCTGCACCTTGCTCTTCTCACCTGATCATTTATAGGACTTTCCACATGGGCACATTGCCCTGCTCATACACAAGAGGTCACAATTTGCCAAGACTAGACTTGATGGAGGACTCCTAAGGGCAATGTAGCAACCCTGGTAAGGACAGATCTGCTTCTCTCTTTAGATGGCTACATCTGTTGTGTGGACAGACTGTAACTTCTGTAACTAGGATGGGCTTTTAGGTTAGCAGAATAAAGTTTTGATTTATTTTTTAAAGAAAGACTGTTCTCAAAATATGATTCCTAAAAGTTTGGGATTTTAGTGACTTATTTTCATGAGTAATGGTTAATTCTTTGGTGCTGGCAGTATTTTTCCACAGGCATGGAACATCTAAGCCAAAGTTTTATCCCATCTACCTACAGGCCCTTTGTCATCTCCAGGAACCAGAGGCAGCCATCAGTTCATCAGCTTGACCCGTGCGCTGCAGACACAATGCTGTATTTCTTCTCCCAGTAGCTTGATGGGTCAACAGTATAGATCCTACAGTTTCTTCACTAAATGTACGTAGACTGGCTACAAACTTCCCATTTTGCGAAACAGGAAAATAGAAGGTGCTTTTGTGTCTTAATTTTTCTTCTTTTTCGTCTTCCATTAGCGAATGAACACTTTAGAGATTAGTATATGAGGTGTCATTAAAATACAGATATTCTATAGTTAGATAATGGGATTATCTCACGTATCACCAGCTGTATTTGCACCGTTCTTTGGGGAGCACTCGTTTCCTTTTCCCTTGGTTGGGTACCTGAGACCTAAGGAATTTTGAATTCTGGCTCAGATATGTAAAATCCACTATTACCTCCAATTTGATACATGGAGCTATTTTGGTCTTAATCATGCGAAGTAAACTGCTTGCTAATTTGGATCCAAAGGATTTAAATGATAGATCACCTCCATGGCAGATTTACAAGTACAATGTTAAATACTCTTAGGAAATCTTCATTAGTTTTGATAAATTTTAGTTTTTTGGTCTTTTTGGGTTTCTTTTTTTCGGAGAAGACTTACAAAATCAAAGACTATTTATTTCCTACTGAAGCAGCAAAAGCTAACTAGCTCAACGCTAGTTTCAACTGAGTTCATCCTCTTAAAGTTAATCTTAGTATGATTTGAGAGCAAGAAACTAATAAGGGTTCAGAGTCATGTAACTGGGGAAGAATGTAGGCTAATGGAGAGTCAGAGACAGGTGTGAAACAACAGTGCAGGGACAGGGGTGTCAAAGGGCAAGGGGCACCTCTAGAACACGAAGAGTTAGAGAAAAGGACTTAAAGGGCAGGAAAAAGACTACGGACAGTTCCTGGGCTATGATGGTTTGGGATACTGAAAAGATATAAAGCGTTTAAAAATATAAATCCAGAACATGTTTCTCTTTCCATGTTACTCTACCCAGAAGATCAAGGGAAGACCTTTCAGGAAGTAAGCAGTTAGAACTTTTAAACCCTAAGGATGAGAGAATGAAGATGCTCATTTGTTTTCCAGAATATGTTTAGTATTTCAGGCACGTAGATAGATGTCTCTTAGAGTTTTGATTACTACAACATTTGTGTGACTGTGATTCTTAATTAAAGAAATTGGTAATGGGACAGAATCTATGACTGTAAAATCATATGGTGATATGAAAGGCTGGAAGTCCTTGGGAAGATAGGACTTAAGTTAGCTACATCAATAGAATTCAGTAGTGTCAAAAGTCTGAATATTCCACAAGTACAAAGGGGAAAATCCTGATTGAAATGTTTGGTAGAAAAAGATTTGGGGATGCTAGAAATTCACAAATGGAAGTAAATCAGCAGTGTAGGGTCTGTACATAAAGTGAAAGACAAGCAGGATTTAAGAATACACGCACTCCAATCAAGTATTAACTGTCAGACCCCTACGTCCTCATTCCTTTCTGTGTATTGATTAGATTTTAATTAGAGTTGAGGGTGAATGTGGGCATCTTATTTTGAAGGATTCACAGACGTATTTAGGGCATTCACAGAAGAATAGAGCAAACAGTCCACAGTATTAAGATTTATGGGTTCAGATTGCAATGTTGGTTGTTGTTTGGGGTAAGAAACCTGTATTTAAGAGGGATTGGTATAATCTCAGTGCTTATTAGTGGTGGCAAGAGGGCAGGGAAGAGACCTGTAACATAGTTGCTAAGATGCTGGGAAATGAACCAACAGACCAATGGGATTTGTCTTTTGTGGAGGGAGGCCATGTGCTTTGAAAATAGAATCATCTCTTGGGTTGTCCAGATGTAACCATGCATTTGATATGTACAAAGAATGATTTAATTTTACTTCATCACCACAGTGATACAAGTGAGCTGGCCTCTTCAGGCCTCTTCTATTCAGCAGGGGACCATAGATCGTTGCTTGATAAGTAAAAAAACAAAAAACCTGTGTCATTACAGTGACAGCAGATGAGCTATGGAAAGGCGCATTAGCAGAGACTGGCGCAGGAGCCAGAAAAGGAAGAGGCAAAAGAACTAAGAAAAAGAGAAGAAAGGATTTGAACAGGGGTCAGATCATCGGTGAAGGTAAGCTTCTTTATAAAAAGTCTAATGTGCTTTTTAAGGTTTCCCTCCCAGTTTATAGAGATTTTTATACATTTCTCATGAAGGTCATTAGGTCTGCAGTTTCAGAGTTAAACCAAATAGCTCAATTAATGCCCCATGATTCTGGGGGAAGAAAATCCCATAGAAAGGAATTCATTTGGTTATTCATTCAACAAGCCTAAGTACCCTCCTGTCACATCTTCTGTGACAGTCAGTGCCCTCAAGGATCTTATGATTCAGTGAAAGTTGGCAAACCTCTGCAGAGGGCCAGATAGTCAATATTTTTAGCTTTGTGAGCCACGTGGACTCTTACAACTCTTCAGTTCTGCTAAGGGGGCACAGAAACAGTCCTAGACAATACATAATCTAACCAGGAGAGCTGCGTTCCAGTAAAACTTTACAAAAACAAGTGGTGGGCAAGATTGGGCCCCTGGGCCTTAGTCTGCCAACCCCTGGAACACATGATGGTTTATACTTGTGTCTTTTGAAGAGTAAAAATTGTATAGCGTACTTTGATCAACATTTTGTGCTGTGGTTGTTGACAAATTATACTTGAGTAATAGCCTTCAGGCATAAAGAAAACACCTTTCACTGTGCTTACATGTCTACTTGAGTCTTTTTCTCCGATGACTCACCTTGTATCTTATTTAATTTTTTAACTTTTTTAAAAGGTACAGCAATCAGATATGTATACTTTCTCAGTAAAAAAATCAAAGATTGTAGAGAAGTCTAAAGTCCCTTGATGCCCTTTCAATTTTCCCCCCAATCCCAGTTGCTGCCCCCAAGGAAGGCACTGATCTCATTTTGATGTGTTTCCTTCTGACCTTTTTTATTAAAAATTTTTTTAACATTTATTTATTTTTGAGAGACAGAATATGAGCAGGGGAGGGGCAGAGAGAGGGAGACACAGAATCCGAAGCAGGCTCCAGGCTCTGAGCTGTGAGCACAGAGCCCGATGCGGGGCTTGAATCCACAAACCATGAGATCAGGTCAGATCATGACCTGAGCTGAAGTCAGACGCTTAACCGACTGAGCCACCCAGGCGCTCCTTCTTCTGACCCTTTTTAATGTTTTTATATATATAAATACTCTAAAAGAAATACATATTTTCTTTTTAAAATAAATTATATCATATGATGCACACTGTCAAAAATTTAATTTTTTCACTCAATACTAGGTCTTAGAAATTGTTCCACATCAAAATCTGTATAGCAACCTCATTCTTTGAATTTAGTGTAGAATATTTCATGGGTTGAAGGTGCCATAGTCATTTAATCAGTCCAGTATCATTGTACATTCGATTGTTTCCACTCTTTGCCTTTACTAGTAACACATCCGTGAACCTCCTTGTCCAAGCACACTTATGCCTCATAATGGTCTGGGAGTGTTTCTGTAGGTAACATGAAGTGGGGTTACTAGTTATTATGGTAGGTACACTTAAAATTTTAACAGACAGTGCCAAGTGGCCTGCCAAGTGATTGTTAGTTTAAACTCCCTCCAGCAGCATCATTATCTGTACAGCCATTGCCTGCCATTTTAGCACGTAAGAAATGAATGATTAAAAAAAATTTTTTTTTAACATTTTTTATTTTATTTTTGAGAGAGAGTGCGAGCTGGGGAGGGGCAGAGAGAGAGGGAGACACAGAATCCAAAGCAGGCTCCAGGCTCCAAGCTTTCAGCACAGAGCCCAACATGGGGCTCAGACCCATGAACTGTGAGATCATGACCTGAGCTAAAGCCGGATGCTTAACCGACTGAGCCACCCAGGTGCCCCAAGAAATGAATGATTTTTAAAAATTCTTATTTTAATATATGTTTTCAAACCTCCAGGGCGTCATGGCTTCCTATGGCCTGGTCTGAATGTCCCTCTCATGAGAGATGGAGCTGTGCAGAACATTGCCCAAAGAAGCAAGGAAGAGCAGAAGAAGATGGAGGCTGATATGGTCCAGCAGAGGGAAGAGTGGGACCGGAAGAGGAAGATGAAGGTTAAACGGGAGCGAGGATGGAGTGGAAATACGTGGGGAGGCGTCAGTCTTGGCCCCCCGGACCCTGGTCCCAATGGAGGTAGCTGAGTCCTGGTGTTGCTTACCTTTGTGACAGAGAGAGTACTTGTAGTTCTAGAATTCCTTAAGAGGATTTTATTTACTTGTCTGTTTAGATTGCCTTTTTCCAAAAAAAGGGATTTGAGCATTATTGAAATAACTTCACGTTATTATTCAGTTGTATCTTATGGAACGCTAGTGGCCTATACATAAGTAGTCCGCACACAGGATGCAAAGCACTGGCTTGTGCCATCTTTATTTTGTGGCTTCTCAGAGCGTTGAATGTGGTGGTATGAAAGCCAGTTGTCGGGTGCAGTTCCCCAAACACAGTTGCTCATGGGGTACCAGTGGAGCAGCATGGCGTGGGAGTTCAGAAGATAAACCAGATAGTTGTCATTCAGCCTCATAAAAGCATACATGAAATCAAAATTGGTAATACTTATCAGGCCAACTTAGAAAACAAAGTCCTTCCCCCACCACCCCATCCCGAATATGTAAAGAAGTAAAAACTCATCTGAAAAATTCACTTGTCAATGAGTAGGAGATGAAGAAATAGACAAGAGTTTGGCTACTTTGTTGAGTTTGGCTGAAAGAGGAGAGAAGTTGAGATGGAGAGATTCAGGTAAACATGCTTAGAATGGAGCAAAAATGCTTCAGTTGAGAGGATGAAGGTATGGGAGGGAGAGAAAAAAACCCCATAAACTAAAACCCTAGTGAAGGCCCAGACCCAGAGTGGATAAATGGATTAACTCGTGACTGGATTCAGGTGGAGCCTGTGTTGTTGGTAGTGGAAATGAGAATGTGCTGGGGGTGTGGTGTGTGAGGGGTAGCTGTCTGGTGGCTTCAGTTAGTCTGTGAAGAGGAGGTGGAGTCATCTGCTGAAAGTAGAATGGGGGCATTGACGAGCATGGGCACCAGAATATTTTGATGAAGAGGCAGGTTTCTAGGACTGGCTTCAAAATTAACCAAAAATTACCATTCAACAGAATGGGAGAAGATATTTGCAAAGGACTTATCAGATAAAGCGTTAGTATCCAAAATCTATAAAGAACTTACCAAACTCAACACCCAAAAAATGAATAATCTAGTGAAGAAATGAGCAAAAGGCATGAATAGACACTTTTCCAAAGAAGACATCCAGGTGCCTAACAGACACGTGAAAAAATGCTCCACATCACTCATCATCAGGGAAATACAAATCAAAACCACAATGAGATACCACCTCATACCTGTCAGAATGGCTAACATTAACAACTCAGGCAACGACAGATGTTGGCGAGGATGCAAGAAAGAGGATCTCTTTTGCACTGCTGGTGGGAAGAAAACTGGTGTAACCACTCTGGAAAACGGTATGGAGGTTCTGCAAAAAATTAAAAATGGAACTACTCTATGACTGAGCAATTGCACTACTAGGTGTTTATCCAAGGGATACAGGTGTGCTGTTTTGAAGGGGCACATGCACCCCAATGTTTATAGCAGCACTATCGACAATAGCCAAAGTATGGAAAGAACCCAAATGTCCGTCGACTGATGAATAGGTAAAGAAGATGTGGTATATATATATATATAATGGAGTATTACTCAGCAATCAAAATGGATGAAATCTTACCATTTGCAACTATGTGGATGGAACTGGAGGGTATTATGCTAAGCGAAATTAGTCAGAGAAAGACAAATATATGACTTCATTCATATGAGGAATTTAAGATACTAAACAGATGAACATAAGGGAAGGGAAGCAAAAATAAAAACGGAGTGGGACAAAACATGAGACTTTTAAATAGAATAAACAGGGTTGCTGGAGGGGTTTTGGGAGGGGGAATGGGCTAAATGGATAAGGGTCATTAAGGAATCTACTGAAGTCATTGTTGCACTATATGCTAACTAACTTGGATGTAAATTAAACAATAAATAACTTTAAATTACCCAATGGAGTAGGAAAGACAAATATCATATGAATTCACTCATATGAGGAATTTAAGATACTAAATTGGACAGAGTTTAGAGGAAAGAACATTGGCTAGGAGTTGATAATTATTGAAGCTGGCTAGTGGGTAAGTACGATTTCATTTTGCTCTTCTCTCTTCTTTTTTATATGATTGAAATTTTCTATAGGAAAAAGTTAATAAAAATCAAAGAACACAGTGTTTGAAATGGCAGCTGTGGGGAGTTGAAAGAGACCTAAACGGACATAAAAAGCCAACAGGCAGCAGGGAGGACTTGATTGAGTTGGAGACCATAAATTTTTAGTGGCCCATGTGTGTACTGTGCTTTGACTTCTGTCCAGCAGCACCCAGCAGGCCAGGTGTGGCCAGGCAGTTGCATTGATTCTGGTGGGGAGAGAAGAGGGTGAGGAAGTTGAGGATATTTTCAAGATCTGGTGGAAGTGATGGCTTGTGGTGTCTTGGCTGAGTGGCAGAGGCTGTGAAGACCAGAGGGGGTCAGAGGGAAGAGGAAGAAGTGGTCAAGAGTCTAGTGGTGCTGGGGAGCTCCAAGAACAACCTTGCGAGTTGTTGAGGGAGAGAGCTAGAGGGGTCGGAGAATGCAATCAGGGAGATGGTGGCCGAGTTTTATGAATTTAGTGGTGGAGCAGTCTGGTGATCATGGAGGACCAGGGTATGGCCTTGGGAGTGGCACCAAAAGATCTGAGATTCTTTCTCACTTAAAAATCAGTGATGGTGCCTGTGTGGAAAAATGCTTTCATGCTCTGATTGTATAGACCCATTTATCTATATGCCTTCTTCTTTTCTCTCTGCAGAAACATATGACGATTTCGATACCAGAATACTTGAGGTAGGCATGCTGAATCAAATACCCAGTTGAGCCTTTGGAGAAGTTGGGGTGGGTAGAGCAGAAATAACACAAGAGGAACCATGAAGAAAAGCCTTTGGTGCATGATTTTTTTTCTGAGACACGGAGCTGATTTGGATAAGGGAATAATGAAACTTTAATTTCAGTTACTTGATACTGGCTGTCCTGACTGATGGCCTTTTTGGGGGCTACCAGTTGCAGTCTCATGACAAGGCAACTTCAGGAATATGGTCAAGAACAGAATTTGGAGATTACTATTGAAACCCTTGCTTCTAAAGCTAAAGTAGCATTAGCAATCTGCCCTGGCACTCAGTTTAGGAGGCAGAGGGGAGGAACCATGGGGCAGGGGAAGAAAGCTTGGAGTTGTTGTGAATGCCCAGCTCTTGACAGGGAAATAATCTTTTGGGCTGTTTGCAGGTCCTTGAAACCGAAGCCTGTGTCAGGGAAATTTCAGTCACTCATTCCAGGGTGATTGAAAATCACCAAAACAGTCCACTTCCCTTGGAGCTAGTGCCGCATACTTGGCCGGGGTTAACGATCATTTGGAATAACCATTTATTGATGATGTGATTGAATATATTGTTTCATCAATGTCACTACTTTATGTTTACGAGCATTTTATGTCTTTGGATCCCAGTTTATATTTTTATATCTTTTGGAAGGTAACCCTTTGAAGAATTCTTGTATGTGTGCATGATTACCTGTGACATTATCCATGGGCGTGACTCGAGCTCCCTTTTCCTTGAACCTTATTTTTGGGAAAGGACCTGCTGTGTAAGCAGTTTAAGGGAACAGTTTCATAGATCCTGGCCTTTTAGATATGCCAAAACAGAACAACACAAGCAAACAAAACACAGATTTTCCTGTAGTTCATAATAAGCAGGTATTTCCAAATTTTGTATTATCCGGTGAGACTGTGAGCCTAATCCTTAGCATAGAGATCCAGTCCTGTGCTCATTCTTTCTGTATACTCCATTTTCATTTTTCATTTCTGAGATACATATCTTCCATATTTTAACATCTCTGATCACTGGGAATATGTCTTATAATCAGTCAGTTACAAATTCTTCTTTTTTTTAATTCATTTTCTTTTTTCTTTTTTTAATGTTTACTTATCTTTGAGAGAGAAAGAGACAGAGCATGAGTGGGGAGGGGCAGAGAGAGAGGGAGACATAGAATCTAAAGCAGGCTCCAGGCTCCAAGCTGTCAGCACAGAGCCCAGTGCGGGGTTCGAACCCACAAACTGAAATCATGACCTGAGCTGAAGTCTGACGCTTAACCGACTAAGCCACTCAGGCGCCCACAAATTCATTCAAAGTATGGTCAGCAACTTTCTTCCTTTGTGAAGTTCACTAAAATAGTGTATATTAAGTTGTATGGTTTCTAATCCCTTCAAAAGTTATCTCAGTTCAGCCTTCTAACAACCTTAGGAAATGGGAAGGGAAAGTTCCATTTTACCACTAGAGAAACGGCAGAGAGAGGTTTCCTGTGGAGAAAGTTTGCTGTTGCTGCTCATGACTTCGAGGATGTTGCAGCTACTCACTGTGGGGCTGTGTGTGTGTGTCAGGAGCTCATCCGGGTCCCTACTTCAGAACTTCGTTCAGGTGTAATATACATGAAAATTTTGTCTTTTAGGTAAGAAATGTTTTCAATATGACAGCCAAAGAGGGAAGAAAGAAATCAGTCCGTGTCCTGGTCGCTGTGGGGAACGGCAGAGGAGCTGCAGGTGAACGGGGTGTGATGTGCATGGTGCTCGTGGTGGGAGCACAGGACAGGTGTGGCCCGGGCTCGGCTCTGGAGTCCGAGGGTTCTTGCTGGTGCCCAGGCTGTTTGTACAGATTAAGCCTTTTAAGTGGTCTGGGCTCATAAACCTGGTGGTAAACCCATAAAATCCTTTGGAGGGAACAGGAACAGAACTTCCCCTATCTACATTTTCCTATGAGAATAATGGATATTTTAAAAGGCTTAAGACACTGTTGTATTATGTGTAATAGGGAAAAATTAGGGAAAGCCACTAAATGTTCAACAGTAGGGCATAGTTACCAAAAGAGTATATCCAGGGCGCCTGGGTGACTCAGTCGGTTAAGCATCTTACTCTTGATTTCAATTCAGGTCGTAATCTCACATAATGGGGGAGATTGAGCCCCATAGGCTGTGTGCTGGACATAGAACCTGTTTAAAATTTTCTCTCTCTCTCTCTCTCTCTCTCTCTCTCTCTTTTCCCCTCCCTCTTCCTCTCTCTCTGCCACCCCTCTCCTGTGTGCATGTGTGTGTGAGCACTCTTTCTCTAAAAATTATAGCCACACACTGTAATATTCTGTAGCCATTATATATAATATAATCTTGAATTTTTGTTTTTTTTTATATAAAGTATGTTTATATGCAAAGACTGGAAGGATATACACTCAAATGGTTAATAATATTTAATCTGTAGGTTTGCCAGTCATTTAAATTTTCTTTATACTTCTCTGTAAAATTTCCCCAGTGAACATCTGATTTTGAAATGTATACATGAATGTGTAAAGAACATGAACGTGGAAAGAAAATTGGAAAACTGCCTACTGACACTTTTTTTCTAAGTTTATTTATATATTTTGAGAGAGAGAGGGAAAGGAGCAGAGAGAGGGAGAGAGAATCCCAAGCAGGCTCCTTGCTGTTAGCACAGAGCCCCACGCGAGTCTTGAACTCACAAACTGTGAGATCATGATCTGAGCCAAAATCAAGAGTGGGACGCTCAACCAGCTGAGCCACCCAGACACCCTGCTTTATATTACTTTCTTATATATAATTTAAAAATAAAATACATTCTTCAAAATAAAGAATAAATAAATTTCCATTAATTTATGATAAATTTCATTTTATAGGGCTAAACATTCACAAACTAAAGAATTGTTGATTTTATTTCCTGGTTAATTGAAATCTGCATTGCATTTGTAAGTTCCAGAGAAGTCATGGATTTTCCTCTATAACAATATTTTTTCCCAACCTTTCTAGTTATTTTAATCAATTTAAAAAATGTTCAAACCAATTATCTCATTTAGTTTAGAGCATGATTAGTTTTTGTTTAAGTATATTTAGTTTTATCTAGAGATTTATAAAAGGTAGTGTTAAACACCTAACCTTGGATTTCATAGATACCTTCAAATGTAATCTTTCTAAAATGCCCTAAAACAGACAGGCAGATCTCTGTAGCCTCATGTTTTATGGTTTGTTTTGGATAGCAAGTTTTCTGTGGGCAGAAGACCAATGAAATGCTATGAAATATTGTAGGAACTGAAACTTAAAATGTTGAGAAAGACAGTATGTGTCAAATTTATGCCCCTTTCTATAGTTTTACTTTTTTTTTTTTTTTTTTTTTTTTTTTAAGGTTTTGCCATTGGGAAAGCCACTGAACGGGTGGATGCTTTCAGAAAGGTACATTTTTCTATTGTGATAGTAAAAGATCGGTGTGCTAGGTACCATTAGAAGCACACACACAATAAATAATAAAAATAAGAACCCTTCCCTAAGGCTTACTGTCAGAGCGTATCTCTTTTGCGTCATTTTTAGCGGACTTGTGGTTGCTTACCAAAAGTATGAGACAGCTGGGAAGGCTTGAACTCTGACAGAATGTTCAAAGATACTAAGGAATTATTGTTAATGTTTTTTAGATATGATAGGGGTATTGTGGTTATAAATTTTTAAAATTGAATCCTTAACTTTTAAAGCATATCATGAAATGTTTATGTAAGTTTGAAATTTTCCGTAATAAAATATTTTCCGCAAGCTATTTTTTAATATCTCCAAGAAAATGTAAATTCCAACAGTCGTTTTAAGAAAAATGTTTTCCTTCTTTCTTTTAGGCAAAGAACAGGGCAGTACACTATTTACACTATATAGAACGATACGAAGACCATACAAGTGAGTGTTAATCATTTGCAGGATTACACTTGTTTCATGATGTGTGACAATATATCTCTATGGCCATCTTCGCGTTTCTCTGCTTGTTACCATGTTCTGGAACAAATAATTATATACAATGCAGAAATAAATTTTCTCTAAGCAGGTTAGTAATGAGTGAAATCAGAGTCTTGTGACTCATCCTTGGCCAATATGTGCTGGCTGTTTAAGTAGTATTTGTTGTGTTGTATTTACAAGAGCATTAAAGCTACACACCTAATCCTTCTTATGCTTATGTTTTTATCTTCCAGTATTCCATGATATTTCTTTAACATTTAAAAGGACGCATATCAAGATGAAGAAAAAACCCAGAGGTAACCAAAAACACTCTTATAATATGTTAAAGATAAAGCAGAGTAATTATCACAATTCCATCCTGTCTTGTATATTTGATCACTTGTATTGAACTCACTTTGAAAATACTGAAATGGAAAGGCCCAAGTTAGATTTAAGAAGGCCGAGGCTCTCGGAAATAAAATGTAGTCCCTGTACTCAGGCTCCCATGCACACAGGTGTGTACCAGGGGTAATTGTAGGTGGGAAGAGCATACTCTGAATAGGAAACAGTAACGGAAGCAGAGGTGGACCTTCTTCCTGTCGCTGGCAGGGAGGCAGAGGTCAGGGTCACAGAGCTGTGGCAGTCATGCCCAGGGGACTCTGGCTATAGAATTCTTGAGCACTTTGATTTGTGTTTAGCTGTGGTTCTACAGTAAAAATGATACTCTAGGTATATCTTTATTTTTTTATTTAAAAAAATTTTTTTGATGTTTTATTTATTTTTGAGAGAGAGAGAGACAGACAGATAGCATGACCAGGGGAGGGTCAGAGAGAGATGGAGACACAGAATCCGAAGCCAGCTCTGGGTTCTGAGCTACCTGTCAGCACAGCACCCAACGTGGGGCTCGAACCCACGAACCGTGAGATCATGACCTGAGCAGAAGTCGGACGTTCAACCGACTGAGCCACCCAGTCGCCCCTAAAAAAATTTTTTAATGTTTATTTATTTTTGAGAGAGAGAGAGAGAGACGGAGTGTGAGCAGGGGAGGGGCAGAGAGAGGGAGACAGAATCTGAAGCAGGCTCCAGGCTCTGAGCTGTCAGCACAGAGCCTGATGTGGGGCTCGAACTCAGAAACCATGAGATCATGACCTGAGCCAAAGTTGGATGCTTAACCAACTGAGCCACCCAGGCACCTCTGTCTTTATTTATTTATTTTTTACAGTTTATTTATTTCGAGAGAGTCTGAGAGAGAGAGAGAGAGGGAGAGAGAACAAGTCGGGGAGGGGCAGAGAGAGGGAGAGACAGAATCCCAAGCAGGTTCTGCTCCATCAGCCCAGACCTCAAGTTGGGGCTCGAACTCAGAAACTATGAAATCATGACCTCAGCTGAGATCAAGTGTCAGACACTTAACTGAGTGAGCCACTCAGGTGTGTGCCCCTCTAGGTGTATCTTTAAAAGTTTGGATCAGAAAAAGATAAAACACCTACATTTTTCATGTCTAAGCAGGGACATAGAAATAAATCAAAAGGTAAAAACATCAAATTCAGTACTAATTGTGCACCAAGAGAACTTGCCTATTTTTAAGGGAACTTGTCTTCTGCTTTAAAATCACAGTCATTTCATATGCCTAATAAAAGCCTTTATTATTAGAAACAGTATTAAATTGAGCACTTACACACCAAGGTGATACTTGCACTATTCCTACGGTAGCTGCTATCCTGAGCAGCTACTGAGACCTGCTGTGAAGTGTCAAGTACACACCAGACTTCAAAGGCTTAGTATGAAAACAAAAAATAATGTAAAATGTCTCAAAATTATTGCTGTATTTATTACATGTTGAAATGATAGTGTTTTGGATATATTAGGTTAAACAAATATATTACTAAGATTAATTTTACCTCTTTTTTTTTGAAATGTATCAGTGATGAGAAAAATTGAAATTCCATATATGGTTTCTGTCATACTTCTGTGAAACAGTGTTGACATTCATTTATATCTGAATGATTTTTGAAAGATTGCTACAGTTTTCATTACATTGCCCGCTGTTACCTGTTTTACCTTCCCTGTCCCCTAAAGCTGTTTTTCTTTCAGGTCTCTATCTAGTTGAACACATTTCCTGTGCACTGAGGTTAAATATTCTGATTTTGAAGCTAAAACAGTATGATACATTAGAGACAGCATTTCCTAAACTATGTGTCTGTGCATCACTCTTTCTATGAGCAGATAGTGATAAGTGTGAACTCCCAAAAGAGTCCCATGTGGGAAAACGATTAAGGAAAGTAAAAAAAAAAAAAAAAAAATGTTTGTATATCTTTGCGAATGTCACAGTCTTTAATGCACTGCTGTGAAGTGTGACTCTTCCAGGGGGAATGTAGCATTTCCAACCTTACTTAGCCGTGGGACACTTGCTCCTTGGCTGCAGCATGCATGGTGTCTGATTCCTCACACAGCCCGGATAAGCATTTCCTATCAACACACAGACACACACACACACACACTTAACTTTCATTAAACAAGGAGTTTTTGACACAGCGTCTGCCTGAACGACTTCACCGTCAGAGTACATCCAAATAATTCCCGCGGGACTGTGGCCACTATGATACGGATAATTGTGTTATGTGCAAACCCAGCTGCCCTTAGGGGAGTGTCGTGGATGGTCCGGGTGCTGTGCTGTATACACGCCTCGCCTCGGGAGCTCGCCGTCTGCTCTGCTAAGTAGGTGTGGACGGCAAAGCAGGTTATAGGGTCATCCAGTGAGCAGTAGCAGTTTGGAGTCTGCCTTCTAGGCCCTTCCAAGGATCTGCCTTGCATGGGCACCAGTCTCCAGGTGTGTGTGCATTTATACACATCTATGCATGCGTGCATTTGTTCACACGTGGACGCATGTTCTATGTGTATAACTCTGCACAGGGAAGAATGGACCACACTCTTGTTGCCCGTCTTAGCTGCCCTCTGAGGCCCCCGGTTCTTACGTGACCTGCCACAGCTGTGGGGTCCACTGTAATTGGCTCTTTCAAGTAGAAAGGATGGTTCCACGTTAGTTGCTTGTATCCAGATGTAGTTTTTATACACATATATTGAATTACCGTTGAAAATTGGAAATTAGAGGGGCGCCTGGGTGGCTCCATCGGTTGACTTCAGCTCAGGTCATGATCTCACAGTTCATGGGCTCAAGCCTTGCATCAGGCTCTGTGCTGACTGCTCAGAGCCTGGAGCCTGCTTCGGATTCTGTGTCTCCCTCTCTCTGCCCCTCTCCTGTTCACGCTCTCTCTCTCTCTCTCTCAAAAATAAACATGAAGAAAAAAAAAAAGAAAATTGGAAATTAGCCAGTAACATTTAATTTCTAGAGTAGATCCTCTGCCTTAAAGCAGGGAGGCATGTGCTAAGTTTCATGTTTGACTAATTAAAATGTTAAGAGACTAAACTTGGGGTGTCTTTCTCTCTCTCACTATTGCCTGCATTTTCTGGCTGTTCATCTAGGGTCTAGGGATACAATAGAAACAAACAGTATCCTAACCTTCACAAAGCCCACATTCTAGTGAGGGGAAGCATCAGATAAACAAGTTCCACTAAGTGCCTGAAAGCAGCAGTTAAGATGCTATGTTTTGTGGGGAGTGGGGGAGAGAGTGCAATACCAGAGCCAAGAGAGTTTTTCCAGGAAGAGGAAGTAGGTATCTCTGCTCAGTGCAAATGAGCAATTGAAGAGGGGGAGAATAGATGTCTCCCTCTGTCCTTAGCCACCTTGGGCGTGGGGGGCCTAGAACTTTCACACATTTCTGTTAATCTTTATAATATCCCTGTTTTTTTGGCCACGTGATTAAGAAATTTATATATATTGTTTTTTTAGTCTTTATAATATCTCATTTAAATCAGTGTCATTATGGAAATTAAGGAAGTTGTCCAGAGAAGCGATGAAGCCAGAATGTGAACCAGGGCCTCCTAAGCCCAGAGCGAAAAGCTGTGTGAAGGCCAGCAGGGTGACTGCGCTTTTCCTTTTCTAGGCTACGGCCTCCGCTGCCACCGGGCCATCATCACCATCTGCCGGCTCATTGGCATCAAAGACATGTATGCCAAGGTCTCTGGGTCCGTCAACATGCTCAACCTCACACGAGGCCTGTTCCGTGGGCTCTCCCGCCAGGTAACCCTTCCCTAGGCTCTGAGCCAGAAGTTCTAGTCTGTATTTCAGTTGTGTGCCTTTAGACCATGATGGCCTGGGACCACCAAGGGGACTTGGGCATTCTGTGTTGCCTATGGCTGCATCAGTTTAGAGTTAATCCAACTAGAGAGTTAGTTCATGAAAATTACCCTTAAAAAAATACTTCAGGAGTATTTTGAAGTTTCAAAATTAAGTATTTTTCAAAGCCAATAATTATAATCTGTGTTTGATTATGAGAAGAATTGATGCTTGTTCTACAGTTCTAACAATATAGAAATGTAAAGTAAAAAGAGAAGGGCTGTTTCCCAATTTAGTTCTTGCAGCTGGGACTAGAGTGAAGCCTCCAGGGTCCCTCTCCACTCAAGAGTGCCGTCTTCAGTAGAAGCACAGGCGGCTTTCACGTTATCTGCACAGGCCATTCTAACAGACACCTGCGTTAGTAAATGTTAATATGCCAGGTTATTTCTGTGCAGAGATGGGAGCCCTGGGCTCAGCCTGGGCCAGGCTCTCGATCACCCTGCCCCACAGTGAAGAGGCTCCTCCTCCTAGGCTGCTCTCTTACCTGCTCCGAGGGAGGGGCTGTTCTTGAAGGGGTGGACCTTCACAGAGGGTGAGGGTCCTTAGCTAAGGGTAGAGCTTGGCAGAGCTGGATGAGCAGAAAAGACAGCCAAGTTCAAGAGACTCTGCTTGCTGACCTATTAAGGACTTTGACGGGCTTCCTGACATTTAGAAAGTGTGACTACCAGGGGCGCCTGGGTGGCTCATTAAGTGTCCGATGTCAGCTCAGGTCCTGATCTCACGGCTTGTGAGTTCGAGCCCCGCGTCGGGCTCTGTGCTGACAGTTCAGACCCTGGAGCCTGCTTCCGATTCTGTCTCCTTCTCTCTCTGCCCCTCCCCCACTCTCTGTCTGTCTGTCTCTCTCTCAAAAATGAATAAACATTAAAAAAAATTAAAAAAAAGCACTTCTAAATTCAAACTGTTAGAGGTTTCATTTTTTGATGTAGCTATGGTATTGGTTTTAGATAGGTCATATTTATGATCCAGTAGACTTGTTCTTTTATGTGACATTTTTGTCTTACGTTAGTACTTTGAATTTTCTGATACGATTACCATGTATCGTCTCTTCTAAGGTGCCATCTGTAAAATGTCGCATTATTTAAAGTGCTATCCAAGACGAAAAAGAACGTCCCCCACTTAAGCAACATACCATTGATTGTGAGACCCACCAATTTAAATTATTTTGTTTTTATGAAACAGCTCGTCTTTTTTCTAGTTTCAAACTTCTGTAGAATTAGAATAGCACAAGGTGGCCATGAAGTCTGGAAACAGGAGATTGGCACGTCAGATACTTTAATGTACCACCAATAAACCATCTACTAACTGTATTTGCCTTTTACCAGACTTCTGTGGCTACTGTCCATGATGAGTCCCCATGGCCCTCTGACCCGGTGTCAGCGGTGAACAGCTCATGGCCTATCTTTGGGTCTCAGTACCCCCCCTCCCCATGCAGCCCAGTTATTTTGAACCAGGCCTCAGACGTCACTTTACGTCATTCGTAGATATTTCAGTATGTATTTCTGAAAGATAAGGATTGAAAAGTACCCCTTGGTCCTATTATACCTAAAGGGTAACAGTACCACCGTATCGCCAGTTACCTAGGTGGTGGTCATAGAAATGTAGCCATTTCTCAGACTAAAAAGTTTTTTATATAATTTGTTTTACAGAAAAGGTCTGTACATTGTAAGTTCTTGGCATGTCTTTTAAATCACTTCTAATATGTAGGTTTCCCTCTTCTTCTTCTTCTTTTTTTTTTTTTAAGATACTGGGTTGTTTGTCCTGTAGCTTCGCAGTCCGGTGCTGACTAAACACCTGCGGTCCTCAGTGCAGGTCTCACCCTGCACATCCTGTAAAACATCAGCTAGAGCTAGGGGCTTAATGAGATTCAGGTTCAGTCTGGGGCACAGCATGGCCATAATTGGGAGGGTTTGGAAGGGAAGAGACCAGAGGCCAATGGCCTTCCTCCATTCCAGTTGGGAGCGGGGAGATGATGCTGCCCACCCCAAGTCACTGTGGTTTAGCAGCAAAATACATTACCCAGAATCGACTTTGAAATGTTAAGTCCCCCAAGCGGTACGTGGAAGTTCCCGTTCCTGAAGCTACAGATGGATCTCATAGAGCTGATCTGGCGCTCTCAATTTGCTCTTGCCTAGGAAACCCACCAACAGCTGGCTGATAAGAAGAGTCTCCATGTTGTAGAATTCCGGGAGGAATGCGGTCCTCTACCCATCGTGGTGGCCTCTCCCCAGGGGGCCTTGAGAAAGGATCCGGAGCCGGAAGATGGCGTTCCAGATATCAGACTGGACTGGGAAGAAGTGAAGGCTGCCCAGGGAATGAAGCACTCGGTGTGGTCTAATTTAAAGAGAGGTGCCACGTGAGCTTCCCTCCGGCCTTGTCTGGAGGCCTTGTCTGGAGGCCGTGTCTGGTCCTGCCCGGCACCGAGAAGAGACTCTACCCTCTACATTTTGGAATGTCACTTTCTTTTTCAAGGAAAGATCAACCTTCTTTATTTACAAATAATAAAGAGCTATAACTTTAATTTATTGAGCATGTGGTATATACCAGTCACTGTGAGAGGAACTGCACGTACACATTTTATTTCAAGACATTTAAACTAGTAAAAGCAGGGGTGCCTGGGTGGCTCAGTTGGTTAAGCGTCTGACTTCGGCTCAGGTCATGATCTCACGGTTGTGAGTTCCAGCCCCTCGTGGGGCTCTGTGCTGACAGCTCAGAGCCTAGAGCCTGCTTTGAATTGTGTGTCTCCCTGTCTCTCTGCCCCTCTCTGCTTGTGTTCTGTCTCTCTCTCTCTCTCTCTCAAAAATAATAAACATTAAAAATAAAATAAAATAACAAAAGCAAATGGATTAGGAAGACAGGGCTTCTGGCCTGACCTAATCAAAATAATATGCCAAATAATAATTGCTGTAATAATTAAAGCTAATATTGACGTGTCCAAAATGAATGTTATTAACTTCATTTTACAGAGCAGTTAAGTACTTGACTAGAGTCACACAGCTAGAAAACAGGAAAATGGACAAACCCTGTTCTTTTTGACTCTAGAAGTCCTCTTTTTAAACCTCTTTGTATGGCTGTTTTAGTAGTTGCTGTATAGCCTTTACGTTGTGTGGGCGCCATGCCTCACCAGTCCGCTGGTGTTAACGTTTTACCACTTGGAAGTGTAGAAACTTTAAATCCCTTTACCTGCCCTTTACATCCCTTACCTTCCCCTGGTTCTGTAATTGTGTTTAAATTTCCTCTCTCTACGTTCAGAACCAAATTATTATATTTTTTGCTTTAACCATCAAACATGGAAAACTCAAGAAGAATAAAAGCCTATTGTATACCCATATTTTAAAATTTTATTATTTTTTAAAAGTAAACTCTGTCCCCAACATGGGGCTCAAACTCATGAACCCAAGATCAAGAATTACATGCTCTACTGACAGCCAGCCAAGAGCTTCTTCCCAAATTTTTATTCATTCAGTTTTTGATTTTTTTGTTTGTTTTTTTTTTAATTTTTAATTTTAGAGAGAGAGAAAGCATGAATGGGGGAAGGGGCAGGGGAGAGAGAGAGAGAGGGAGAATCTCAAGCAGGCTCCACGCTTAACAGTCAGCACGGGGCTGGAGGTGGGGGAGCTCTGCCCCAGGACCCTGGGATCATGACCTGAGCTGAAATCAATTGAGCCACACCCAGGCGCTCCTCGATTGTTTTTTCTTCTTTCCTGAAATTCCGGGAGTCTTTGTGTTTCCACTCTGAGTAAGGAAACACCCAGTTCTGTGTATCCCCTCTACTGCCATACACTTCTGACACCAGACTTGTGGGGGTTTTCCTTCCCCAGGCAATTCAGGTGTCCTGCAATTTAACACGACCCTGATACGCTTTACCTGAAGGTGGGGTCAGAGCCCACAGGTTAGGAACTCAGGCCCACAAGGCTGCCCTCACCCTACTTTAGATGCCATTTGCAAGTCAGGTTGTCACCTGTGTTTCTGAGTGATCAGCTGTAAGTCAAGTTTCCACAACGCCGCCACTGAGTGAGATTAATTTGCCAGAGCAGCTCACAGAACGCAGAAAAACAGTACTGTTGACCAGTTTATTATAAAAGGATATACTGGTGCAGCCACTCTGGAAAACAGTATGGAGATTCTGCAAAAAATTAAAAATAGAACTACCCTATGACCCAGCAATTGCACTACTAGGTATTTATCTAAAGGATAGAGGTGTGCTGTTTCGAAGGGGCACAAGTACCCCGATGTTCATAGCAGCGCTGTCGACAATAGCCAAAATATGGAAAGAGCCCAAATAACCATCAACAGGTGAATGGATAAAGATATGGTATATATATACAATGGAGGCTTACTTGGCCATCAAAAAGAATGAGATCTTGGGGCGCCTGGGTGGCTCAGTCCGTTAAGCATCCAACTTCAGCTCAGGTCATGATCTCACCGTTTGTGGGTTTGAGCCCCGCATCGGATTCTGTGCTGACAGCTCAGAGCCTGGAGCCTGCTTCGGATTCTGTGTCTCCCTCTCTCTCTCTGCCCCTCCCCAGCTCATGCTCTGTCTCTGTCTCTGTCTCTCTCTCAAAAATAAACATTAAAATTTTTAAAAAAGAATGAAATCTTGCCATTTACAACAACGTAGATGGAACTAGAGCCTATTATGCTAAATGAAATTAGAGAAAGACAAATATCATATGACTTCACTCAAATGTGGAATTTAAGATGCAAACCAGATAAACATAGGGGAAGGGAAGCAAAAATAACATACAAATAGGGACAGGAACAAAACATAAGGGGCTCTTAAATATAGAGAACAAACAGGGTTGCTGGAGGGGTTGGGGGTGGGGGAATGGGCTGAACGGGCAAGGGGCGGTAGGAAGGACACTTGATGGGATGAGCTCTGCGTGTTAAGTGTAGGAGATGAATCACTGGATTCTACTCCTGAAATCATTATTGCACTGTACGCTAACTTGGATGTAAATTAAAGAAAAAAAAAGGATATGATAAAAGATCCAGATGAATGTGCAGATGGAAGAAATGCCTGGGGCAAGATACCGTGGGAAGGGGTGCGCCGTTCTTAGCACCTCCACATGTTCAACCCAGAAGCTCCTAGAAACCTGTACTTTTGGGATTTTTATGGCAGCTTTATCACGTAGGGATGATGGATCATTAACTCCATTTCCAGCCCCTCTCCCCTCTTTGGAGAATGAGAGGTGGAACTGAGATTTCCAAGCTTCTAATCATGACTTGGTTTCTCTGGTGGCCAGACCCCATCCAGGAGCCCATCAAGAGTCACCTCATTAGAATAAAAGACACTGCCATCACCTAGGAAATTCCAAGGGATTTAGGAACTCTGTCAGGAAGGGGGATCAAAGACCAACTATTAAAACAAAAGATACTGCTTATCACTTAAGAAATTATAATGGTTTTAGGATCTCTGTGCCTGGAATTGGGAGCAGAAAGCAATGTTTTTTTTTTTTTTTCTATTTTCTACTATATATCTGTTTTCTACAATAAATAAATAAGTAAATCTATTATCTCACACATTTCCTTCCTGCTTCAAGAACCTACAAAAAACAGGGGCGGGGGGTGCCTAGGTGGCTCAGTCGGTTAGGCGTCCAACTTCGGCTCAGGTCATGATCTCACAGCTCGTGGGTTCGAGCCCCGCGTCAGGCTCTGTGCCGAACGCTTGCTCAGAGCCTGGAGCCTGCTTCGGATTCTGTGTCTCCTTCTCTCTCTGCCCCTCCCCCGCTCACACTCTGTCTCACTCTGTCTCTCAAAAATAAATAAATGTAAAAAAAAAAAAATTAAAAAAAAAAGAAACTTCTTTTAGTTAACAAATGCTCTTCATTTTCCTTCAGTGAGAATGTCTTTATTTTTCTTTCATTCCTAAAGAATAATTTCACCTGATAGAGAATTCCCAGTTTGTGAACCATACTCAAACTTGTCTGTGCACGCCAAGGCACGGTAAGCCAATGTCTGAGACACTGGTTTTGAAGCAAGGAAACCTTTATTATTCAAAGGGCAGCCCAAATAGAAAGCAGAAGATCATTCCCAAAGCTGCCTTGCCCCGTTGAGCCCAGGAGCAGCTTACATACAGGAGAGGAGGGTTAGGGGTTTCTTGAAACCTTGGGGGAGGGGACTTGAAACAATGTGGAGGTAAGCTTTCCTCCAGACAATGAGGCGCTATTTCGGACCTGGTATGATCAGATATATCAAGACAAATGTTACCATCCCGTCCCCATTAGGTTTCTACAATCAGTGGGTAAACAAGGAGTAGGAGTGGAAAGGGCAAAGTCAATTAAGTAGAGAACAAGACAGAATGTGGAGCTAAGTTAATAATGCAATGAATACAACTATAGTTCTGCCCATGCTTTCAGGGTAGATCTAGGAACCAGGTGTCGGGCTCAGGCTGACAATTACTGTCTTTCAGCATTTGACAAACGTGCAGCTTCCTGCTGGCCTCCGTGGTTTCTGATGACAATTTGCTTTGATTTGTTTTCCCTTATAGACAAGGTATTGTTTTTCTGTGCTTCCAAGGACTTTTCTTTGTCTTTCGTTTTCTGAAGTCTGATTATGCTGGATCTCGGTATAAATTTCTTTCAGTTTATTTTATTTGGGGTTGGCTCACCTTGAGTCTGTAGGTTTATCCGTCTTTTTGCCAAGCTTGGAAAATTTTCTCCCATAATTTGTTTTTTAAATTTTCTCTACAACCCAGCAATTGCACTACTAGGTATTTGCCCAAAGGATACAAAAATACTGATTCGAAGGGGTACATGCACCCCGGCGTTCAGAGCAGCATTATCAACAATAGCCAAATTATGGAAAGAGCCCAAATGTCCATCGTCTGATGAATGGATAAAGAGGATGTGGTATATATATTCAGTGGAATATTATTTGGCCATCAAAAAGAACGAAATCTTGACATTTGCAATGAATGGATGGAACTAGAGGGTATTATGCTAAGTGAAGTTAGAGAAAGACAAATACCATATGATATCACTCATATGTGGAATGTAAGAACAAAACAGATGAAAATATGGGAAGGGGAAAAAAAAGAGAGAGGGAAACAAACCATAAGAGACTCTTAATGATAGGGAACAAACTGAGGGTTGATGGAGGGAGGTGGGTGTGGGATGGACTAAACAAGTGGTGGGCATTAAGGATGGCACTTGTGATGAACACTGGGTATCATATGGAAGCGACGAATCACTAAATTCTACTCCTGAAGCCAATATTATACTACATGTTAACTGATGAGAATTTAAATAAAAAATTGAAAAAGAAAAAAAATTTCTACTAACAATTCAGTAGATTTTAGTTTACTCACAGAGTTGTGGAACTATTACCACAATCAATTTAAGAACTGTTTATCACCCCAACAAGATACTCGATACCCATTAGCAGTACCTTCCTGTCACCCCCTCTTTCAGGCCTGCATTAGCCAACAATCAACTGTCTATGGATTTGCCAATCCTGGACATTTCTCATGGATGGAGTCACACAATATATGGTCTTTTGTGACTGGGGTTTTTGAATTAGTATAATATTTTCAAGATGCATGTAGTAGTACATACATTAGTACTTCATTTTGTTTTGTTGCCAAAAAATACTTCATTTTATGGATATACTACATTTTAATTTATCCGTTCATCAGTTGATAGAAATTTGAGTTGTTTCTACTTTTTTTTAATGTTTATTTTTGAGAGAGACAGCACGGGGGGGAGGGGAGAGAGAGAGGGAGACACAGGATCCAAAGCAGGCTCCAGGTTGTGAGCTGTCAGCACAGAGCCCGACGCGACGCTTGAACTCATGAACTGTGAGATCATGACCTGAGCCGAAGTCGGACACTCAACGAACTGAGCCACCCAGGTGCCCCAACGTTGTTTCTACTTTTTAGCTATTATGATTAAAGCTGCTCTGCACATTTTAAAAAATATTTTATGTTTAAGGAATCTCTGCACCCAACGTGGGGCTCACACCTATAACCCCAAGATCAAGAGTCACATGCTCTTCCAACTGAGGCTAGCCAGGCGCCCCTGCTATGACCATTTCTGTACAAGTTTTTTGTGTAGACCAATATTTTCTTTTCTTGGGGTATATACCTAGGAGTGGAATTGCTGGATCATGCCATAATTCTATGCTTAACTCTTTGTGGAACTGCTAAACTGTTTTCCACAGGGGCTGCACCATTTTACATTCCCACCAGTGGTATATGAGGGTTTTTCTACATCTTCGTCAGTATTTCTTCTGTCTTTTGGTGATAATTAGCTTAGTAGGTATGAGTGCTATCTCATTGTGGTTTTGATATGCGTTTCCCTGCTGGCTAATGATGTTGAACACCTTTTCATGAGCTTATTGGCCATTTGTTTATATTCTTTGGAGAAATGTCTATTCATTTCTTTTGTGCACTTAAAAAATTGGGTTGGGGCGCTTGGGTGGTTCAGTGGGTTGAGTGCCCAACTCTTGGTTTCAGCTCAGGTCATGATCTCATGGTTGTGAGATTGAGCCCCGTGTAAGGCTCTGAGCTAGTGTGGCGCCTGCTTAAGATTCTCTCTCTCCCTTTCCGCCTGCCCCTCCCCCAGTCACTCTGTTTTTATGGAGCGTCGTAGTTCTTTATAGATTCTAGCCCCCTATCAGATATATGACTTGCAAAAAGTGTCTCCCGTTCTGTGGGTTGCATTATTATTTTCTTATTTCTTTGAATATTTTTTCAACTTCACCCACATTCTCCTGGGACATTGATGACATAAATATCAGATCTTTGGTTATAGTCCCACATATCTCTGAGGCTCTGTTCATCTTTTTCTAGTCTGCTTACTCTCCGTTGTTCAGTTTAGGTAATTTCTATTGTTTAAGTGCAAACCAACAGTAATAGGAGAGGGCGGGGAGGGGTGGGAGGGAAGCATGACAAAGGGGCATAAGGCAGGTTTTGGGGGTAATAGGTATGACCATTATTATGGTTGTGGTGATGATTTCATACTGGTTTCATATGCATATGTCTTGGTGAGTTTCAACATGTGCAGTTATGTTATTTAAACCTCACTGAAACTATTAAAAAGTTATACTTTTAATAAACCACTAGGGGGGCAGAGAGAACTCCTCCAAATAGTCTGTTTTGTTTATTGAATGAGTGTCTACAACAATGTAGAAATGTGTGATTCTAGTAGAAACCCATCTGTGTCCTCTCAAAGAAATATTTTGTAGTTAGAAATGCTTGCTTATTACATAGATAAATCATTCCAATTTGCATTGCTAGAGGCGGGATCCCTAGGGGAGTTGGGGTATAAACACGTACTAGCAACAAGAGTCAAGTTAAGCTTTCAGCTTTATGCTATAAATACTCTCTTGAAAGAATCACATTTGCTCCTCTACCTCTCTGAGGATATTCAGATTTCTTTCTGCTGGCGTTCACTGCATTCGGACTAAGGTTCACAAGCCCGAAGTGTAAGTTCGGGTTGGGGGGCAGCTGTCGGAAGCACAAGGGATCTGGGGACTATAGCCCCTAACCTAAGGTTCATCTTTGGCAATGGTGATTCCTTGGAAAGAAAGCTACCCCCTTCCTCCTGGGTGTCCATGGAGTGCCCACACAGCAGGGCCGTATTTTTTTGTCTCATCATATCCCTGGAGATCAGTTCAATTCATGTCTAGTAAACATAAACCGACAGATTCTCTCTCTCTCTCTCTCTCTCTTTTTAAATGTTTATTTTTGAGAAAGAGAGAACACAAGCGGAAGAGGGGCAGAGAGAGAGAGAGGGACAGAAGATCTGAAGCAGGTTCCGCACTGACAGCAGACAGCCGACACAGAGCTCGAACTCTCAAACCATAAGATCATGACCTGAGCCGAAGTTGCACACTTAACAGACTGAGCCACGCGGGCGCCCTGGGAGATTCTCTTTTTAAGAACATTGCAGATATAACTAAGAAAATCAGCAAAAAGATTTTCATCTTACAGGTGAAGCGTGGACCCTAGTTCCATAGGGATTCAACTCACCCAAGCTGATATTAAACTCTCTTAAAAGTATGTCATCTGGAGCGCCTGGGTGGCTCAGTCAGTTAAGGGTCAGACTCTTGATTTTGGCTCGGGTCACAATCTCACAGTTCCGTAGATTTGAGCACCACATCGGGCTCTGTGCCGACAGTGTGGGGCCTGATTAAGATTCTCCCTCTCTCTCTGTGCCCCTCCCCTGCTGGTGCTCTCTTGGTCTCTCTCAAAATAAATAAACTTAAAAAAAAAAAAAAGTATGTCATCCTTGGGGTCCAGGACCGAGGCCCAGCAAATGTTTTCTCTGCTTCCTGAGGCCAGGCCTGGGAGAAGTCTCTTGGGGCAGAAGCCAGGGGATGCATCAAGGGCAGGGGGGATTGCCATCAGCACGGTCAAGGGCATTCTTGGAAGGCAAACTTACAAGTCCATGAGAGTCACATTGTCTGTGGCTCTCAGGAACCCGCTTGGGTTGCCTCTGACTTTTAAAAGGGGAGTTTGACCTCTCTCAGGCCCTTTGCTGATGCTGGGATCACAGCAGTCTTCAGAGGAGACCCCACAGCTGTATCCCTTCCTCATGTCCCCTTGGTGAGTCCTGCCGCCTGCAGTCTCTTCCTGCCTGGATGCCGCCATGCCCTTTCCAGAGGCCCCACAGAGATGGTGGTGGCAATACCCTCTTGGGTTCTAGCCTTCTCCAGGGCAGCAAGGCTTCCCCTCCAACCTCCAGATGTCCTTACCTGCTGCCCTGGGGGCTTTATCTCTGTTTATTCCAAGCCTTCAGGCTGTGACCAGGCCTCCAGTAGCCCTTGGCCTCTGCCCCCTGGTTTGGTAGGGCTTTCTCTCCTCCTCAGAGCCATCCCGGAAGCCCTCAGACTGGCCGCCCCTCCCCCAAAGCTGGTAGCCCTCAACAGGCAGAAACCGCTCCCACCACTGGGCCCATCCGGCCCCATTTTCCCCCCTCTGTTGAAAAAAAACCTGTTGGGGCGCCTGGGTGGCTCAGTTGGTTAAGCATCTGACTTCAACTCAGGTTATGATCTCATGGTTTGTGAGTTCAAGCCCTGCATTGGTCTCTCTGCTGTCAGCGCAGAGCCCGCTTTGGATCCTCTGTCCCTCTCTCTCTGCGCACCCCCCCCCGCCCCTACAACTTGCACCCACTTTCTGTCTCTCTCAAAATAAATAAATAAACATAGAAAAAAAGGAAAGAAATACAACCTGGAGGCATTCCTTGCTATTATGCTGTGTAGGAAGAAGACCACTTGCAAAGAAACTGCTTCAAAGCACCAGAGCTGGAAAGGATTTTACAGGGTGTGGGAACAGAGGCACCGGGAATAAATGGCAACACTTCTAAGAATGAAAAACAAGAGCAAGGTTCTAAGCATTCTGTCCTGAAAGTTTTAGCAAAATACGTGTACAGGTTTCCCTGCTAATAGAAAGTAGAGCATTTCTATGAAAACTTTCCAAAATGGCATCGTTTGAAGAAGGGATTACCATTATTTTTATGGAAAAAATTTTGAGCATTCCCATCCCCCAAAATAACTTCTCCTCTGCTATTCTGACAGATCTTGCTAATATATGCACAAAATAAGTTGAGATAAAGTACAGATCCAAAGCTCTGGTGGCTGAATGTGGAGGTTCTGAGTGTAGTTCCAGGGAAGGGCGCTTGGTGCCGCCACTCTCACTCCGGGCACACACTGCCTCCTTGAGGGCTCAGTGAAAAACAAACACTGAATTCTATTTGTGCCTTTTACCTTTTTCATAAAAGCAAAATCCTCTTTGGATTTCTTACAGTTGACAGAAATAGGTACTGATGTAGGTCTGTCATAAAAGCAAAGTGGCCTAGTGCAAACTTTCAAAAAGTGGGTACACCTGTCTTGGTTGGCAAGAGCAAGAACAAAAGGACCCCTAAAGTTTCCTTGAGAAGGTAGAGGTGCTTATTTCTCAGAAACTGCATTTACTCAGGACCATATAAAATTCCCCAGCTGGGGTGAATGGGGGATTTGGGGAAAATGCTGTAAGGACAGGAGGTTTCAAGATAGTTCAAGTCTTTTAGCACCCTCCCTTCCCACCAACTCCCCCACCCCCACTCAGATGTCTTGTGTGTTCTCAAGATGGTGGCATTGTCAGGGCTTTTGTACCCTTGAGATTCAGAGGAACAAAGTCTGATGTCCTCTCAGTAGGAAGCTATGTAGGAGTTTCAGTGACCATATGATTTAAGCCTATAAGTGAGTCAGACACTCACCAGGTCACCCCAAATTTATAGCATTTCTCACCTTGGGAAGAGCCATGAGGTTGGTTAGGTAATGAGAGTTTATTCATGGTGCCTTTGTAGGTCTTACAGAAGCTTTTGAGGCTGTTAATACATAGATTCTTCCATTCAAATTTGGAAGGGTTGAGAAATCCCCTAAGAATCTAAGAGTCAGTCTGAAGTGGGGGAGGGATGGGGGAAGGAGTCCACTTGGATGGCAACCATAGTGCCCTCCCCCTCACCCCTACTACTGTTCTATAGTCAAATGAACCACTCCATCCCTGGGTCCTGAATCTCCTTTCTAATGGAGCCCTCACTGGGCTGGGATGATTGTCACAGACTGGGATGACTCAAGTCCTGGAGAGCACCCGGGCCAGCTGGTCACCCAAGTGGGGTGGGGGTGGGTGGTGACTGCCTGCTCAGTGGACAAAGTGGCAACCTCCAAGCTGCTGTTAACTCAAAGGATACTGCTGGCTCCAGGAGGCCTCTCCCCAGGACTTTCCAGCCTTTCTGTGGATGAAAATCCCTACCTAAAATTTAAAAAATAAAAAATAAGGGGCACCTGGGTGGCTTAGTCAGTTGAACATCTGACTCTTGATTTTGGCTCAGGTCATGATCTCATGGTTTGTGGGTTTGAGCCGTGTTGGGAATCTCTCTCTCTGCCCCTCATGGTTCATGAGTTCAAGCCCTGAGTCGGGCTCTCCACTCTCAGCACAGAGCCTGTTTTCATCCTGGGGCAACTGGATCAGAATCTCCAGGGCTTGGACCCCGGGTTGTATTTTTTTTTTTAAGCTCCCAAAGTCTATGCAGTACATGAAAAGAAAACTGTGTCAATCCCACATATGTATCCCCAAATCAAAATCCTGAATAAATTATGGCATATATAAAGAACATTACATCATTACTATGTTGGGACCTGCCAAAATTAGGAATTATTCCCTTTTCTGGGTGAATTTTTACTTTGATTCCTTTGATCTCAGGGAGCTGAATGACCTTTCAAGACACCAAGAGATGGAGACCAGCTAAAGTGTGCTTATCCCTAGCCATTTTTCTATCAAGAGTACAATTTCTCCTGAGCCTGAATGGACTCTGGAGCTGGTCACTCACTTGGTCCTACAGGTGGACACAGCCAGTCATTGAGGGCATGAGCAGGTGGGCGGGGGGTGTTCTAAATGGCTGCTTATATCCCTTAAAGGAGAAATCACAGGTCTGGATCATTGCCTGGCTTGGCTCCATCCTCCTTCAGGACCTAGTGTGAAACTCTTCACTGAACAATAAGGAAACCCATCTCCAAAGACTGGTCAGACAAGGAAAGTATAGATCTACAAGATGTTGCTATGTGAGGCTATCTTCCAGTAAGGGAGATACTGGTGAAACTTGCCTGAGAACATGGACCCTGGTTTGTTCTCTCTATCTACTCCCCTGAGAAGGAGAAATGATCACATGGTGGTGTTAAGGTGTCCAGAAGGCTTCCAGAACAATGGCTCCAGAGTTAGTTCAATTTTAGTCTACCAGTGTCATTTAGTAGAATAATAGTTTAAAGGGGGAAAACCTTGTGATGTCTCCAAGAGAGGCCAAAGAGAACTGATCAAAGTCACACTCGCTCTTGATAAAAATCTCTTGGCAAACTGGGAACAGAAGGGAACTTCCTTAATGTGATAAGTGGTACCGACAGGAGTAAACCTGGAACTTAATGGTGAAAACTTAGAAATATTCCTTCCATTCAAAGGTGGGACAAAACATGTGTGCCTGCTCCTCTACCATTCAGTTCTGTCCTGGAAGTTGACCCAGCATAGCAAGACAAGAGAAGGCACAGGAAGGAACAAAACAGTCTTCATGATTGTCTGTCTATATTATCCATGAAGATCAATGGATAGACTCTTAGAGCAAATACACTTGAGGCTCAAGGTGGCCAGATATAGGCGACTCCCTAGGAAATTATTAGGTGGCCAATGCCCCAGAACAGCCAGTTAGTAAAAGTAATATCAAAGAGATTCCAGCCATGATAGCAACACAAATGATAAAGAACACAGGAACACGTGTAACAGAAAATATGCAAGATTTTAAAGAAGAAAACAACAAATCTCTACTGAAGGACATAAACATGTTGATCAAATGGAGACACGTGACATTCATGGATGAGAAGACATGGTAGGCAGTTGTGTACATTGATCTGGAGCTTGGGTGAGAGGCAGGTGATAAATGGACTTGGGAGTCATTGACCTGGGTCTAAGTGATTTTTCCAAGAAAGAATGTGCACAGGGGGGTTAGAGAAGATGGCTCCAGTTGGAGTGTTGATGGTCCCTAAGCCAGAGAAATAGGTGGGAGACCAGGTAAGTGTGAGGTCACAGTAGCTTAGGAAGGAAGCAGTGTCAAACAGGGAGGCCCAGGAGGTAACAAATGCTGTTGAGAGGTCAGGGAAGATAAGGGTTGATTGGCGTCCATTGTACTTGGTGAGGAGGAGTTAATTAGTGAGCTAGGAAGGAGCAGCTTTCTGTGGAGCGTTGTTCGGAAGCCAGATTGCAGTGGATGGGAAATAAACAAGTCCTTTGGGGGGTGGTAAAATACGGCAGATGAAACATACATGTCTACTTAAGTGCTTTCTTGAAACTACACTCAAATGATAGTAAGGGTTGTTTTTATTTTTCAATTTTTAAAAATGTTTATTTTTGAGAGAGAGAGACAGACAGACTATGAGCAGGGAAGGGGCAGATAGAAAGGGAGACACAGAATCTGAAGCAGGTTCCAGGCTCTGAGCTGTCAGCACAGCGCCCGACACGGGGCTTGAACTCATGAACCATAAGATCATGACCTGAGCCAGTCAGATGCTTAACTGACTGAGCCACCCAGGTGCCCCATAAAGGTTGTTTTTAAAGTAAAGGCATAAAACTGGGGCACCTGCATGGCTCAGTCAGTTGAGCGTCCGACTTTGGCTTAGGTCATGAACTCGTAGATCGTGACTTCAAGCCCCATGTCAGGCTCTGTGCTGACAGCTCAGAGCTTGGAACCTGCTTTGGATTCTGTGGCTCCCTCTCTCTGTTGCTCCCCCACTTGCACTCTGTCTCTGTGTCTCTCTTCTCTCTCTCTCAAAAATAAATATTTAAAAAAATAAAAGAAAAAAGTAAAGGCATAAACCTACAAGGATATAACTAACGAGAGAAAACAAAAACAACACCAAAATTTTAGAAGCTGGAAATCAGATAGACTGCAACTGGTCTTGCAGACTAAAAATCACCCTGAGTCCTGAGGAGGCAGTAGGGAAAGCCAAGAACCAACCCCATCTATAACACAGAATCCTCAAAAGGCCCAGGACCTGTTGATGCCGTGGAGCTCTAGGGGTTGGGCTGAAGAAAGAGTCTAAAATAAGAATGGTTGGAAGATATATTTAACAGGGAGGAAGATCCCCCAAATTCCCTCCTCCACTCCTACAGCTAGGAGATTTCTCTGGAGAGAGGGAAATCAAGTCCTCTCCATGAGACCCCAACTCTGCCCCGCTCTGAGTTGGGAGACACCTGAGCCTGGACCAAGTGAGGAGGGGCGGGGGCAGGCATGCATGGAACATTTATTGTTCAATGTTCCCCCTCTGGACTCCCACAGGGCAGGACACCAGCCTAATCCCTTCAGGCTGGAGAGTGGAACAGTCTGCTCTGGGGAATCTGGGAGGCAAAGGAAGATTAACAGATAGAGGTATTAAAGATTCCTTTAATAAACAGCTCATGCGGATCGCCCTCCAGCGATGCTCCAGGAAAGCCCACCCTTGTACTCAGAAATGCCAAGCAGCTTTGAGAACCCATTTTATTTTATTTTATTTTATTTTATTTTATAGTTTATTGTCAAATTGGTTTCCATATAACACCCAGTGCTCATCCCAACAAGTGCCCTCCTCCATGCCCATCATCCCTTTCCCCCTCTCCCCCTCCCCCATCAACCCTCAGTTTGTTCTCAGTATTTAAGAGTCTCTTATGGTTTGCCTCCCTCCCTCTCTTTAACAATTTTCCCCCTTCCCCTCCCCCATGGCCTTCTGTTAAGTATCTCCCGTTCCACATATGAGTGAAAACATATGAGAACCCATTTTAAATATGAGCTCTACATTACAAGAAAACTCCAGATTAATTCAACCAAACACTTAAAGAATAAAATAATGCCAATCCTACACAAACTCAGAAAATGAAAAAGGAGAGAAAACTTCCCAACTCATTTTTTGGGTCCAACATTGCCCTAATATGAAAACCAGACAAATATATTACAAGGCATGAAAACTGAAGGCCAATAACCCTTATGAACAAAGACACAAAAATATTTGGTAAAATATTACAAAGTTGAATCTAGTAATATGCATTTTTATATAAAAACATTTAAAAAACACCATGACCAAGTGGAGTTCATCTTAGGAAAGCAAAGTTGGTTTAACATTTGAAAATTGAGTGATATAATCCATCATATTAACAGAATGAAGAAAATCCATATGATTATCTCAAAAAGCATTTGATAAAATTTGGCAAAATTTAACAACTTTCATGACAAAATCTCTCAGAAAATTAAAAATAGGAGGAAATATCTTCAACCTGATAAAGACCATCTGTGAAAAACCTGCAACAAATATCATATTTAATGGTGAAACACAGAATGCTCACTCTCTCTAAGACTGAAAACAAAACAAGAATGCCCACTCTTACCACATCTAACCAACATTGCACTGGAGATCCTAGCTAGTGTAATAAGGCAAGAAAAAGAAATAAAAGGCATCTAGATTGAAAAGGAAAAAGTAAAACCGTATTTGCAGCTGATATGATTGTATAGATATAAAATCCTAAGGAGTCTATGAAAAACTTCTAGAACTAATAAGTGTTTAGCAAGATCATACAAGATTAATACATAAAAATCAAATATGTTTTTATATAAAGAACCAAGTATTTTAAACTTAAAAACTATATCGTATACAATAACATTAAAAAGGAAGAAAATGAATAACAGTATGTGCAAGATATGTATCTAGAAAACAAAACATTACCAAGAGACATTAAAGAGATTAACTAAATAGAAAGATGGACCATGTTTGACAATTAAAAGACTCAGTACTGTTAAGGTGACAGTTCTCCCAAACTGAACTGTAGATTCAATGAAATGCCAATCACAGACCCATCAGGCTTTTTTGCTGAAATTGACAAAAATTTATATGAAAATGTGAAGGACATAGAAGAGACAAAACAATTTTGAAAAAGAAGAAAAAAAAGCGGCTTACAATACCTGACTTCAAGACTTATTATAAAGGTACAATGATAAAACCTGTGGAATTGGCAAAAGGGTAGACACACGGACAAATGGTGAACAAAAGAGAATCTAGAAATAGACCACTAATATTGACAAAGCCTCCAACGTAATCCAATGAGGAAAAAGATAGTCTTTTCAACATGTAGTGCTGGGACTCTTGGATATTCATATGGGAAAAAAATAAATCTTGACCTTACTTTAGGCTAAATACAAAAATTAACTCAAAATGGATCATAAACTTAGATATAACAAATCAATAAAATTTCTACAAGGTAATATAGGAAAAATTCTTTAGGACTTTGGGTTAGACAAACACTAATGTGTCTGAGACACATAAAAAGCACAGATCATAAAAAAATTGATAAACCAGTCTTCATAAAGTTAAATTTGCTTTTCAAAAGACATGTTATAAACTGGGAGAAAATATTCACACTGCATATATCTGACAAAAGTCTTGTATCCAACTTGGGTCACGTATTCCTCTAAATAGATATAGAGTTGCTTCTCACTAATTGTGGATTTTATGTTGCAAATTCATCTACTCACTAAAATTTATTTGTGACCCTATATTTAATACTTGTGGTACTTTTGCTGTGACTTGTGCCAGAAAGATTTGAGTTTCTGGATGTGCACGTTCTGGCTGAGGTTAAACAAGAATGCTTGGTGTTTCAGTCCTCATACTGTAACCAAATGTTCTTTTTGTGGTCTGTGGCATGCCATGTGTTTTTCAGTTTTGTGCTTTTTGTTAGTGATTTTGCTTTTTAAAATGGTGCCCAACCATAGTGCTGGCTAGTACAAAACAAAAACAAAAACAAACAAAAAACAAAACTGTGATGTGCCTTATGGAGAAAATACCTGTGTTAGATAACTTTCATTCAGGAATAAATTATAATGCTGTTGGCTTTGGGTTCAGTCTTAATAAATCAACAAAATATATACAATAAAGTGTCTTTAAACAGAAACACACATAAAAATATTTATGTATTTGTCAGCTGACGAAAATGTTGTGACCATAGGTTCATAGAACCTAATCCTGTATTTACCCTAAGAGCAGTATTTGCTAAGGCAGTGTTTGTGGTGACTTTATAGAACATAACTACTGCAAATGAGAATCAAATATATATATATATAATATACACACACTACACATGCACACACACACACACACACACACACACAGAGTGCGCCCAATAGAAAATGTGAAAAAGATTTCAACACACATTTCACAAAAAAGTTAAACAAATGGCCAACAAGCACATGAAATATTGTCTGACATCATTAGTCATTAGAAAATGCATATTAAAAATCTCACCTACAAGAATGACAAAGATTGATTGATTGATTTTTTTTTTGTTTATTTTTGAAAGAGAGACAGAGTGTGGGTGGGGGAGGGGCAGAGAGAGAGGGAGACACAGAATTGAAATAGGCTCCAGGCTCTGAGCTGTCAGCACAGAGCCTGACATGGGGCTCGAACCCACAAGCTGTGAGATCATGACCTGAGCTGAAGTCAGCCGCTTAACTGACTGAGCCACCCAGGTGCCCTAAGAATGACTAAGATTTAAAAAGACATAATGTCAGGTGTTGATAAGATGAGGAGGACTGGAACTCTCATACATTTCTGGGGTTGTAAAATAGTACAACCATTTTGGAAAACAAAACCATTTTCCTATAAACCTAAATATTCACTGACCACATGACCTAGGGTATCCAACAGCTAGATTTTTACCCAAGAATAAAGAAAACGTGTTCACACAAAGACAAAGCTTTATTGATAATATCTCAAGCTGAACCAACCCAAACGTCCATTGACCGATGAGTGGATAAAGAAATTATGATGTAGTCATACAATGGGATACTAGAAAAAAACAACCATAATGAGGAATGAATTGCTTAAAACTCAATAATATGGATGGATTTCATACACATCGTGCCGAGCAAAAGAAGCCAGGTATAAAAGAGTACATTCTGTAAGACTATGTTTAGATGAAACTTAAGAAATGACAAATGTGTCCACAAAGACAGAAAACAGATAAGCGGTTGCCTGGGCTGAGGGGCGGGAGCAGTAGTGATGGACCAAAAGAGGCCCAAGGGAACTTCTTTAGGGGATGAAAATGTTCTACATTTTGATTGTGGTAATTGTTATATGGGTGTGCATATGGGTCAAATTTACCAAAATGTGTGTGTAAAATGGGTACATAATTTGGATCCAAGTGTATCCAAATTATCCCTCAATATAGTTGGTCAAATCACTTTAGTTGTCTCTGAATGCACAAAGGGGCACCTCCTTCAGAAGTCTGGCCATGAACGGAGAAGAGGAGGGCTGAGGGACAGGTTCGGTTTGGTTTGGTTTCATTTGTGTTATTAGTTTCTTATATTTTAGTTTTGCTTCTTTCTTTGTTCATTTGTTTCGGCTTCCTGTTGGTGTTGGTGGTGTCTTGGGAGAGGCAGGTAGGTGAGCATGCGCTGTGGCAGAAGCCCCGGCAGGGAGCTGAGCGGCCATGGAAGGTTAGAGGGGAGGAGCGCTGGGAGGAGGTGTGAAGTCCGGGAGTGTGGGACAGACTGGTCATGGGCTGGTGAAGGGGGTGTATGTGTCCGGGAAGATGGAGGTAGGTTTGTAGAATAGGAAGGACTGAGCAGGAAGGAGCTCAGGAAGGACAAGGAAAGGGGACGTTCCTCTGATGGGCTTCTTTTTCTTTTCTTTATTAATTTATTAATTTACTTGGATGTTTATTTATTTTGAGAGAGAAAGAGAAAGAGAGCGTATGTGCACGCGTGAGCAGGGAAGGGGCAGAGAGAGGGAGAGAGAGAATCCTAAGCAGGATCTGTGCTGTCATGACCTGAGCCGAAATCAAGAGTCGGAAGCTCAACTGACTGAGTCACCCAGGCGCCCACCCTTTTTCTTCTCTTAAATTTTTGGAAGTAGGAGGTGAGGTCGCTCGCTGTGCTGGAAAGGAGTGACAAATAGGAGTTTGAGGAAAGATGTGAGGTTCACACTGTTTCAGGCTGTGGAGGGGCCTCACTTGCTGGTGGAGGTCCTGCTGGGGTTGGAGGCAGGGAGAGCAGTGGCTGATGCATCAGCTTTGAGAGCCATAGAGTGTTCTCAGCACCCTGGATAGGAGGATGGGAGAAAGAGAGCCATTTCTCCTCAACCAGGGAGGAAGGAAGGGTCCCTGGTGCCCACCTGCTGGCCAGGTGGCAGGAGAGTGATCCAGCAGATGACCTTGGTCCCGGTGCTGAAGTAGAGACTTGGAGGGAACCTGGGCCACATAGAAATCAGAACACGCCAAACCCACATCTGTTCATGTGGCCAGACCCAAGGAAGAGAGGGATCCCTTTACCCATCCAGTGCCGTGCACCTGACAGCTTGCAGACCCAGACGGCGTCTGCGGCTGCATCTGTTCTTTCTCTCAGCGGTCTGGGAAATAACTCTTCTTACTGCTCCTCCAGACTGGGGTTGGACTGTGGTCCCATCCCAGCAGGAAGAACATTCTCATTGGTGGAAAAGTTTTGGGATGCGCCAGAGTGGGCCTGTGTGTCTGCAACAGCACCGTTAAAGCCTTCCTCTCGGATGCTTGCTAAAATGCAAGCATCATCTGGAACAGTAGCCCTTTTAAGCTCCAGGGATGAATGGGGGCAGCTGAGAACCTGTATCCAGCCAGGCCCAGGGGCTGCAGGACAGTGGGAGAGACGAGTGCTGGAGGGAGGCAGGGGGACGTCGGGGATGCATTCTGCAAGCATGGCTCCATCTCTGCCTGGGCTCCAGGTTGGCCTGGCCCTGGTTCAAGGCTGGGCGCAGCCTGGGAGTTATTCACTCAAAGAGCCTGCTTCGTCCTCTGCACAGTGGAAATGGTCACGGCAGCTACCTAGTAGATTGTCGTGAGGTGACAGCAAAGAACACGTGGGGAATTCAGTCCCATTGAGAATGCACAATAGCCACTGGGGACCCACGTACGTTCACACAGGAGGGAACAAAGCTGAGCAGTTGGTGAGGGGCAGGTGGGATGGGGCCCAGTGATGACACATGGCAGTTTTCTCTATCCCTGCATCACTCCTGTCCCCCCACCTTACAGCCTAGTGAGGCCAAAACCCAATGCCCTTTCCGGTACAGCAGGGGGCTCTGCCAGAGCACCGAGGACACCCTATGGGGCTACCCACAAAAGGTCAACATCGTTTGCCTGTTGGCAGCGGAAGCCAGGAAACTGACTCAGGTAAGTGGGGTGAAGGGCAGAGCGGCCCTAACATAGCCTCTGGCTGTCGGGGCCGGCTCACTGGATTTGCTGTCTCCGCATGCATTCTGGTTATTGTTTACACAAAGGAGGGCACAGGCTGAGACTGGCGGCCGCAACCCCATGTTTAGATGTAAGAGGTCCGTGGAAATATGCTGTCTGTCCACCTGTGGTTCCCTTGCTGGCCATCACTTCCTGGCCTGCATGGCAGGATGAGTCATAGGAGAGGCCTTGGGGCCAATTCACTTCCTCCTTCCTCTGCCACTTTTCATCCTGGGAGCTGCATAGAGGCCCCAGGTCCTTTTGGCTTCATTCTATCCTCTTGGGGCGTGGGTACAAGGTGAGTATCTGCAGAGAAACTGGTCAGGGCATCCGCCTGGGAAGTGGTAGTGAAGTGGGGTGCTTTCAGGCTTAAGGAGCAGAGGCTGGGGTGCGGAGAGCCAAGATACTCAGAAATAGGAGCCAGCTGGGTATGGGGATAGTGCACCAGAGGACGTGGTATGCCAGCTAGGCAGGGTTCAGGCTGGTGGGTGACATCGTTGCCACCATCATCACCATCATCGTCATCACTGACATTCATAGTACAATGTGCATAGAGTGTGTTGGGTGCTTTGCGTGCGATGTGTGGGGACAGCTGCGCCCCTCACTCAAGCCATTGGTGGATGTGTATCCCGTGAGATGCTCAAGATTGTCATCAGTGATTTTTTTTAACATTTATTTATTTATTTATTTATTTACTTATTTTGAGAGAGAGAAAGCGAGTGTGTGTGCATGAGCTGGGGAGAGGGGTGGAGAGAAGGAGAGAGAGAGATTTTCAAGCAGGCTCTGTGCTCTTAGTGCAGGGCTCGATCCCACAAACCATGAGATCAAGGACTGTCACTAATTTTAACCCCAGGAACTAAAGGCCACAGGGTCTCCTGGTACTGAGCCTGGGTATTTATCCTCACACTCACAGGGATGGCTTTTCCTGTGGACCCCCTTACCATGTCATCAGTGCACGTTGCTAGTTCAGCTCCTCTCTGTCCACCTCAGTGCAAGTGACAGAAAGCAGAGGGGTGTCTTAAAAGAACAGGGCATAATGCCCTCGAGGTCCAAATATGTCGCACATGGCAGGAAGCCCTTCTTTTTTATGGCTGAATAGTTCCCATTGTATCTACACCACATTTCTTTATCCATTCTTCCATCAGTGGACACTTAGGTTGTTTCCAGGTCTTGGCTGTTGAAAATAATGCTCTTACGAACTGGGGGGTGCAAATATTTCTTTGGGATAGTGACTTCCTTATGCTAAGTGAAATAAGTCAGAGAAAGACAAATACTGTGTGATCTCACTTATGCGTGGAATCTTAAAAAAAAAAAACACAACAAGTGCCTAAAAACAGACCAGAATTAGTGGTTGCAAGAGGTAGGGGGTGGGTAGGGGTGGGAAAACTGGGTGATGGTGGTCAAAAAAAGTACAAACTTCCAGTAACAAGATAAATAAGTTCGGGGATGTAATGTACAACAGATGACTATAGCTAACAACACTGTTCTGTAGAGTTGAAAGTTGCTTAGAGAGTGAGGCTTAAAAGATCTCAGCACAAGCATAAAAAATTTGTAACCATATGATATACTGGATATTAGTTAATTAAACTCACTGTGGTAAGCATTTCCCTATATATATATATATTAAATCACTATGTTGTACACCTTAAACTTGTACAATGTTATATAACAATTACATCTTAATAAAAGTGGGGGAAAGAGGCAGGGGCAGGCAGATGAGGGGGCGTCTGCCAGACAAAGGTACCTGGGGGCCCAAGGCTGAGTTCCAGCTCCAGCACTAACTTGCTGGGTGCTGGGCAGGCCTCTTGGCCTTTTGGGTCTCCTGTTCTTCATCTGCAACTTCCCAAATCCCTCCCAGGTCTGCTGTTCTGACTTCCTCCTGAGGGGGGCACTGGGGGCATCAGGCTGCTCAGGCCTGGCCACTTATGCCCAGGAAACTGAGAGGATGCACGGGTCTGGTTAGATGACCCTGACCCTCTGGCGTCCTCATGGTGTACTTCACGTAGTGGTCAGAAGGGCTCTGGAGGAAATGGTCTCTTTCCAAAGGGCTGGTTTGGTTTACTAAATGGGGCTATTTTAAACTATGTCACGGCCAATTAAACATTCAGTTCTGTGGGGAAGAGCAAAATATCAATCCAGGTTTATGATGTCAGGGACATGGTTAATCAATAAACACAAGGCAAGAAACCATCATCTGCCCAGGTTAGAAACTTGAAGATCATTCTAGACTTTTCCCTTCTTCATTCCCATAATGGTGACCATAGCTGACACTTCCTCAGGGAAGGAAACTGAGGTTGAGAAAGAGGACACACACTTGGGCTGGCTCAGGGATCCAGGCCTTTGGCCACTCCCTTCCACCGGCTCTCAGTCCACCAAAGTCTGGGCAAGTCAATCCCACCTCCCCGGCCCAGCCTGCCTGTCCCTCTGCTGCTGTCCAGGCCCTCATACCTTCCCGAGGCCTCTCTTTCTCCACCCTGCCTGGGTTAGATCACCACCCTGACTCTGCCCAGGAAAGCCCTCCCTGCCTTCCTTGCCTAACAAAGTCCCCATCATCTCAGACATACCGCGGAGGAAGGTTGGGCTTCTGGCTGGGTTTGCCTCACACTCTTTGTGTAGGAGTTGGAACCTTCTTATATCTTCTGTCAGTGTTGTAGATGTGAAGAACTTGCTTAGCATGTCTGTGCCTTCTGCTCCCACAGGGATGCAGACCCTACAATGGTGAGATGTGGCACATGACAGGTAACTTTGGGGCTTTGCAGCTAGACCCCTAGAAGTGGAATCATGTGTACTTGCTGTGCGACCAAGGGTAAGCCATTTAACCTCTCTGTGCCTCAGAAGCCTCATCTAAATGGTATCCGCCACGTAGGGGTGTCATGAGGATTAAGTAGAGAAGTAGCACTTCATACAGCACTGGGCACACGGTGTCACTGGCAGGTCTTCTCCCCCTACATGTCCCTGGGTGTCTATCCTAGTGGACTTTCATTGACCATGCATTGGGCAAAGAAAGCTCTGGAAGCCGGCCACCCTATGTGTATCGAATCTCTGAGGGAACTATCTGTAGAGGCTGGCACAGTGATTGTTTCCGTGTTACCTGAGAGGGAGCTCTGGCATCTGCCTCCAGCACCAAGGCACCTCAGCCGCCACGGCCAAGTATGATGGGGACGGAACAAGGCCTTGAATCACGCAGAGAGTGAGCAACATCCCTTTAAATCTGTTTCTCCAAAAAGTGTTATTTTAAATGCCCTCGGCAGATGCCCATGTGTGCAGGGACACTTGGCTGGGCCAGAGGCTCTTTGTCCTCTGAATGGCACCATTGTGACCTCCGAACCGGCCCCGAGTGATTCCCGGAACAACAGGCCCTTGTGTGGTCCCCGAAGGCCTGCTTGCCTCGGCCCTCGGCTGGCAATGCGAACCCTTGGCTATCTCTTTAAAGTCGGCATAATGAGGCCTTAAATCCCCCATTTGGATTGCTGCCAGGGTTCTGATATGAAGTACTTTTTAGAGTTTGGTTCTCTAAGGATGTCGATGAAGCTGAGTTCCTAGAAACTGTGCCCTCTCCATAAGGGCAGATCCGATGTGAACCTACTGTGAGCAGAATGGGGGGGCCAGAGATTGGTTTGCAGAGGAGGACCGTATGCATATGGGGCCCCTTGGAGGCCAGCCTGCACTGCACAGGGAAAGCCACCAGGAGAATGCCCTCAGAGCCCCGACAATGCAAGGGGGCCACCGCTACTGAAGTTTGGCAAAAGTCTCCGAAATTCCTGGCTGGATTTGTTCCACAGCTGTCTTTGGCTGTTTGCCCTTCCCTGATGCACGCCCTCACCACGTGTTTGTGGTGACCACAGTCTGTACTGTTCTGCAAGCTTTGGCTCTTGGTCACATCACAGATATCAGCTTCTTAGTCCTTTCTTGGATCCATGGAGGGATTCAGCTCTTTGTTCCAGGACCTTGAAAACACCTCGTTGTTCACCTTCTTTACAGAGGATCAGCTGGACTAGGTGGGCCTGTGACTCTCTGGAGGCTGAAAGTGGAACTTGGTAGCTGCCTGGACTGGCATTGTCATGACTTTGCAGCTCAGAGCAGTCAGCCCCTTTCAGTAGGACAGCTGAGTCCCTGGACTCAGTCATGTGGCCTCCTGCAGACCCTGCGAGTGATCTGGGCTGTCCCAGATGCCTGCCTCAGCCCCTCAGAAGACCCTTGGACTGGGCTGGTCGCAGGTGCACTACAAGGTCTTATGTCACGGTCGCTTCCTGAGAGGTGGGAGGAGAGACTTGCATGAGGACAGGTCTGGGCACCCTAGGGCAGTAAGCAAGCACAGGGCTCCAGGCCAGAAGGAACTGGCCAGAAATCCACATCCAGTTCTCACCGGCTGAGTGGACCTGTTTCCTCACCTGTAAAAGACCGTAGCAGCCATCTCCTGTGGCCACTGTGGGGATGACAGGAGGCTATACAAGTAAGGTGCCTATGAAGTGTCTGGTCCAAGGCAAGAGCTCCAAAAATGGAAGGCAAATGGCCACACAGGTGCAAATGTGGGTCCTTTGGGCAATCGTGTTTGGGTGTTAGTGCTACCTTACCTTTGGTCCATCAAGGACGCCAAGCAGGCAGTATCTAAGGAATGTCCCATCTGCCCTTGGGGTGGGACCAAGATATGCCCCAGAGAAGGACCCCTTCTACTCAAGACCCAGAGGCATTGAGGTGAGGCATGTCCACCACAAGAAGCTCTGGGGAGCAGACACCATCCCACACTGAGAGGGACCAATGGTCCCAGTAGAGTAGGTACTCAGTGGATGCCCATTCTGTGTGGTCGCGTACCATTCGGCTACTGACCAGCAGGCTTCGTAAATGCCCCCTTCCGCAGGCATCGTGGGTTTCTAGAGGATCAGTGCCCTTAGCAGGAAGGCCTGCCCCCCAGACAGCCCTTGGCCCTGCAGACACTTCCTAAACAGCAGGATGCAGACTGAGCAGAGCAATTCGATTGCATGAGCAAGGAAACTAGAGTAGGTTTAGGGGTGGGAGGAGGGGGGGGTGGGGAGAAGGGTCTGGGTAAACCGAAAAGCAAGACCAGGAGAAGGCATTTTCGGAGGCTGGTCATCCATTAACATCCAATGAGAAAAGGATGCAAATCAAATGCCAGATGACCTGCAAATTTTAAAAATGACTCAGGATGGGAGGAATGAGGAAGCTATGTCAGAGAGCCATCTGCAAAGCCTTGGACTAATAAGGGTCTCATCATTAGACCAATTTGCAACTGAAAAAGAGAACAGAAAAAGAGCATATCAAGATTCCTTTAGGGGCACTGGGTGGCTCAGTCAGTTAAGTATCGACTCGATTTCAGCTCAGGTCATGAACTTATGGTTTGTGAGATCGAACCCTGAGTCGGTTCTGTGCTGATGGCATGGAGCCTGCTTGGGATTCTCTCTCTCCCTCCTTCTCTGCCCCTTCCCCACTTGTGTGTGCTCTCTCTCAACATAAATAAATAAAATTTTAAAATTTAAAGAGAGTGATTAAAATTCCAAAACATTGAGGAACCTTTGGGAAATTCGACCAAGCCTTTGTTTTCTTTTTCTTTCTTTCTTTCTTTCTTTCTTTCTTTCTTTCTTTCTTTTTCTTTCTTTCTTTCTTTTTCTTTCTTCTTTGATGGGGGTCAGAAATGCTCCCCTATTAGCATCATGTTCCTGGCTCACCAGCAAACAATCAGGCAGTTTTGTTGAAAAAATGAGACTTCCCTCAATCCACACTTGATTGCAAATTTTGCTAAACACACAACAAACTTCCTATCATTTCTTAATGAGTCTTAATTTGTGCTTTTTCAGGATGAAGCCTCAATCAACCCTTTTGCTCCTAGGGGGCCTGGGTGGCTCAGTCCGTTGTGTCGACTTTGGCTTGAGTCATGGTCTCATGGTTCGTGGGTTTGAGCCCTGCTTCGGGATCTGTGCTGACAGTTCAGAGCCTGGAGCTTGCTTTGGATCCTATGTCTCCCTCTTGCTCTCCCCCCTCCCCGACTTGTGTTCTGTCTCTCTCTCAAAAATAAATAAATGTTAAAAAAATTTTTAAACCCCTTTTGCTCTTAATTTACATGAAATTTTTACTTAAATTTTGTTTTAAGTGGACTCACTGAAAGTGGCCTTTTATTTCCATGGCTGGGAGCTGACCGGTTTTTGAGGCACCTATTTTGTGTCCCAGCTGCAGAATACTCTTACATTGTTTGAACAAAGGGATAACAGCATTTGAAAATGGAAACTGGGCTTTCAGGATTCCTGAGTGTCCCCCTTCCTAACTGTTCCCTCTCCTTTCAATCCAGACATCCCGTACTTAAAACCTTGCACTCACCGCTTGCCATTTCACTTCCTTTCTCTCAGCAGTCCGGTCCCCTTTCTCTCCTAGGGAGTGGCCCAAGGAAATTCTAAAAACAGTTTATTCTGCACATCCCTAATTGGAACAGAACCCAAAGCACACTGCCCAGAGAACTTCTGATCAGCTTCACAAAGAGCGAGAAGAAACTTTTGCACCTTGTTTTCTTTTGGCTTAAGGACTTTCTTTCTAATTGAGCACAGACCCCTTTGTCTGGTAGGAGGAAGACAGGTTCCCCTGGGCTGGCACTTGGCAAGTTTCCAGAGAGGGCGGAGCCACGTGACACGCCTGGTAGCTGGGGCGGGTGTGGAATACCAGTGATGGGCTCTCTGACAGTGCGTTGGCCAAGCATACACAGCTGTCATCTGAACTGCCATTTGATGCAGCCTCTAGAAACTCAGTCTCAGCCAAAGGATTCCTCAGAAGGAACGCTGAAATGATGCTGTTCCTGATACTGGGAAAATAAGAACAAATCCTCCAAAACACCCCACAAAAGGATTGAACATAAAGGCACTTTATAGAGCATTTCAAAGGTTTATCATCTTCCACCGTGGATATCTGCACATATTTGTTGGGTGAGTTTTACTCCCCATGACAGGTAGACTGTCCATGAAGATTTGGAAACATGCCCCAGGATGGGTGCTCAAAGAAGCTTGTGGAAAATTCCAAAAGACAGTTCAAAAGATCCAGTCCGGGAGTCAGCAGGGGATCTTTGTTTCATGGTCAGAGTCCCCATTTCCCACCCTTTCCCAAATAGGAAATGACTCTAGAAAGACAGCTCCGTAGTTGGAGGTTAAACATAGCAAGCCCCCAACCCTGACATGAAGGCATGTAGGAGAGTAAACAACACCCACAAGAAACAGAGTGTTGCTTTTGCTTGTTTGTTTTCTTTTTTTCCAGCATTGAGAGTGTTTCTGCATCTAAAATGTTATGCTGGAAGGCGGGCTGATCAGTTGACACCGTCTGGGGTTTTCAGCAAAAGTTCTGCTGCTTTACGAAGACTTCCATCTGGTTAAAGAAAACACCGCATGGACCACGTACAGCAGAGTGGCCACGTAGGAAAACACCTGAAACCAAGATAAATGACCATCAATGGGAGTGCACGGGGACAGGGTGATGCATGGGCCATCAACGCAGAGCGTGGGCCGCTCGCATGGCACTTGGGTATGATGAACCGAAAGAGTGTGGGCCACCGCTGCTTCCCATTATTCCTGCAGACATCCTTTTCTGCTGAGCCCAGACGTGGCCCCAGAATGCTTTCAGCACAGGGCTCCAAGTGACCTACCAGTCCACTGGATTTGGCGCTGCAAGGTCAATTATCTGTCATCACATGTCAACATGCTGGTGCCACCCAACTAGAAATGGGGGCCCTCAGAGACCCCTCAAATGATACTACTCTTCATGGGAAACTTCATTCCTCCATGCTGGTAAGGCCAGAATCCACCAGTTGATTCCACTGGGTTGGCTAAGAGAATATGAACACCTGGGTTTTCTGGCTCTGGTTAAGGTCTTGATGCTCCTTGGTCATCCTCAGACTCCTATCAGAATGTTGTTCTAGTAATCTTAATTTCACAAGCGTGGGCAAGGGTGCCAGGCTCATAGGAAATGAGGGACTGGGACGGGGAGGAGGGATTGAGGCTTTTGCAAAAAGGAGGGGGCTTACTGAGAAAGCTGCTGGAAAGACCCAGTTGGTGTTTTGGCCCTGGAAATGGGGCAAACGGTCACTTTGTCCCTGTCAAGGCCCTGACTTGCATTGTTCACGTGGGCACCATCTATTCCTATCTCGCTACTCTGGCTGGCTGGCCTCCCTGAAGGCTTGCCTGCCCCCCAGTCAAATATCTGCACCTGGCTTTGTGACCTTGGTGTTGGGGTCAAGAGTTTCCAACCCAGGCACAACATTAGGGCAGCTATGCTTCCGTGACTCTTGAAAATGCCCATAAACACCAGCAGTCATCATGCCTGCTCTCTTCCTGCCTCCACACATGGGCAAACTCTTCACCCTCATTGGCCAGAGGCACTGAGTAAGCCGAGTTATTTAATAACCAACTTAATGGAACTCATCCGGGAACCCTTAACTACCATCTGAGAGGAGGGTTGTACGTGAGTGAGCAGCACCCCCAAAAAACACCTCTCCCTGTCAGATGGGAGCAGTTGATTGTCTGGGGAATTCCACACGCAGTGAGGGCCCTGGACAGAAGCACCTCAGCTGTCCCCAGCAGTAACAGGAAACAGACATTTATTTTCCAAGTGAGGTCAAGCAATGGCACACTGGGGACACTGAGAGCCAGGGACGTGCATGTATATACTCAGGCTTTCAGAAATCCCTCTCCCTAAATGGCTGCCATTGTTATTTCAGCTTTCTGCAGAAACTTCTAGTTGCCCTCAGTTAATTCCCACCAATCCCAGGGATCCCTTGGGCACAGACTCTCTGCTGCCAGCAAAGGAAAGAGGGAGAAGCTTAGCTTTTGAGACAGGTCCAACTAAGTATCACAGAGAGGGGTGAGAGGCAGGCCACATGCTTTCAAAGGCCAGGAATGTGTGGGAGAAGGTCTCGAGGTGCCTCCCCATTCCCCAGCTGGCTACTCCCAGGAAAGGCATGTTGTGGTTGGGCAGGGTCTCCCTTGTGTACTCATACAACTGATATTTTGAATAGAAAGATGTGACTTTACATTGAACCAAAGTTATACATCACTTTCAGCCCAGTGCATCGGCCTGCTGGCAACATTTTGATTCTTGATTCTGGCACTCCCGACCTTGCCTGGGCATGCCCATGTGTATCTCATTCAACTAACAAAAATGGGGGGACATGATCACTTGTGGAGTGGGTAAATAGACGTGGGTATAGCCATCAGTGGAATGACATACAGCAATGAGAATAAACACTCTATCTCTCCACCCGAAAATGTAGATGAGTCTCACAAACCTAAGGCTGAAAGAAAAAAGCCAGACGTAAAAGAATACACACTGTATAACTCCATTTACATGAAGTTCAAAGGCAGGCAAAACTGAACTAGGCAGCTAGAAATCAGGATGGTGGTAATCCTTCATTTGGGTGCAGAGTGATAGCAGTGGCAGGACAAGGGGACTGTGGGAGACAGTCCTATGTCCTATTTCTCAGTTTAGATGCTTGTGACGCAGAGGAGTTCACTTTATGGAAATTCATCAGTCCGTACCCTTGCATCCTACTCACTTCTCTGGATGTACGTTGCATTTAGGGAGGAAGAAAAAGAGAAAAGTTGGAAGACAGTAGATCACAGTGGTTCTCAACTAGAGATCTGCCCAGTGGGCAGAGGCAGTAATTCACCCTATCGGGGTTGTTCCGTCAAGTGCTGACCCACTAGCCATGTGCCATGTGCATTTCACTATCATCTGCAATAATTTTATGGAAATTGTCAAATGCCTTGCTGCTGATGTGTGTTTGGAGAGAAGGCCTCTGGAATTGGGATAGGAGGAGGTGTGAGTCTCTTAGGTGACAGGAGATGAAAGAGAGTCATTTGAAGGATGACAGAGGAAGCGGGGGTACCAGCCTCCTAAGGGAAGGAGGAACAGCCAACGTGCTTCCTGGCTGTGTTACTATGTAGAAACCAGCCATCTTGGAAGATAAGCCAATATGGGAGACATTCCCACACTGGGGGACATTTGAAGGAGTGCCAGGACCCATAAAGTGGCCATGTTTCTGGAACTGGAGAGTAGGCTGGGAGCTTAGGGGGAACATGTGGCTTCCCTAGGACAGGGGATGGGCCCATAGGGACCTGTCGACAAGGTTTTCAGTAACTTTCCTCCAGACCCCACCCTCTGGGAGCAGGAAGAACACCCCCTCTAAACCCCTTCCTAGAGCCCAACAGTGCTCACCCCTGTGGGTTTTCTCTCAGCCCTGCTCTACTCTTCCCAAAAAGGGGACTGTACAGTTTTGGCACCTGGAGCGAGCATCTTGTGACCTATCATCACATTTGACCTCAGGATTTGTATGATTCACAGGTTGACCTCTAAAAATCTGAGGAGCGCTACTTCCTGAAGCTTCTTCCTATTTCTTAAACATGACTCATGGCTAGAAATACATCTGATATGGCAACTTTGCATACTGGTGGGAGCCCACACATGCAGAACTCTGGAAAAAGGTTTTATGAATCAAAATATTCTCCTACTCTCTGTCATTCCGATTCATTCTATTAAGAAGAAAATCCATTCAAAAGAAAATTGGTGGACCTTGAAGTCCACCAATGGGTCTGGCCCCGCAGTTGGAGAACGCTTCTTTTAGAGCACAGAGGCCCGCACGCGGCCTTCACCCTGGCCACACACAGCTGGCACTCCCGCTGGTTCTGCTGATGGGGTGAAGGAGGCTCAAGACCCTGGGCCACCCACTGCTCACTGTGAGGCCTTGGAGGAAGGTGTTCAACATCTCTGTCATCCTGAGGGAGTCGGACAGGAATTACCGTCCCATTTCACAGATGAGCAAGCTGGGGCACTTGCTCAAGAAAGTGGTGGAGGCGTGAGCTCTGGCTCCTCTTCCAACAGGTTCTCAGAGCTGCTAGGCAGGAGGCATCAGTCGGGAAGAGCTGAAGGCCTAATTGCAGCAACAAACACCACAGCCGAGGGGTCTGAGCACGCTGGGCCCAGAAAGCCTTCTCCCCAGGCCCAATTCCAGAGCCAGGGCTTGGTGAGACACTGGCTACTCGATTTTCCGTCCCCGACCTCGGCGCTTCCCCGAGCCTGACTGTGTGCTTTGAGGGAAAGCCAGGAGACCCAAGTGGCCAAACTCACTGCTCCAAACAGGTGCTAAGAGTGTGGATGGGGGCGCCTGGGTGGCTCAGTTGGTCAAGCATCCAACTCTTGACTTCAGCTCAGGTCGCAATCTCATGGTTCTTGAATTCGAGTCCCGCACTGGGCTCTGTGCTGACAGCGTGGAGCCTGCTTGGGATTCTCTGTCTCCTCTCTCTCTGCCCCTCACCTGCTCATTCTCTCTGTCTATCTCTCAAAAATAAATAAAAACTTTTAAAAAAAGAGTGTGGCACCTTCCCTGGACACCAATAATTCCTGGCCACCTTGGAGCAAGTTATCCACGTTCTTGGTGCCCTGGTTCTACATCTGTGAAATGGGGATACTAAAAGCACCTACATCCTAGTGCTGTTGTGAGAGTTAAATAAGATCGGTCATGGAGAACTCAGACAGTGCCTGGTGCTCACGGTCATTTATTGTTTGCAAAGGCCACCCAGGCATGGGCCCCTGGCCCAGCCCAGGCCTGGGCTGTGCAGCACTGAGCAGAGGGCTAAGGGGAGTCTTGGACACACCCCCTCCCTTCTCCAGGGCTTCGTTTCTTCAGAAATAAGGGGAAGGTTTAATTTCTTCAAAAGTCAGTGAACTGAAAAACAGAGCGGGGAGGGCCCAAACAGCCTTCTGCTGACCCTCTTTCATGGGCGGTGGGAGCTGGGAACAGGGGCAAATTGATTGGGGGACTCACCACAGCAGAGATGTTTTCATGGTACTGTTTGTACGTGTAGCCTTCCTGCATCCCGATGGTGGCCAAAGCTTCCAGGACAGAGGCGCTGAGGTAAAACAGGGCAGCAGTACAGTGGTAGGCTGCATCCTGCAGGGTCAGGAAGGGCCGTCAGAGAGATGGGCAGCCGTGGTCCCAGCAGGGCCCGTCTACCTGCCTTGTCCCCTCCTGGCACGGCTCAGGTCCCGCCCTCATCTTCTGCTACTTCCTTTGGGAAAGAAGGGCCTGCCCACCCCCCACCCCTGCCCCATCCCTCCATCACTGTAGCCCGGCCCCCTCCTCACAGCGCTGGTTTCATCTCACTGGTTTGGGGGCCAGAGTCAGGACTTAGGGGAGAAGGCACGCTGCCTTCTCTTGAGGTGGGATCACGTAAGAGGTGGGGGTCGGGAGGGTCTAACAGGTAGACATTGGCTCTGGCCCTGAGAAGTGTCATATGTGGTCAAGTCTCAGTTTAGATGTCGCCTCGGTGACCAGTGCAGGGTGAGAGGCCCAGGCTATTTCCACTGTGGTTCTGTCTTGTTATTTTTAGTTTTTTGGGGGGACGGCGAGGGAGCTCCAGGAATGTTTAAAAGCAAGAAAGTACAAGAATGGGGTTTTGAGTAGCTGTAATTTGGAGGCAATTTCGAAAAATCTAAGTAGGAGGCCTTTTGAGAGTAAAGGCCTGGCCAAATGGCCCTGCCCTCTTTTATGGTAAATAACGGCCAGGTGTTCCATGCATAAGTTTTACCCCCCCCCCATGGGCCTCAAGGCAGAACTTATGCAGAATTATGTCCACAGGCCATCCCTTTCCCATCTCCAAGCCCTTCTCTGGGGACCCTGCTTTAGAAGACCATCACTGGGCACTGGCCAGTAAGCCTGGTCTCATGCTAGGCAGGCCAAGGCCTGCCTCCACGACCCTGCCCACTCCCAAGGTGGAAACCAGCCCTCCTGGACGTTGGGAGATGCCAGCAGGCACCTGGCAGGTGCAGCTAGCACGGGGAGGGGTGGTTGGGCTGCTGGTTATCTAAAAGGCAGTCATGCAGGAGAATGCAGAGCAGGCCCAGTGGGAATCGGCAGCGACAATCAAGTTCTGCCTTTACCTTCTCCTGACTTCCCGGCTGTGTGGAGCCCTCAGAGAGCTGCTGGGGACAGCTCAGAGCCAAAGGGCTGGCCAGCTCAGCCCGTGAACGTGGCTAGGAGACATCTATGGGTAGCCTCACCTAGCACTGGGAAAGCCAGCCTGCCAGGGGAGAGGGTCCGGTATCCACCCACCCACATCAGCCATTCCAGGCTGGGACTCACCAGGGTGACCCAGGAAGTCTCCCCGCCGTGGGCACCAATTACATACAGGACAAGCAGGGCTGTGGTGGCCATGAAGCAGAACACAGACACAAACATCACCCAGCCCTGGACCAGGGGGATGGGCACCAGGGACGAGGCAATGAGGATCCACACCAGGCCCCCGAAGACCTGCAGAGGGAGGGAAGGCAGGGGTGAACGTCAGAGCAGGAGAGCCCACACCCAGGAAGGGCCAGACCTACAGGTCACGCTGGGACATTAGGGCCAGAAGAACAGGATGGAGGCAGAGAATGGCAGTGGGCATTTTCCTCACCAAAAATGACTCTTCTCCCTCAAGGCTCTAGCCTGTGCTGACAGTCTGTCTTTCCAAGCCCCTGCTTGCCTGTCTTTATGCATGTTTTAAATACAATCTTAATTTTTTATTTAACGTCTATCACACTTACATGCCAGGCACTGTCCTAAACACTTGGCAAATAGTAACTCAGTTAATTCTCACAATCCTATGAAGCAGGTACCAACCCATTTGTCAGATGGAAAAACTGAAGCACATGGATGCTAAGTAATTTGTCATCCCAAGACAGGACTTATCTCATCCAGCATTATCATTATTCTGAGGTTATGTCCTAGATTATATCTTAGTATTTTGACATTAAAATTTCTTTTTTTTTTTTTTTACTTTTTTTTAAATGGTTATTTATTTTGAGAGAGGGAGAGACAGAACAGAGTGTGAGTGGGTGAGGGGCAGAGAGAGAGGGAGACACAGAATCTGAAGCAGGCTCCAGGCTCTGAGCTGTCAGCACAGAGCATGACACAGGGCTCGAACCCATGAACCGTGAGATTATGACCTGAGCCAAAGTTGGGCACCATGCAGGTGCCCCAAAATATCTTTTCTTTTATGAAAAGTTAGTGACCAGCAAGTTCTTTTGGTCTTTACTTGGCAAAATAGAGTGATCACACTATGTCAAAAGCATAATTTTTTTTTAACTTGACCCTTAACTCTTCAAATCCAGGAAGTGCTCTGATTACTAGGGTCAGGGCCGGAGTGGAGAGTCAGCCCACCTCTTTGGGGGGCCTCCGGCTGGAACGGGAGAAGTGCTTCCCTGCCGTTATCCGGAAGATGCCCCTGTTGATGTCTGAAGGTTCAGTGAGTCCCATGTTTTCAAAGAGTTTCATAAGGACAGTGTAGGGGCCCCGGGTCCCCGAGGACAAAGGCACACAAACCCAAGCTGGGACCTTCTGGACTTCTCTTCCCCTCTCCCTCTTCATCCCAGAGAAGTCGGCCTCATGCACTGTCCCTCACCCAGATAAGGACTGTGCTTGGGAAGGCTGGGATGCAGGTGGAGAGGGCTCTGTAGTCAAAGGTCTCCAAGGTACTTTGCAGCATCCCGGGGCTGAGGACGGGCTGCTGTCCTAGTCCTAAGTCCCCTGCCTTGTGAACTCAAGCAGTACCTTGATTCCATCTCCTGTACCTGCTGCCCACCTGCTACATAAGAGACCACTGTCCCCACAGGTGTTCTCTGAGCCTCTGAGCTGAGAACATCAGGAGAGAATCACATTTGGGTGGAAAAGTCAGAGCAATGAAGAATCTGGAGTTATCGAAACGAAGCTGGGCCTAACGAACCACATATGGGCATCTCTGACCAGAAACCTCTTCTACTGTGGAATCTGAGGGTGCCTGAAGGCACTGGCAGAAGCAGTGGGACACATTTTACAACTCGCAGTCATTGGAGCGAACAGATAAATACAGCATTTACATAAAAACCCTGAGACCACTGTAGCATAAGATGTGTGTGTGTGTGTGTGTGTGTGTGTGTGTGTGTGTAGATTTCACCCATAGTTGCCTTTAAGATCACACAGATTACTTGGCCTTTTCCATAATGGGCCCTGACAAAGGGGCGTGAACGTGCCAGCGGCTGAGAACTTGGGTGTAGAAGGTAAGAACGTGGCATGGAAAAGTGGGAGAACCAGGCATGCCTGTCTGGAGGGCAGAGACAAGGGCCCGGGAATCTCCCTTCCTGACCAACCAAGGAGGACCAATCTCAGTTAGGTTCCCTATTCATATGGTCCCAGGGAGCCTTGCCCTTCTCCTTTGCAGCGCCCAGCACAAAACAGGTGCACTTGGGACAATATGGCACTATCCCTGACCGTGTGATGGAGAGGGTGAGGTCCCCCTTGCTTACGGCTAACTCCCAGGTGTGGGGCACCTGTCCAGCTGTGCATTAGTGTCTGAGTTAGTTAACTTGCCTTCAGGGTCTCCTGTCAGATGGCTATGGGTAAACTGGAATGATTTATGCGCCCATCCCAAAGGGACGGTTTGCGTTGCATGTGGACGGGAGAGTGTGGTGTCAGGGAATCCTGTGAGGGACCCAGTGGGTCGGAAGGCTTGTAGGCCAGTGGACATGGCTTTGAGGAACACTGAATGTCAGGAAATGATTCTTTTTCTTTCTTTTTATTTTTAATGTTTATTTTTGACAGAGAGAGAGAGTGAGAGAGCGAGCGAGCGAGCAGGGGAGGGGCAGAAAGAGAGACACACACAGAATCTGAAGCAGGCTCCAGGCTCTGAGCTGCCAGCACAAAGCCCAGCATGGGGCTCGAACCCACGAACCGTGAGATCATGACCTGAGCGGAAGTTGGACGCTTAACCAACTGAGCCACCCAGGCACCCCAATGATTCTCTTTTCACTCTCTTTGGTTTTTCTAAGGCAAGAAGGGCTTAGAGTTGTCCCTGGAGCTCCCCAAAAGCATGGACTCCAGGGACAGGCAGACAAAGGAGAACTGTATAATGACACCGTTTTTATTTTTAAGGTAATGATACAGTTATTTTGGACAAAAATAACTGTAAAAAACATATGAGGTAAGTTAATGCATAGGTGGTCCTGAAAATGGCAAAATCTGAGAAGATGGCTCTCAGACTGATCTGCAGACTCACGTAACTTTAACTTTTTCAGCTAGGTTTCTCCCTATGTGGCCTGGGCAGGGTGGGGTGGGGGGGGGATCGAAGTCAGAGTGAAGCCACCGCATTGAGTGCCTGCCATAGAGTCCTGAGTACTCACCAGATAGCTGGGACCTGAGTTCTGGCACCCAATGCAGAGGGAAGCTTTAAAGTAATCCAGCCACCTGCTTTGGCGCTCTCTCTCTGTCCTCTCTCATCTCTCTCTCTCTTTCTCTCTCTCTCTCTCTCTCCTCTCTCTCTCTCTCTTGCAGATTCCTGGAACCCATGGTAAGAATACCTGTCCATAGGAGCAAAGCCCACCTGCTCCTGGGTCGACCTCAGGACCCCTGGTAGACCTCAGGACCCTGTCCTACCTTTGGCACCACCTTGCAAAGATCCTTTTAAAAATTAAGCTTTTTATTTCTTTGCGTGGTTTATCTATAGAAGTAAGTTTCATAGTAAGATGGTGGGAAGCAATTCTCTCTTTTACACAGCTTTAATGAGATATAATTCACATACCATACAATGTACCCATTTAAAGTGTACAGTTCAATGGTTTGGGGATATATACAGACATATGCAACCATCATTCCCAGACCCAATTTTAGGACACTTTCATCACCTCAAAAGAAACCCTGTATGGGTGCCTGGGTGGTTCAGTCGGTTAAGCATCCAACTCTTGATTTCGGCCTAGGTCATGATCTCACAGTTCATGAGATTAAACCCCACACTGCACTCTTGCGTTGACAGTGTGGAGCCTGCTTGGGATTCTCTCTCTCTCTCTCTCTCTCTGCCCCTTCCCCGCTCTCTCTCAGAAATAAATAAACATTCAAAACAAAAGGGTGCCTGGGTGGCTCAGTCAGTTAAGCGTCCCACTTCGGCTCAGGTCATGATCTCACGGTTTGTGGGTTTGGGCCCCGCATGGGGCTCTGTGCAGACAGCTCGGAGCCTGGAGCCTCCTTTGGTTTCTGTGTCTCCCCCTCTCTCTGTCCCTCCCCTGCTCATGCTCTGTCTCTGTTTCTCAAAAATAAATAAACGTTAAAAGAAAGAAAGAAAGAAAGAAAGAAAGAAAGAAAGAAAGAAAGAAACCCTGTACCCTTTAGCTATTGCTCCCTTCCCTCCCTCTCATCCCTAAGAGGCCACTGATCTACTTTCTGCCTCCATAGATTTCCCTATTCTGAACTTTCACATGAGTTGAATCGGATAATAAAAGATGGGCTTTTGCAACTGGCTTCTTTCCTTTAGCATAATGTCTTTCAAGGCGAGCAATTCTCTCTCAAGGGCACCTTTACAAAGTATCTACCATCACAGCACATCTCCCTGGCCCATTCCGACCCCCACCATTTTGGGGGACACTGAGAGAACGTGTCTCATTGCTCTGGAGCCCCCAAGCCGGAGACAGCCGAGGAAGCGCTGGTCCGCAGGGCAGCTCCGAAAGCAAGCAGGTCGCCGTTCTGCCTGTCCCCGCAAAAACGTATTTTCGGTTACACATCGTGCGAAGGTCAGGTCCTCACAGCACAGATGAAGTGATGAGAACCCGGGGGGTCTGCCCCCAGAAGACTGGCAGGGGCCTGTCCCGCACTCCGCACAGCTCTGCCCCATGGGTACCCGGGGGAGAAATGTGGGGCAGCAGCTGCAGGAAGGGGCCGCCGTCTGGGAGGGGTGCTGGGGTGGAGGCAGAACAATGGTGAGGACAGGAGGGGTACGTGGAAAAAGATGAGGCTGAGCCGAGGAGGGAGTGTATCTCCAGGTGCGTGTCTGTGGAAACGAGCCGGCTCTCCCGAGAAGCCCGGGGCGGAGGCACCCGGGAAGCCGCCACAGCTGTAAGAGCTGCGCATGCGTGCAAAGCCTGCGCCCGCAGCACCTGCACCCCGCAGCGTTGGCACCCCCAGCGGCGGCTCGCTCGTGAGTCCCCTAGTGGGGCGCTCCACCCAAGGCGCTGGAGGGGCTGCAGCACCAGTCAGTCCCTCGGGCCTCGGCTTCCTTCCTCGTCTGCAGTTGGCAGTTTGCAGCCGTGTCTCCACATTGTGGGCTGGTGCACACGGGCTGACACTATGGGTGTGAGTGTGAAGCTGCTGGTGCTGTGCCCAGCGACAACCGGGGCGAGACACTGGTCACCCAGGAGGCCAGCAGCCCTCAGAGACAGATGCAGAGGCAGCCAGTTTACAATGCTGGATGACCACCAGCCCTGAGTGGGCAAAGCGGCCTGGACTGGTTGAGGGGAGAGGTGGCCTAACTGGTTAACTGGGCCTAAGGGTCAACAAGGAGTGGCCTTCCGGAGGGAGGAAGAATTATAATATAATATAATATAATATAATATAATATAATATAATATAATATAATATATAATATGCCAAGTCCCCAGAGGATGCTGAAGGAGCAGTGAGGGCTTCAGAAAACCAGGGAGCTGGGCATAAGGTAGGCAATGGGTGGGGGGGGAGTGGCTGGACAAGGCGGGGGGAGGGTGTGAGGCTCAAGACAGAATTAACTGCCGGGCCAGTGTGAAGGCCTTTAAGGCCCCATTCTGTGGAAAGCTGGGGTTCAGTGTGAATCATGGGGCAAAGCCAGTGCCCGCCCCACTTCACCTACTAAGTGTGCGGAGAGCAAACAGAGAGAGCAAGCATAGCACCCACACCCAGGGAGATAAGGCATCCTGGGCAGGGAGCAGTCCACCCCATCCTGGCCTCAGGACCCCACTGGCCAAATATTTGTCAAGAGAAAGGGGTAGGTGAAGGTTCAAGCATTTCCTTTTGTGAAGAAAACTCCAAGTGGCTCCCAGCTCCTAGGCGGCCAATGCTTAGAGGCAATCATTTTGAAACACAAGTGGAGGCATGACCCCAGTTTCCGATCGCCTCTGTCAACAGGCCGGACTTCCCACCACCCCTTGCCTACACCCAGGTCACCGTCCTCCATAACTGAGATGGTGCAGCTGGCTAGGGTGGTCACAGAAAATGGTCTCTAAATCAGGTGACCCGAGAGCTCATCTGCATTGAGCTCTCTCTGTGGGGCCCAGAATCACAAGCTGGACAGTGGGGGTGCGTCTGGGCTAACACCATGGTTTGCAGCCCTCACTCTACACTAGAATTGCCTGGGATAACCTGAAAAAACACCGATGCCCAGGGTCTGACTCAAGTGGAGAGAAGTAGAGTTAGGGCACATGGAACAGACATCCCAGCTATTTGCTAAAAGCCTTGGAACACATTTCCATAACACAAGCCCTTGGATTATGTTCTGGTAATTCCTGTCAGACAGAATACGACCTGGCACCTGTCTCCAGTGCCTTGCTTGGCTGTCCAGTGGTGCCAGTTGAGACACCTTGCCAGTTCCTGACTGGGCTCTCAGTGCAAAGCTCCCTTTCCCCCCCTCTCCTCAAGCTTCAATCCCTGTCTTGCCTCCAACGTGAGATTAGCTGGTCCTTGGGTGCCAGGCAGATGCAGGGACCTCAGTGTCCCTGAATGGGAATGAGCTGGAGATCTGAGGCCCCTGCCCCTGCTGTTTCAGGATTGGAAACCGCCTGTCTTTAATTCAGTCCAGTTTTGGATGCTGAGCAGGGTTGAGATTCCCTAAGAACCAGGGGTCATCTAAAAAACCAGACCAAAAAATTTCAAAGACTTAAACGAGTTTATAAATCGTGGCCTGCCCAATCCAATGAGTTTTGTGGAAAAAAATTTCCTCAGGAGATTGTCTTCAGGGGAGCTCTTGTGTACACTCAGAGAAGCTTCTCAGTTTTTCTTTCTGAATTAATCTACAGGAGGCAGGCTAGCGTGATTAAGGGTGTAGACTTCAAAGACTTAGTTACCAAGTTTCAATCTCAGCTCTGCCACTTACAACAGGGTGGCCTGTTGTCTCTGGGCAAGTTACTTAACCTCTCTGTTCCCTATGTGAAAAATAGTGATAACAACCGTGCCCACCTCATGGGATTGGGGTGAAAGGGGGTTATGTCTGTGGAGTGCCTGACAGATGGTGAGTGCTCTGAGCGCTCGCTGTCTCAACGGCCACATGATGAGGCAAAGCCACATCTGTCACCATGTGAATGATAGGTCTAGGATCCAGTAGGTCTAGGATCTCAACATGCACAATTATCCACTCCAAACCCTGCCAGAGGCTTCAGAGGCGCCTGGGTAGCTCAATCGGTTGAGCGTCTGACTCCTGATTCCTGCTCAGGTCATGATCCCAGGGTTGTGGGATCGAGCCCCACGTCAGGCTAAGTGCTGGAGCCTGCTTGGGATTCCCTCTTTCTCTCTCTCTCTCTCTGGCTCCTCCCCCGCTGGTGCACTCTCTCTTCCTCTCTCTTAAATAAAAATAAAATAAAATAACTTCAAAACCATTAAAAAGAGAAAAACTGATGATCTTCTAGAAATCTAAAGCTGAGAAAAATGTGTCAGCCTTTGTGGAAGGAAACACAAAGGACACTAAAATATGAGAGTGCCTTCCTTCAAACAATGAGCCTTGGTTCCAAAAGGGGGAAAAGGAATCTTCCAGCACATTCTTGAGATTCGTATGGTGTTTCCATTGCTTGAGCAGGGATGAAAGACCTCTGCATCCACAATTGTCCAGTGTTTCTGCCGCACAACTGGGATAACCGAAGTCAACTCAGAAGAATTGCTCAAATTCCCTGGATACTTTTCTGGGGTCCCATTTTGCATTGTCAGGGTCTTCACGAGCAGACGCTTTTCCAGTAACAAGTCAAGGTGTGAACTAAAGAAGACTTCCCATTCAGGGCTTTCCACACACACACACACACACACACATGCCTTGGAGCCTGGCATTGGAATTCCCAGTGGCTCTGAGAGCATGGTGTGTGTGCCCAGCAGGCACAGGTGGACAAGAGTTTGTAATCTGAACTCTTGAGAAGGAAAGGAAACTGGTTACAGAACACAGAATGTGCACCTAACACTAAGTTGTCCTGCCACGTTGGTCAGGGGGTCACAAATCATCTCCCCAGGTAGGAAAAGGAAAGATGGCCACACCAGGGGAGACTGGTCCCAGCTGCTGTGAGCGCCAAGCCCTTTGGCCAACAGGAACAGTAGCCTCAGTGTGTGTTTCTGGAAAGGTCCATACTCAACTGGACTATTTTAGTAGTCAGGGGTTATTGCAATGCTAGATAGTCATGTTGTGTAGGTGGCCTGACCAGTATAGTAACTGTGTGCTCTAGGAGAGACTTGGCCACAGCTCTAGAGTTGGGTGGCTAGAAGAGTCATCATTCTGTGAGTTAGAGTAGAGGGTATTTGTGTGTGTGTGTGTGTGTGTGTGTGTGTGTGTGTGTGTGTGTGTTTATGGATGATCTGCTGCAAAGCAGGGAAATGGCAGCAAGGGGAAGTCAAGGGGACATAGGCACCAGGTGGTAGGAGAGCATGCAGAGAAAGGTCAGAGGGAAAGACCAAAACCCCAAGACCCCGAAGCCTTCCCCAAACTTCCCTCAGCTCTCCTCTTCAGAAAACAGGTCTCAGAGGAAGACTGGGGGACTCCTTTCCTGTTCTGAGGGGTGGAGATGGCAGGAAGCACACATGTGGGGGTTATGCCAGCTTCTCCGGTTCTCGTGTGAGCCCCCCGCCTGGTGTCGAGGAACTCAGCCCCCAGCAAGCCAAAGGAGAGGCTTCCTTCACTCGCACCCTCATTATTCCAATCATTCATTCATTTGTTCATTCATGCATTGAACAGATGCCAAGAGTGCCCCTGACCATGGCCAGTAAGCACTGAAGCAGGCACACCTATGGAGGCAGACCTTATCCAAAGACATGCCCTAAAAAACAGAGTCCATCTCTCCCTTCCAGTCTTGCTGTCGGGTTCCACTCTGGGTCCACCAAGGGCAGAGTCAGGTCCTGATAAAAGTATTGGGACCCCAGTGAGGGTGATGAGCTAAACGCCTCTGCCTAGGACAGGGACAGAGCCCAGCAATTTGCACAGATCCCTTATTTTAACCCGATAAGGAGGTGTCTGTGGGGAGGGATTAGAAGATTCTCTGTGTACAGACCCCTGTCCCACTCTGTCAACTGACAAGGCAGCCTAAGGGGAGTCTGACCTCTGAGGCAACTCCCAAGGCAAACACCGGGAGTGGTGTTGAGGCCACCTGACTCAGTTTACCTAGGCAAGTTGCTCTGCCCTCCTGGCCCCTTCATCAGCAGGCTCATCCTTCCAGAAGGACCCATCATGCCATTATCCCTCCCAAGGTAGGCTTCGATAGTGTCCCTTTATCTAATCTGGAGGTAAGGCCAGGACTCAGGGGGTCTTGAGTCTGTTTGTGACGAGGGAGATAGAGACTTGAGATTCAAAGGAATGGGGGTGAGTTCAGGTCCGCCGTTGACATTAATGTGGTGGGTGTGGACTGAGAAAAGGCCCCTGTCCGGGCCTGCAGTCCCCCTTCTCTCAAGTCCCGGGGAGATCTCTTGCACAGTACCCACCACACCCGTGTTTCAGGCACTGGCCACTTATCACTGATCATTACTACCTTCCTCCCAACGCAGAGGACAGTCACTTATTCCTGAATGAATGAGAAGTTCTCTCAGGTCCACAGAGCTAGGGGCTTTCAGACAAGGATGTCCTCATTTGAATGGAAAAGTTTCCTAACCACCCCTACCCCCATGGGCTTTACCCAGCAGGATAAATAGAAACAAGGCGGTTCCATGAAAAATACCAGTAAGCCACCTATAAAAGAACAGCAAATTCATGGAAATTCTAGACCAGATGGGAGTAGCTTCAGTGCAAGAAAAACAAAAGGTACTAATGGGGATCGCCAAGTAGGAGAGTAATGTGGTGAGCCACCAAATAAAACAGGTATGTATTATGCATACGTACTGCCCATCCACAGGGCCCAGGGCTTCCTTCTAGGGTCCTGGGGGTTCTTTCTTGGGAATTGGTGGTAACTGTTAGTTTCACCTTCCATCTGCCCTTGGAGTCAAGGACTCCTCTTGTGATTCATAAATACTAGCCAGGTGGGAGGTGAGAAGTTAGCCCCTGTCCCTCCAATACTTGCTAAGGACAAATGCTGCTTCAGAGTGCACGGTCTGTGCTGGGAACACGGACAGACTTAGGGTCCAGGCAAGAGACACACCCAAGCAATGGCCTGCGGTACAGGTGCCAAATGCCAGCAAAGGGGTGTTCTCAGGGTGGGCTTCCAGGTGGGGGTAGTAGGGAAGCCCAGGCCTGAAGGATAGAGGACTTAGACCTGCCATATCATCTGCACTAAAGGAAGACCTTGAATGGACACCAGTGGAGGACTATGGGCCAGTCCTGGAAAGAGTCCTAGGACAGAAAAGCGAGGTGGAAACTTTGCTGCCAGTCCCCTCTATCCAACTGTGCCTGGATTATCACCAGCCACTGGGCAGAACAGATGCTTGGGGGAGGTGAGGGCACACTTTTGTGCCAGAGGTTGCCCTCTTTCTGAACCAATGCCCTTCCAGATGGCGATACACTGACTCTGAAGACAAATCATTTTTGGAAGGTTTAATCCCAGGCCCACTGGTAATTGGTCCCTTCCCCTTGGGCAGACGCAGCAATTTGTGTGGCACTGAGAAGTCACAAAGCTCTCCCCACCCATCTTGGCACCAAGCTGGCCGGGCGGTACTTGTACATGAGAGAGGCTTAAGGCATCCCCTGCCCCTGAGGCAGAAGGCAGGACAGGGCTGCCATGGCCTCCCTTCCCCCTGGCCACCCCATCAGGCTGGCCAGGGGCAGCTCGGATCAGGAGAGCCAGAAATAATCATGCTGCTGGGAGGGTCCTTCAGAGGGTAGTGTCTATGCAGTACTTGATGACCCCAGAGACCAGGTAAGTGGGCCCTCAACAGCCCCACCCACTTCCAAACCTCACGCACCCCCTGCCTCTACACTGCCCGATGTGGTGTGGGATGAGTCTTACGGCCTCCACCCTGCAGGTACCCCCTTTTAGCAGGGATTGGCCAGTTGCTCTCAAGCAGGTGTTTGAGTCATTAGTAAATTAATAAGAGTTGTAGTTAATAGCTATTGAGCAGTAACTACATGCATCATGTTATTTTAAGAGCTTTGTGCATAATATTCCTCAATCCTCGAGGTGGGTGCTATTATATCCCCATATTATTGATGCAGAAACTGAGGTGTGGTCACATGCTCACATCCCCACAGCTGCTGAGTACCAGCTCTGGCAGGCTGGTTGGGGAGCCTCGGTCACATCCACCGTGCGTGTGGCAGTTACCCAAGGCCACCCACAAGCAGTTCACCATGAAATCTCCCCCATGTCTAGGGTCATTTTGGAAATGGCCATGAGAACAGCAACCACAAATGATAGGAGACTAGCCCATTAGCCTTCACCCTGCTCCCTCCCAGCTGCCCTGGGTCTAGAGAGGATTGCAAAGGAGGTGGCTTCTGGAAGCAGACTTCCCCTCCCCCCTCCTCCGCCTGCTCAATAGGCTCTGTTCTTTCAGAGGAAAAGAATACCAAGGTTTGTGTTTAAGACCAAAAAACAAGCAAAAGGTCAGAACACTGAAGGACATCACTCTCTTCCGCAGACACAGGCCTGGTGGTTCTCATCCCCGGGTCCATCAACAGGATGTTTGTCAGGACCTGCACCCCCCGCCCGCACCCGTACTAACAGGGATAGGGATGCCAGCCTCACGTTCACCTCCTTCCCCATTTGCTCCGTTCCTGGATTGTTCCCCCCTGACTTAAAGCCTGGATTCTTGGCTCTCTTTGGGCTTTCTTCAAAGCTGGATCCAGGAGTTTCAGGGATACCCTCCTCCTCTCTCCCCACTCTCCCTCTTCCTGCCCCCTCCCCTCCCAGCCCAACTGCAGTATTCTAACAGGAATCTGGGGCTATGGTGTGGAATTTCAGGTCAGCTGAGCCTGGCTCATGCCTCTCTTCCCCCTGCCCGTGCATATCAATGTGTGATGGCTGGTGACAAGGCTTTTCTTTTAGTTCCTACATATTTTTCTCAGGCCTCAGGGAGTTGTTTTGCCCTGATGTGGGCAGAACATTAGCTATTAATGAGGTGGGAGTGGTAGAGAGCCTGGAGCTAAGCATGGCAGAAAATCAATGCCCGTATGTTACCCTGAAAAATAATCATGTTACTGGTGTCCAGCCAGGAGCAAACCAGGAGCTAAAGCTTTCTACCAGAATGTGGAAGGCAAGTCGAGGCCCCACGGTGCAGAGAGTACCAGGAACCTGTTCCAGGACCCCAGGAACAATCTGAAGCCTGTGAGGAGTCAGTCTACTCTTGCCCATGGCATTAGTGCTTCAGGGTTGAGGGGTGTCACTCATTCACTCACTCACCGTCCTCACATCCATCAGCACCACAAGAGAACACCCGCTGGAATATTTTAGTGCCTGCCTCTGGTGGCCTTTGGTCCAAACCACTACGTCCACTATGTCCAGGGACTGAAACTTGAGAGCCCAGAAGGAAGCCCCAGACAGGCTTCAACGATGAGTCCATTAGGACTTAGCCCCTAGCCCGACCCAGATCTCCACTGGCCGGCTCCATCCCACCTCAAGGCAGGCCCCATGTGGTCCAATCCCCACTCCTCCTGCCCCGCCCATAGCCCTTCCCTGAGGATGTGCCTAAGCCCAGAACAAAGGCTGTGCAGAACTGGCTGCACAATGCACTCCTCCACCCTCTGCAGGGTGCGGCAGGTGTAGGTGCAAATAGTCAGCCTTTGTCTCTGGCCCGCCTTGAGTGACCTGGTGAGAGCTCTCCCTTTCCCCTGCAGCGGCATCTGGGATCCTCCTACTCTCTCCTGAAAGCACTCAGAGAGAGAGGATGCCTCATGCTGCTCTGGGTATGACCCATCTGCATCGAGCTGCGGAATGACCTGTGGAAAGCTTAAAGGCAATCTTTTTCAGTGTAGTGTGGTTGTGATGACATATGCATGATCATGTGGGGGTTGAGCCCCATCATCACACTAGGCAGTTTCCAGAGAACAGCTCAAAGTCACAGACTCCTGATCAAAACAGTCCTCTGGATCTTGAAAAACCAGAAAAGTCACTTCTCAACTCCAAGAACAAACCCCGGAGAGACCTCTACCTATAATTCTGTTCCTCTCTTTAGAGGGGAGGAAAGGAGAAAGGCCGGGCGGTATCCTTACCCACTTCTAAACAGCTACAGAGAGAGGCCCCCAACACAAGGCAAGGACACAGGGCAGGACTCAGTGGGCACAGCCAGTGAAGGCCAAGCTTGGCCGTTGTCCTGCACTGGCCGGCAGGGCCAGCCCCCACCCCCTGGTGACTGTAGAAGAGGTCCCTGGCTGAGGCAGCAGGGAAGTTTGACAGGAGCATACGGGGTGCCTGCCTTGAACCCAGGAGAATATTTAGGGCACCTGGCTCCCTGCCCCAGCCTCTCATTGAGAACTGTCTCCACTACCCTGTCGTTTTCACCTCCAGGGGGTCGGTTGGACTATCAAGGGCCACTCTAAACCTTGCTGAGTCAATGGCTTATCAAATGCAGAGTTTTGGGCCCTGCCTTGACCTAGTGATTCAGATCCTTCAGGACGTGTTTGTGCCAAGCAGACCCAGGGGCTGTGAGCTCCCCAGTGGCGCTGAGCTGCCCCTTCTCTCCCCCAGGGAGTGAGTGAAGGGAAGAAGGGAACCAGGCCTTGCCCAGGGCTGCCAAATGGACAAGGCCGCCCTTTCATGATCTTTCTGCTGCAGGCAAAACTTCATCGTGGGTGTTTGCGTGAACGCAGAAACCTGGATGTGACTTGCTGTCACTACAAGAAGTGCCACCCTGGAGACCGAGTTAGCTGGGTAAGCTGCACCCCATCTCCCCCAACCCGGCTGGCCCAGCTTCCGTCTCCTCCCAGCTCCGACAAATTAGGTTTCTGTAATTCTACATCTTTTATCTACTATGAGTTCTCATGTGTCTTCTCAATGGAACCAGAAGGTGGACCACTCACCAGAAAACTGCTTTGCCATTCTGCTCCCACCCCACCCGCACCTCCCAATCCTGGCTCTGTAGGGCCGCTGTTCCCCAGGCAGGTGAAAATCTAGGGCAGGTCTCAGGACTTGTCCGGTCACTCTTAAATAATAAAAGTCCCCAGTCACTTTGGGTCAGAGAAACAGCCGCATTTTAGTAGCTACTGTGTCCAGTTCACTGGAAGAATCGTAACCACAAGCCTAATCCCCGTGCCCCCCCGCCCCGCTCCAGGCTCCACCTCCAGCCCACAAAGTGCACCCCAGGAGAGGTGGCTCTCAGCAGTTGACCCTACTTCTCTGCGCTCCCCAAGTCTCTCTTTAGTCCCTGCTATTCTGTCAGCAGCTTTTCCTCTTTTATAGGCTGGGGAGGAGGGAGCTGAGTTAATGGTTTCATAACCTGTTTGTTGGCATTACCTTTACAAGTTCTGAAAAGGAGTGGGGGGGGGGGCGCTGTTATCTCTCCTGGCACTTTGTAAGAGAAGTTTCCTCTGGCCCTGGCCAGAGCTGAGACAAAAAGCATCCTATGTTAACCTCTGTTCTGTGAATGGTGGACCAAGTGTCACACAGCCCCTGGTTTAGAAGGGAAGAGGAGGAAGAGGAAACAGAGACTGTGGTCCCCAAAGGAAAAAATCCTCCTTGGGTGAGGACAGGGGAACAGGACAGAAGCAGAGCCCTGGCTTGACTTGTTGGGAGAGGGGACATCCCACCCCAAGCCTGCCCATATGGGGTGCACCAGTGTCCCCGCTGCGTATAACAGCAGTATGACCTGTGTGGCTTTGAAGGTGCTTGCTTGGTGCTCGGACAGATGGGGTCACGCCATCTGGCTGGGCCTGCCTTCCACTTCCTGTGATGAACTTGCAGCATTCAGAGGTCTGGGAGGCTGTGCTGGGCCAGGGTAAATTTGCCATACACCCCACCCGTGCCTCTGCGGAGCCACCTCCCTTCCCTGTCCCTGTGGGCAGTTTCCTTGCCTTGGGAGGGGGGGTGGAGCTCCACCCTGTTCGCTTTGGACGCTGGCATCTGTGACTCCCAGGCTATTGGGAGGTCAGGCATGGGAGTGTGAACTATGAGTCATCAGCTCAATGGACGACAGATTTTATGCATACCCAAGCGTTTTACACCCGCTGGGTGGGTTTGCAGAAAATGACACATTCTGATGCTGTCAAGGGTGGCACGGCTGAGGAACAATGGGGGCTTGCAGACACTGCTAGTAGAGGCTGGAAAGGTCCAGGTTTAGCTCGAAACTTGTACAATCTGGGGACCTTCTTTATTAAAGAATATGAAATAAGGCGGGGTCTTGGGAGGGGCCGGAGCCTAATTATGCTTCATCAGCTTCCAGGTACCTCTGCTTCTGGGGTATATCAATTGCAGTTAACCCTTTGGACACGGATGTGGTAGCATCTGGGAAAACAAAGATGTGCATTCCCTATGAACCAGGAGATCAAATCCTCCCTCTGTATTCTGGGAAGAAATCCCCTAACATGTCACTAAAGAGGCACGTACAAGAATGTGTTGCAATGGGATAGCTAACGTGTGTGTGTTACTATTTTCATAAAGTGAAAACATAAAATAATGCCATATGCAGTTCGCCCATGTTAGGTATGCAGTAAAGGTCTAAATAAACCCTGCTCTGGAGTAATGAACACCACATTCAGCCTAGGGATTGTCCTGAGGATGGAGGGAAGGGAAGAGAAGAGTGGAGTTTCCAGTGGGCTTGATGGCATCTGAAAAGCTTTATTTCCCTAATACTAAAAGTAAATAAGGCCAACTATTAAGATTTGACAAAGTGGAGTGATAATTATGCGGGTGCCTTTCCTGTAATATGAAATATTTCTTCACTTTTGTTTTTTTAAGCCTACATAACATAAAATCAACCATTTTAATATATATATTATTAATTAATTTATTGTTTTTGGGAGAGAGAGAGAGACAGAAGACAAAGTATGAGCAAGGGAGGGACAGAGAGAGAGAGACAGAATCTGAGGCAGTCTCCAGGCTCTGAGTTGTCAGCACAGACGCGGGGCTCAAACCCTTGAACCTCGAAATATGACCTGAGCGGAAGTCAGACGCCCAACCCACTGAGCCACCCAGGCACCCCCAAATTACCCATTTTATTTTTTAATTTTTTAAAAAATTTTTAATGTTTATTTATTATTGAGAGAGAGAAACAGAGCATGAGTAGGGGAGGGGCAGAGAGAGAGGGAGACACAGAATCTGAAGCAGGCTCTAGGCTCTGAGCTGTCAGCACAGAGCCCAACGCAGGGCTTGAACTCACAAACCATGAGATCATGACCTGAGCCGAAGTCGGACGCTTACCTGACTGAGCCACCCAGGCACCCCCCAAATTACCCATTTTAAATTGACCAGTTCAGTGGCATTTAACAGACTCATGTTAGGCAACCACCACCTCTAACTGCAAAACATTTTCACCACCACAAAAGGAAACCCCGTACCCTTATCCCTCTCATCTCAGTCCCTGGAAAACCACCAGTTTGTGCTCTGCCTCTGTGGATTTACCTATTCTGGATATTTTCTATAAATGGAATCATACAATATGTGACCTTTCGTGTCTGGTTTCTTTTACTCAGCATAGCATTGTCAAAGTTTATCACCTTTGTAGTATGTATCGGTATTTCGTTCCTTTCTTTGGTTGAATAATATTCTGCTGTATGGATTTATCACAATTTGTCTCTCCAGTCATTGCTTTGGGGCTGTTTCCACCTGTTGGTTATTGTAAAGAGTGGCGCTAAGGACATCCGTGTACATGTACCTGCATCTTGGTTAAAAACATAAGCATGGAATTGCTGGGTCAAATGATAATTTTTTTTGTTTTTCAGGAGCTACTGAACTGTTTTCCAGAATCAGATGAACCATGTTACATTTCCATTGGGAATGTATGAGGGTTCCAATTTCCTCACATCCGGGCCAGCACTTGCTATTTTCTTTTCTTTTTTTTTTTAATAATAATCACCATAATTTCACATGAAACTGTACCTCATTGTGGTTTTTAGCTCATTTTCCTAATGATTAGTGATGTTGAGCATCTTTCCATGTGCTCACTGGCCATTTGTACAGCCTCTCTGGAGAAATGGCTATTCAAGTTTGTTGCACATTTTCTAACTGGGTTGTGTGTCTTTTTGGAAAGAGATTCAGAGAGACAACTGAGGCACCCTAGGTCTCTCAGGAAGTTGGGGGGAAGGGAGGGAGTTGGGGGAGCAGGGCTGAGGTTAAGGAGGGGAAAAAAAATCACTTCTCAGACAGCTGAAAGGAAAGTTCCAAGCAGGAGAGCATTATTTCTTCCAGAAGCCCCTACTATGTCAGGTCCCAAAACCACCCCAGGAGGAGTAAATTTCCACTAATCCACGGTTCTGAGATTTCCCACATCCAGCTTTCCACTTTCACCTGGTGGGTTTGGGCAGCGGGGTGGGGGGTATCTTCCCGTCCCCACCCAGCAGATCGCCCTGCTTGGCTGGGCAGGTTCCTACCCTCAGGAGCACTCCTTCCCCTAATCTGTGATACCAAGAGGAGGGCACTGGGAGGCTTGTCCCCTCTGTGAGGCCACCCCCTGCCGCCACCTGAGCCCATTCTTGTCAGGGCGGGAGGAGGATGGTGTGCCAGACTCTTCTGCCTGGAGTTTAAGTAACACATTCTTTCCTGATTCTTGTTTTAATGCTCCTCAAAGGGCTACAAAGGCAGAATAAGTCACTCATTAGGGCAATTTAAGAGACACTAGGAAGACGTTTTGTTCTTTACATATCTCTCTTGCTCCATCACACCTCAGCATTAGCCCTCATCTCTTTTGGTTATGAAACTTCTGCCTTTGTAAAGAGTAGCCTCTAAAGGACCCACCCAGTACTTATTCCCAAGCCACAGGTCTATATGCTCTTTTCAGAAATCCAGCGTTGGGCAAGCACAGGCTAACTGCTGAGTAGAAGCACTCAGATGAGCCATTTGGGGAAAGAATCTTCCAGTGGATGCAAGCCCGTCCTCTCTGGGTCTGGGTGTCCCTATCCATAAATGGTAGGACTGGGCTTAGTGGTGTCCAGACTTCCTTCTAGATGTCACTTCCTTGATTTCTGGCTAGCTCCAGGTTTTGAAGTCATTCTGGATACATCCAGGTTTGGGCTCAACTCAACTCACCCAGCTTCAAAAATACAGTGCCCCAGGGAAACTCAGCCCCCTTGGCCCTTTCCTCCACAATCTCCATGGAGACCAGAACCTGCTCCCTTTGCTCTTCACTCCCTCCTGCCTCCAATCAGCCAGTAGGAAGCCGGGGTCCTGTTGTTTTACACAGTCAGGTTTGGGCATTTTCTTTTGCAACCAAGTCTCCAGGCGGCCACTTCTGAGGTGGGGGTGCAGGGAACGAGTCTCTGTGGCCGCAAGGCACTACACCCACGGGGTAAATGCACCACGCCCTCTCCCAAGTTAAGGGTCTGGAGCCCCTGCGGAGTTTAGGCAGAGGGCGGTGGGAAGCTTCCCCACGTAGTGATCACCTTCCCAGAAGCCTAGAGTAGGAAGCGCTCTCCGTAGCCACCAGCGGCAAAGGCTGTGAGGCTCCGGCTTAAGGAGCGACCAGCCGCGGGTGCAGTGGGGTTCCCGCTGCTCAAGGTCAGCCGAGGCACAGGACCGCTCAGGCCAGTCCCTCTCCCTTCCCCCCCACCCGCCGCCCAGCGCAGAACGACTGCGGCGGAGCAAACGACGGCCTGTTTGATTATTTCCCGATCAAAGTTGTGGCAAGTACGGTCACTCGCCAGAAACTTTCAAAGGCCAGAAGAGAATAATCCAGATTCTTCTTCTCCTTACGACACCGACCCAATCTCCAAACCTCGGTTGGTAATACGTACTCGGGTTTCTTTTTTTAAACGAAATCCTAACCCTGGGAAAAGCTGGGCATTTCTACAAGGACGTCGCTCTCCAGTAAGGGCACACTCAGCGCGGCACCTGTGAAGCGGGTTGGGCGCGCAGCTCTGGAACCTGCGCGCAACAAGTGGACCCGGGGCCTGAGCCATCCTGGGAATTTGGTTTTTCCACCTAGGTCCTGGGGACTGTTTACCCCATTGCCCTTGTCTAGAGGAGGCGAAACGACTGGGCTGGGGGGTGAGGGGAGAGAGACTCTCCTCGCTGTGGCCCCGCTACCCGGAAGCTCCGGGGACCCGTGCAACCGCCGCCCATCCCGCCCCTTCCCTGGCACGGGCGCTGGCGCGCCAGCCACTCACAAACTCGAAGATGAAGAGCAGGTCCGGGAAGGTGGTGAAGACCGCGAAGCCGCTGGGCAGGGTACTGCCACCCGACGCCGCTGCAGGGGCCATGCCGGCGTGCTGGCGTCCGCCTCGGGTCTGGACGCGCGCGGCTCCGGCTTCGCACTGACAGCTCGCTCGCTCTGCGCAACCCAGTGGCCCGGGCGCCCCCGCGCGCGGGTTAAGAGTAGGGGAGCCCGGGGCCGAAAAGGGAGGAGCCCTGGTCACCGCCCGCCCCGTCCCCGCCCAAGTCCCCGGTGCGCGCCGCGGCCGCAGCCCTTGACCCACCTGGAGTGCGCGCTGCGGGCTGGCAGCGCTGGAGCCGGGAGAATGACTCCTGCGACCAACCTCCGGCTCCATCTCCCACCCGGAGCGGGACAAAGCCACTTAGGCGAGGCGCTGCGCACGCTTTGCACGTGATCACCATCCCTTAAGAAAAATAACCATCAGTAACTAGGCCCCCCATCGTGACACCCCTGGGGTCACCTTTGCTTTACCTGTTCTTAAGTTGGGCGTCCTTCATCTTTCCGTTGGGCGCGTTGATAAGCGCGACCTTCGCGTTCCGGCTCAAGGTGGGAAGAGTTACACTTGGCTGAAGGCTGGTGAGACCTGCTCCGGCCGCCCGTCCCTTCTCCTGACTAAGGGTAGGAGGCTGCTGTCAGCCGTATGACCACCGGGGAAAGGCTGGTGGTGGTGGTGCTGGGGCAAGTCTGCACTGAGTTCAAGGGACAAGGGAAGGGGCATTTTTAGAGCAGATTTATCCCCTTCTCTCAGAGTGGGAATCCGGGGTTCTGTGGGTAAGAGAACACCTCCTCACCACGTCCTCTGACTGCCTGGATTGTGTGCGTGTGTGTGTTTCTGGACTATGATTTTATTTATTCTTTTTTTTTTGCCTTTATTTTAAAACAGGTATAAGACTCCAGTGGTTACCCAAATATTTTAATTTAGATACTGAGTTTTCTTCTACAAATCCTAAAGCCCCAAATGCAACGCCAGTTCAGGACATGGCCGGGGCTCAGACTTCCCAGTGCCTCACCCACAGCAGGTAGCAGGGGACAGGGCTCCCTCTCTCCAGTGGGGCCCTCGGTCTTTCCCTTCTACACAGCTCTTTTTCTCCCAGTCCCTATGGAGAGAAGTAAATTCTTGAACACATTTTCCAAAGCAAAAGTCCATGCCCATGAGCTGTTCATTCTGATTACTTATGGAGAGAGACCAGGCAATTGAAATGAGAAAATCCCACTGTGCCTCTCTGAGCCTTGGGGCTGCTGGCTTTGGTGACTTGAGTCCTAGGGTGCCACTGTGTCAGGGCCTGTTAGCCTCCCCCAGGTCCCCAGGGCCAGGACCTCTCCTGGTCAAGGTCAAGGGGAGGCTTGTCCCTTGCTCCCTGAACACCTCATCTTACCCATAGTCCTTTGCTTGATGTTCATTTTCCTGACCACACTCTACCCTCTGCAGGGCATCCACCACCCCCATCCCCCATCTGCCTGCCTCCTTCCCTGTTGTATCATATCTTTACTGCCTAGCCAAGAACCCAGCCCATGGGAAGCACCCCAACAATGTTTATCCCATGCCAGGATGGACCCAGCCTTGTCTGTGCTGACCGCCCAAGGAGGAAATTAAATGACTTTGAACATAAAGAGTATCAGTAAGTAGAGATGGGTCTGTCCTCAGTTTGCAGCAGAGCTTTAGGAGGGTGCTCTGAGCCACTTGCTGATGATTTAGGTGGTTCCTATTTATAAAAAGCTCAGGACATACTTTGGTTCCCAGCAGGATATGAAAAAACAACCTCGGCCACTAATAACTCACTGCAATGTCTGTGGTCTTCTTAGCACCATAGTGGGTGTGAATGTGGGGGTCAGTCTGGGTAGATCTGGGGCTTCTGTCAAAATAGTAACGGCCTAGAGTGGGTTTCTGCAAAGTAGAAAATGACAATTGCTATGCCAGTCTGGGGGCACAGGAGGTTACTTCCGGCTTGTGTACCAGGGGAAGGAATCGGAGGGAGGTGAGGGACATTTTTCGGGAAAGATTCATGGGACGGGACTTGCTGATAAACAGTGTGATTTGCTATTGAGGACTTAGAATGGCTTCTGTTACTGATGAGGTAAGGAAGCTCAGAGAGGTTAATAGCTGCCCAGGGCCACACAGCTGGTGAGTCGTGGAACTCAGCCTTGAACCTGAATGATGCTGTGTCTCCAATGCTGCAAACACTTGATTAAGACAATAGTTAAGATGGGCAATTGCCAACCAAATGCCATGCTCCATGCAGCCACCCAAATCCAGTCTTAGAGGTCATCTGGAGTGCAGCATGGGCACCTATTCCCTGGGGGGTCTCTGCGTGTCTGACAGGGCTCTGGACTTTTCCTCCCCTGACTGGGTATACAAGAACGGAAGTCATCATCCTGGATGGGAAAGCTGGGTGAAGGTCGGAATTCAGAGAGCTACCCTGGGCCAACACTTATCTCAAGGGATTTTATTTTCATAGTCACCCCACCGCCCCACATTTCTACCTGTGGCATGAAGCAATGAGGGCAGTACCTGGACAGATGAATTAATGGCAGTCACAGCTGTCTTGGCCCCAGGAGAGCAGAGTGGCACCATCATTGCTGATGGCCTACTAAGCACCCAGCACCGCCATAAGCACTTTGCCCAGTTGACCTCAATTTAACCCCACTGAGCCCTTCCAGGAGGTGTCATCCCACTATAAAATCTCAGAGTGGAGAGGAAATGTGCCCAGACCACATGGAAGGCAACTGGGCCTCCTGACTCTAGAAGGCAGACTGTCCCCACTGCCTCTGTGCCTACTAAATAAAATCCACACATTTAGAAACTAGAGATAGTGGTTGCCCATCAGAGACCTATCCTTTGATGGGCGGATGGGCACCTGTGCCCTGTTGCCTCCAGGGCCAACAAACCACTGCCTGTGATTTTTTTCGTTTGTTCCCAACTTCTTCTAGGTCCGTCTTTCCTAGTGCCAGGCAGTCCCCCACCACCTGAGAGAGGCATCGCCAGGCTCTGAGATTCTGAGCACAAAGCAGGAGCTGGCATTTTCTAGGTGTCAAGGGCACAGGGATGGAGAATGGAATGTCTTTAAAGAGGGATGATAGAGGGGCACGTGGGTGGCTCAGTCAGTTGAGCGTCCGCCTTCCGCTCAGGTCGTGATCTCACGGTTCATGAGTTTGAGCCCTTCATCGGGCTCTGTGCTGACAGCTTGGAGCTTCGAGCTTGCTTTGGATTCTGTCTCCCTCTCTCTTTGCCCCTCCTCAGCTCGTGCCCTCTCTCCCTCGTTCTGTCTCTCAAAAATAAATAAACATTAAAAAAAAAAAAAAAAAGAGGGAAGATAGAGTCCCTGCTCCCTAGGTGACTTCCACCCAAAAGGGACCTCATTCCATTCAAAGTCAACAGACACCTAGACTGGACCTGCATTGGGCACCTTCCCTGTCTCTGCAGGCTCAACCCTGAGAGGTGGCACACTAGCCAGTTGCTCTAAGCACCGGTGCACTTCTTGGGTGCACTGAAGATGTAACAGTAGAGTGAATAAAGGCCCCTACCCTTAGTCGTCCCATTAATACCAGTTCAGTAAGTGCTGGGCAACAGGGATAGCATGGGAGCAAGACAGCCATGATCCCTGCCCTTTAGAAACTTCTGTGGCACAGGGAACAGATCAATCAAACACTGCATAATAAATGCGTAAGGAAGTTTGGGGCTGGAAGGAGAGTGCAGGGAGCCCCAAGAGCACATACCATTGCAGCCTGGCTCGGCCTGGGGGTCAGAGGAGCTTATGAAGGAATGAGTGAGCAGTGGTTGCCTAGGCGGAGGGGAAACGACCTTCTCTGCAGAGGAATAGCATGCGCCAGGCCCCTGGTTGTCTCTTGGAGGAGAGGTGGGCACTACCCTGCACACTAAGGGGGCTGTAGGTAGAAAGACGCAAATCCATAATACGAGCCCAAGGTACTGGACTCAGGAGGAGGTAGAATGTGAACAGCCACAGGAGTCCAAGACAGAGGGAAATCAGCACACGCAGCAAGTTCTGGAAGAAGAAGGCGGGACTGAAGCCAACAAGGGAGTGAAGAAAGAGCCCATGCGGAGAAGAGGGAGAAGTGGGCAGGCTAAGGGAGCATCAAGATGAGTCCTGTGAGGCCGGTTGAGTCCTTTGATCTCTGTGGGGAGCAGATGGGCTCTTGGGGCAGAGCCGGCAAGGCCAATGGCGGGCTAGGCATAGGAGAAAAGAGGCAACATTCAAAGGGTAGAAAGCATACATCAAGCTTCGTCATTTCCCCCGTTCAGCCCGGACAATGACCAGGCTCATTGTCTCTGCCCCTTAGTGGAGCTGGACCCTGTGCCTCTCTGCGAGAGCTCATAACCTGCCTGGGACTTGCTCCCAGAATTTGGCCCAAGTTGCCTGAAATATCAGTAAACGTCAGATGCACTGAGCAGGGCTGGGCCAGTGGCTCCTCGGAATGTAGTCTCCGCAGGTTTGGGGCTGGCCTGCTCCCAGGTTAGCACTTTCCTTTGAGGTTCTGCTTGCAATGCCTCTCGGATAGCCTTTGCCACACAACGTGTTTTTCAGACGGAGAAGCAGTTGTTGAGTAATTATCAGAATTGGGCAGATGCATCCCAAACAACCTTATTCCCCAGGCTTTTTACTCTCAAACTCTCTTTGACCCGGGCCTTTCTCCAAAGTCCTCCCCATGGGAACTGGTCCCCTCCTGGATGACCAGGACCCCACCTTCTAGAAAAGCCACTTGCCCTCCAGCCTTTGAGACCGTGAAAGAAACCTTTAAGCTCCCACTGGCTGTGTCGGTGGGCCCTGACCTGCCATCTCTCCTTAGCATTTCTGTTTTCCATTGGGAAAAAAATACACTTACAGGTAGAAAACACAGAGAAGAGCATTGTACTAGGGCCCCTTGATTCTTCTAAATCAAGGGAACTGTTTCTATCTCTGCATATTATCTCTTAGAACTCATGAAGAAGAGGACTTTTACCCCTTGAAGCTCCTATTTCCATGTAGTGACTTGTCTATTTATCCAGCTTCAAACGTACCTTCCCAGCGAAAGGCTCAAGCGCCTGGGCACAGGTAACCAGGCTGGAAGGGGAGGTAGGTGTGGGAGCCTCAGTGGTGGGGGCAAAGCTAATATACCTGCAAGCCATCAAGGCCTTAGCCAAGGCCAGTGTGAGTTTTCTTCTGGACAAAGAAAGGGGAGTCCAGCAGGTGCCCTTGTTCCTTCAGTCTTTGGAATGCTTGGTCAGTACCCACTCCTCAGAACAGAGCCAAAAGAAACAGGGGTCTAGGGACCAGCCCAGCGATCTCAGAATTGGCCTCGGGACCCTGGAGATCTGGACTAGCGTGAGATCAGAAAATACAATAAAATCATAAAACCTCAACGAAGCAGAATATGAACCTTGGTGCAGAAGAAGAATGAATATTCTTATGGAGAATAATAGGAACTTGCAAATTCATCCCTGGGTGCCCAGTGCTTAGCACAGTGCCTGGTGCACAGGAGGGGCAATGAGGGTTTGTTGGCCAGGGGGAGAGAAGGTGGGGGAAGGGGAGAGAGGGAAAGGGAGGGGGAAATTTTGGCATTCAGGCAGGCTTCTGGAAGGCAGGGGAGTCCTCAGCCTCCACTGAGCTCTTTTGCTTGTCCCCAGCTTCTTCTAGTTTCCATTTTTGTTCCATTGGTTTCCTCAGCTTGCCAACCTTGACACAAAGTGTGCCCTTTGGATAAATTGATTCCTATCATGACAAACAGACCTGTTTTTCCAGCTCCTGGCTGCCTTGGGTCTTTATCTATGACTCAGAGCAGCCAAGACCTAGGAAGGCAGAGAGGGGATGTGCTTCTTCCTCACCCAGATGACAGACGAGGAAGCTCCAGAAAGGTACATGCTGGGGGTGTGCAGGAAACAGCCTGGCTGAAACAGTGGGCAGCAACCACAGCTCATGGGTAGGAGGGCTGGGCCCTGGTCTGACCAGCCCAGCTGGCTTGGGGAGCAATCCTGACCGTGCAGTGCTCGCCATTGCATCCTGGGAGATGGTTCAGATCCCATCATCCCTGAGTCACCTCCCTGACTCAGCTCCTCACAAACCCATCCCCTCCAGACCTCACCATTTCCCCAGACCCCCATCATCTCTCAAATCTGTTATCACCCCTAAACCCCATAAACGTCAGACAGACCAGCATTACTAGTTTGTCTGAGACACAACATCCTCTCCGCACCTCCCCTCATCTCTCCTCAGTTGCTCAGAGGGGGCAACTCTATGGGAAAGGATGATCTAGTCTCAAGATGTCCACTCGGCATAGGACAAGTCACCCAGCCATGTGAGGTCTGTGTTCCCAATATAGGATGCCATGCCAGTGCTGGAAAAGAGACAGTAGACATCCATGTGCTGACATAGGAAGATGGCCAAGAGAGTCTCTTTTGGAGGTGAAAAGAGGAAATTGCAGACGGTGCCTAAAGCATAATTCATGTTGTTTCTTTAAGAACATATAGTTTGTAAATGCAGAGATAAATAAGCACCTGGACGGACAGAAGCTGCACTTTTCATGGTGGTTCCCTCTGGGGACAGAATTGGTGGGTAAGGGAGAGGTGGGGCTGGGGGAGGAGAGAGACGTCACTTTTTTCTTACATAGTAGACATAGCAAATCAACTTGTAATTGGAAAACCCATTAAAGGAAAGTACGTCTTGGCTCGGCCTGCTGACCTGTGCAGGTCTCTGCCACGTTGGGAATTCCTGCATGGTGCAGAGCCAGCTAGCTGGGGGCAAGATTTCAAAGCTCCCCAGTTCTAGAAACGTCATTGTTTTTTCTCCCTACACTCAAATGGCTGCAACCTCAGACAGGCTAGAGGTGTGGCTGGACAGAGAAGGTTGCACACCTGAGGCCAGGGACCGGGAGGCATGCCCTGGAGGCCCCTGGCTGATGAATACCCCATGCTCTCGGGTTGCTTCGGCTGCCTCAGGTCATCTGGTTGTTACAGCCCTCTTGCCTTGGGGTTTCTTTCCCACAAGAAGAAACTGAACATTTCGGCATCTGGCCTTCTGAACTTCCGTCTCTGGCTTTCTCTTCTGCATATTGCTTCCCACAAAGATGGCCACACCCGGGGTCAGGACTGTGCCCCTAATTTTATCACAAACGTCATCCTCCTTCTGGTCCTATGTTGAATATACATTTAATGAGAGACCTTGGAGAGCTCTCCGATTCTAGATAGTGAACTTGAGACTTGGGTTAAAAATCTCCCTCCTGCTATTTCCTCAGTGTACAACTTCAGACAAATTACTTGATTTCTGTGCCTTGGTTCCCTTGACTCTAAAAAGGCAAGAGTGATCCCTCTCTCAAAGGGGTATGTGTGGATTAAGTGAGATAATGTGTGTCGAGTACTCTCAGGGTCTACCATGAGACAAACCTCAAGACAGGAAAGCTGGTACGTATCTGTGCTCACAAAATCCCCCTGGATTCATCACCGATCTGTGTGTGTCTTTCACAAGCCTTCGCTCTTAGTCGTTTTCTCCCCTGCTTAGAAGCAGTTGCCATTAGAGAACATTCTGGCTCTCCTCACACACCTGCCTCACCACCTCATTTCCTGGCAGTCACCTCCCGGGCCTGAGGCGATTTCTGTTCCTTGTTCTTTCAGCAGGTAGAAACTTCTGTTCTAGGCCCTGCGGAGCCACCAACCATGAATTCCTCTAACTCAGAAAATGGGAAGGCCATGAGAGCCAATCCCACGGTCAGCAGGTGACGAACGAGACCAAAGGATGACAATGTGTGAGTGTCACTGCTGCCTAACTTTGAGCTCTTTTAAAGAAATTTTATGGGACACCTGGGTGGCTCAGTTGGTTAAGTGTCCAACTTTAGCCCAGGTCATGATCTCACAGTTTGTGAGTTCGAGCCCCGCATCAGGCTCTGTGCTGACAGCTCAGAGCCTGGAGCCTGCTTCGGATTCTGTGTCTCCCTCTGTCTCTGTCCCTCCCCTACTCGCACTCTCTCTCTCTCTCTCTCTCTCTCTCTCTCTCAGAAATAAATAAACATTAAAAAATTTTTTAATTATTTTTAGAGAGGGGCAGAGGGAGAGAGAGAGGATCTTAAGTTGGCTCCACACTCAGCACAGACCCCGACTCAGGGCTCCATCCCACGCTTGGAGATCATGACCTGAGCCAAAATTAAGAGTCAGATGCTCAACCAACTGAGCCACCCAGATGACCCCAAGGTTGTGAAGCTTTGTCCTATGTTTTCTTCTAAGAGTTTTATGTCTTATATTTAGATCCTTGATCATTGTGAGTTAATTTTGTATACGGTGTTAGGTAAGGGTCCACTTTCATTCTTTTGCACACGGGTATCCCGTTTCCCAAGCACTGTTTGTTGAAAGGACTGTCCCTTCTCCATTGAATGGTCTCAGCATTCTTGTCAAAAATTATTGGACCATAAATGCAGAGGTTTAAATCGGGGCTTGTGATCCTACCCCTTTGGTCTGTATGTCTGCATTTTTGCCACTATCACACTACTTTGATTACTGTAGCTTTGCATAAGGTAGTTAGCTTTGAAACCAGGGAGTGTGAGTCTCCAGTTTTGTTCTTTTTCAAGATAGGGTTGACTATTTGGGGATCCTTGAGATTCTATATGAATTTTAGGATAGGTATTTCTGTATCTGTAAAAAACATCATTGGGATTTTGATAGGAATTGCACAGAATCTAGAAATCCTTTGGGTAGTCCTGACATTTTAACAATATCAAGTCTTCTAATTTATGAACATAGGATGTGTTTCCATTTATTTATGTCTTTTTTTCATTTCTTTCAGCCATGTTTATAGTTTTCATTGTGCAAGACTTTTACCTCCGTGGTTAATTTCTAAATATTTTATTCTTCTTGATGCTTTTGAAAATGGAATTGCTTTTGTAATTTCCTTTGCAGATTGTTAATTGTTCACGTATAGAAATGCAACTGATTTTTGTGTGTTGACTTTGGATCCTGCTACTTTTCTGGGTTCATTCTTTTAGTTCTAATAGTTGTTTTGGGCGGAATTTTTAGGGTTTTCTACACATAAGATCATGTGGTCTACAAACAGAGATAGGGTTACTTCTTTTTTTCCAATTTGAATACTATGCTGGTGGTTACCATTTTTTTTAACTTTTTAAGTTTTATTTTGAGAGACAGAGACAGAGTGTGAGTGGGGGAGGATCAGAGAGAGGGTGACACAGAATCTGAAGCAGGCTGCAGGCTCTGAGCTGTCAGCGCAGAGCCCAACGTGGGGCTTGATTCCATGGACTGTAAGATCACGACGTGAGCTGAAGTCGGACGCTTAACCGACTGAGCCACCCAGGCACCCCTGGTGGTTACTATTTTTACAGTTTTGAAAAAGGTCACCACATTGCAAGTGTTGTTCTAAGTTTCTCATGTGTTTTAACTGCTACTACATTTGTGCTAATTGCTTTGCCTTAGAGTGATTTTTAATGCTTTCTTTTGTTGATTGCTTTGCTCTTATGTCAGGGCATATTTCCACTTTGTTATGGTCTTTCTGGTCACCAAATTCTTGCATGGGAAAGCAGGAAGAGACCTGGTCATCAGAAACCTTGCAACCCTTGGCTCAAAAGCCCACAAGTTGGGACCAGAAGGGAAACCGTATTCTTAGTTCCCGGTTCTGAGTTCTGTTGCCAGGACATCTAGTAGAGGAAAAGACTGACTTGGGTTGTTTTCCTCAGCCGTGGCCTGATGGACAGAGTCAACAGCAGGGAGAAGAGAGTCTAGTTCTGGAACAGCAGGACTGGAACCAGCGGATCTGTGCAGGGCAGTGGGTGGGTGGGACCATAAGGAAAAGAATTGTGGGAAAGGAGGCCGGATGGAGCCCCAGAAAGCAGAAATGACAGCGAGGCCAAAGCCCTGGGCTTGTGGACACCCAATGGGCAGACTGATTTCTCTCTCATCAGCTTCACACCAAAGCCCATGAACTCTCCAGATGGTTTCACCCACCTGGCATCCTCTCCTTCCTCCCCCCGCCCCCCCCGCCCTGGTCCAAACCTGAGGCTTCTCTTGCCACAGCCACTCTGCAGCCTTCTTGCTGGTCTGGGGGACCTTTCTCGAGCCATGTTCAAGGCATATCACGCGTGTGCTAACAGCCTGGTGGCCTCTCCTCCAAAGTGCTGGCAGGCTGGCCCTTGCCCACCTCAACCTCATCTCAGTTGTTTGTTTGGGCAGTTCAGGGTATTACCATCCCTCCTTTCCACTCCTCAAACAGAGGAGGCACATACCCACGTCAGGGCCTTTGCATTCTCTCTACCTGGAGGGCTCAGTCCCATGATCTCTTAGACCTTCCCTAAGAGTTGCCCCATCCCAGAAGCCCCTGCCTCCCCACATCACTTATTATGCCTCCCTGATCATGCCTCATGGTACTTTCTTTAACAGAAAATTGTCCAATAAGTCCTTGTTTAATGAATGCTTGCCCTCTGGAATGCCTGCCTTGTTCTCTGAGCCCAGAATAATGTTGGCATGGAGAAAAGTCCTCATAAATAGTTGTTGAACAATTAAATGGATCCCATAAGGTGAGAGAGTAAGATCCTTTGAGAAATAGAAAGCCAGTCTAACTCATCAAGCATTGCTGGTCCTTGTTGTTTCTATGGATGAGAATTAATCTGTGGTTAGCACCTGACGCTGAGCGCCCAGAGCCAGTGCCGTGGCCACATCCTGGGATGGAGACCCACGGGTCTATGGGCAGGGGCAGGAAGCACCACGTCCTGAACTGTCTAAGCTCTGGTTCGTGATCTGTGCTGCCTACATGATATGATGCTGCCCTACTTTCTTAACTCTCTGATCAACACCCTCATTTTCTTCTATTACTGCACAGTGCACGTTTTTTCTCCCTCGAGGACCAGTCAGAATTCTCTCAGTCTGCTCTTATTTTGCCCTCGATGTCTGACGTGAGGCCCACAGGTCTTTGCATGGTGACCAGAACCTTCCTTGCCCCTCTTTGTCTCTGTGCATTTGCCTTCCACCCTCTCTTCCACTTAATGCATCTTGACTCTGGGTACCACTTGTGTGACCCCCACTACCTCTCTTTCCTGCACCCCCTAGGGCAGCTCCTTCCCAGAGTTCTCATGGTGCTTTATTCACCCAGCATTTCTTGTACAATAAGTATTTGTTCCATGGAAAGGGCTTGGGAACTTCTCAAGGAAAGAACAATCTTAGCCATCTTTCTCTCCTTAAGGCCTAGAGCATACATGCTTTGATAAACGAGTGAATGACTGAGTCTGTGAATGAATGAGTGATGGAGTGAATGAATGATCTGTCCCTCCTGGCTGTCATGGTGAGTATATGGTAGTTCTGACACAGGACTTGCAAGGGAAAGATATGGAACGGCAGCGAAGTTTGTCCTTTGTGGCTGACTTTGGAAGCAGCCTACTCACATTCAGCCCCAACTTGCTTTCTTCTTTATTCAAGACGCTGAGTTTAGTGGGTCCTGGATCCCCATAAGCTGCATGGGCACCTCTAAGTGTATAATTTAATTATATAAATGTTAAATATATTTCTCCCTAGATCCAGGTTTCTCTCTCTCTCTCTCTCTTTTTGGTGGCAGGGGGTGGGATGGAAATTTCTAGCAGCCTAAAGTGTGGTTTTTGGTTTTTGTCTCTGATAACTGATAGTTTGGACCTTCTGGGAGGTTACAGGGAAAGGAGGGGAAGAGGTGTCCCTTCATGGAGATCAAGGTTTGCACTCAGGAAAGCCTCTCCTTGGGACAGTGCAGTTAGTGGCCACGTCCCTGGTATCAGTCCTTCTGCACGTTAATTCTGGGGACACTTACTCAGGCCCGAGCACACTGGCTAGTGGGCTCACATTATTTAAGCAATTCAGTAACTTCTGCAGGAGTTGTGGGTGGGGAAAGTGTGTGACCCACGATGTCCCTGGGGGTCTGGGGGACAGGAAGTGTGCAGGTGACAGCGAGGTATGCAGCGGCAGAGAAGACAGGTATACTGCACCCCCCTCACCTCGAAACAAATCAACAGTGAGACCCAATGCGGGCTCTTGTTTTTCTTTCATTTTGTGGGAAGTCCAACCAACACCTTCTTCCACAGGGTCACCTGAAACACACAGACAAACCAGGGTTCTACCCCAAATATTAATAAAGAGAAAGGACATTGAAGAAGTGATGAGCTCCTGGAAAAGGGCCTCCACTAAACACCGGCTGTTCTGGAAACACGTTGGAACCCCCAAGCTGGAAAAGCGTGACTCAGGGGGCCTATTGCCCTACAGCGGTCCCTGCCTGAGCTCCTGTGCAGTCCCCAGAGTCTGGTCCATTAGCAACGGTCCCACACCGAGGACATTCAGGTAAGGAGAGAGACACAGCAGCAGGCCACAGGGCTCTCACACAGGCCTGAGTTCTGTCCCAAGCCTCCCCTCACCGAGGTCTGGAACCAAATAATAAACCAAGAGCAAATCTCCCACAAAACCACCCAAGGGCCGGCAGCCACGGCCACGCCATCCTGCTCACAGCACCAATTGTTTTCTAAGATGTAAAGGTTCCTTTGATGGGGGACACAACACAAAGGCACTCACACAGATGAAAGGCGGACTCTTTGTGACTTACAGCTTCAAACCAGAGCAAGTGGCCAGGCAGGGCCACACAGGGGCTCGAGCCAGGGACAAAGTGATAAAAAGGCAGCCAGAGCTATAGGGTGCACGGGGCTGTGGCAAGTGGGTCTCTCAGGTGCCCTATGGATTGGCTAATTTGAATAGTGTCTCAGGCTCTGAGAAGGACAGGCTCCAGGACAGCGGGAGGGCTGCGCCCGGCTGTCTGAGTTGAGCTGGTACATGGGCCCCAGAGTGCAAGAGCCCCATAAGGGGAGTGGTGGGGGCTTGGCCGCTCAGGAAGGGCATCTGACCAGCCTCTAGCCACGGCCTCCAAACCGGGTCAAAGACAGCATTAAAAAAACAAACTATTGGGGCACCTGGGTGGCTCAGTCGGTTAAGCGTCCGACTTTGGCCCAGGTCTTGATTTCCTGGTTCAGGAGTTCGAGCCCTGCATCAGGCTCTGTGCTGACACCTCAGAGCTGGAGCCTGCTTTGGATTCTGTGTCTCCCTCTCTCTCTGCCCCTCCCCTGCTCATACGCTGTCTCTGGCTCTCAAAAAATGAATAAATGTTTAAAAAAATTTAAAAGAAACAAACTATATTACAACTGGTGTGGGTGGCTGGGGCCTCTTCCAGGGCTGAGGGAAGAATATCTCAGCACCTCTGGGACCTGCTCACTGAAACACACCAGATGGGAACCTCTGGTCTAGGCTCATAACTATTCTCAGTTATGAGTTCAGGCCTGGGCATGTACCACAACCCCGGTCAGTTACAAAATTCATTTGTTCATTTCACTTGTACATGTATCCCACCGATATCTATGGAGCTCCTCCTCTTTCCCAGGCACTGCTGTGGGCCCTGGGAAGTTTGCCCCGGACAGGACAAAGTCCCTTCTTCGTGGAACCTACGCCCTAGCGGGAGAGGTCTCCTGTGGTGAGGCTAGGTGTTTGGGTCCCTCCGCTCATCTGGTTGGAATCACCACCTGATGCTCGGGGGTGAGTGGGAGCTGGGTCTGGCCCCCTTCTTGGGAGGGTTGTTTGGCTCAGAGGCCTTATCTATGGGGCTAGAGTGGAGAGTGAGCAGTTAGGCCACTGAAGTCCCTTCCCAAGGTGACCAGATCCCAAGGTGGCACATGATATTATGCCTTAGTTTTAGGCCCTACACTGCAGAAGGATGCTCCTGAGATGTGACCTTTTTATGTCTTTGGACCTTATTATTGAAGAGACGATGCTTGGGGCTGTGGCAGCCTCCCTGAGATAATGAGGGGAAAGCCACGGAAACAACAGAGAGGCTGACCTAGGACCCAGCTATGATTGAGCCACAGAATTAATCAACCCTGAGGTGCCATGACTCTAGTCTTTTCATTATGTGAGGAATGGCCCTAAATTCCTTACAGTCTGAGCCGTTTGGGGTTGGGGATTCTGTTCCTTGCCCTCAGAAGCAGCCCGATTCAGTGTTCATACTGCATGATTGCATGCATGTCAGGGGCCCTGACGCTACAACATCAAGGAACTAAAAGCGGTTATGGGTTCTCTCTGTCTCTGTGTGTGTCTGTTGGGCCATTTATGTATATATAAAAAATCCAACAAACCCCCATGTCCCATTGGAGGGTACTGGAGAGAAGAAGTCCACTGGGGAGCTACCCAGCCCTGGAGAGCCCGGGTGTAGTCCTCTAGGAAGGATGTCCCCTGTCGGACAGGACTTGGAGGTCAGCAGAGCTAAGGTGGGTCACGGGCCATCCTGGCAGTGGGGGAGCTCAGACTCCGTGACCCACACTTGACCGAACAAGAGGAAACTGTAGAAGAGGGAGTGTCCTCTCTGTTGTTGTCACTAATGACCCGAAGACCCAAGAAGCACCAATGACTTGACCCCTGGGCCAAGCTCCCAGGAAGTAAGGGAGCTTTTGTGAAGGGTGAGGCTCTGGCAACCTGCCCTAGGGCCAGAGAAAACTCACCTGTGGGCTGGTTGGTGTTTGGGGGCACTCCCTTGCAGCCCATGACTTGTAGGCAGGGTTGTTGGTGCAAGAAGGTGGTGTCCAGAGCCATCTCCTACCTCCCTTTCTGAGAATTAGAAGGTGGAAGTGGCTCTTTACTGAGCACATATTAAGGACCAAGGCCTTTTTACCCACGATCGCAAATCTTCACAACCATCCTATAAACAAAGAAAGGGATGTTCAGAGATGCCAGTGTCTTCCTAAGCCCACACACAAGGGAAGGCACGGGGGAGCCTGGTTTAAACCTATGTCTGACCCAGAATGCAGAGCCCGCTTCCCACTCCCCCCTCACCCCCTGGCTACCATCCCAGGAATCCAAAGCCTTGGGCTGTGGCCACAGTGGCCAGCATGGGGCAAGGGTGCGTTCGACCTTTGCCTGGCTCCTGAGTCTCAGTCTCCCCATCTGTAAAGTGGGAGGGGGGATGGCGCACATTGAGATGGATGTGTCTGGTGCCTGACACAGACCAACCCTTGACCACTGCACGACCTGCCTCCCGGTGGACTGCCTCTTGAATTTCTATCTATCAGAAGAAAAAGAGGAGGCAGAACTGATGATGGCATCAGGGAGTCAGGCCCAAGGCCTTCAGGCAAATCACAGATGAATCCATCTCTTGTTTCCCCCACTGCAAGGCCCAAACAGAAGGCCTCTGGCCTCACGGCCCCCGATACGCTGAGAGCTGGAGTGACTGTGTGCACAAAGGGGTGGGGCTGCCCACAGCCTCCAGGGTTTATCGCCTGGCGACCGACTCAGGAATGTAATCTGAGTTTCCATCACTCTACAGCTGGCACAGAACTGGCCATCACCAGCCCATGCTGGCCTGGACCGCTGGTTCCTGGGTACCTTTAATATGCTGTTGGTGCTGGACTGGTAGGCCTGGAGCCCAGGGCACCCACAGCAGGACTGACCAACTCGGGGGAGGGCTGGATCTCCACCCCTGCAGTTCTGCAGGCTCTAGCAGCACCAGATGAAGTGCTCATGTGAAGGCCTTTTCTAGCTCCCAGCCTCCCGGAATGGATAGTGTATGTAGTGATTGAGGGGCAGGACAAAGAGGGTACTAGGAATTGGTCCTCAGTGGACACTGTGAGGCCTGCTGGGCACCAGGTCACATAGCATGAGGTCAAGTCTACTTCCATGGCCCGGAAGCTGTGGCAAGTTATTTCACCCTGCTAAATCTCAGTCGTCCAATCTGTGAAGTGGGTATGCTAGTGGTACCTCCCCTCAGGGTTGCTGAGAAATTGGACAGGTCTTCCCTGTCTCGTGCCCATACCATAGGAATGGCTAATAAAGGAGAGCCCCAGGCACTAGCTATGATCCGGAGGGCCTTCCCATCTCTCCCCGCTCTGTATAACCAACCCCAGCTGTATTCCCTGGCCCAGGACAGCTTCCTCTCCACTTCCCAAATCCTGCTTCTCTGGCAAACTCCTCCATGAACCTTCTAGCCTGTAGGAAGCTCAGGGCACAAACTGGAGACACTCATTTGAAACATTGTTTGGCCCATACTGGGAGCCAAATGCAGCAGTGTGGAGTCAAAGAGGACTATTTTCTTTCTGTTTATTTTTTTTATGTTTATTTATTATTGAGACAGAGAGAAACAGAGCACGAGTGGGGGAGGGACAGAAAGAGGGAGACACAGAATCTGAAGCAGCCTTCAGGCTCTGAGCTGTGAGCACAGATCATGACCTGAGTTGAAGTCGGTCACTTAACCGACTGAGCCACCCAGGCGCCCCTAAGAGGACTATTTTCTGATGGAAGACATGTGTCTCATGGCCTGTGTATCTTCTGGGCGGGCTCCCGCCTTCTCTCCCTCATGCCTCTGCTCCACAAAGATCTTGCCCCTTACCGTATACTCTCACTCCATGCCCGCCCTCCATGAAGGCGTCCACTGCCAAGATGCTACTGACTACGTTTTCCGCCAAATCCATGTGGCGAAGTCTTAACCCCCACTGCGATGGCATTTGGAGTGGGGACTCTGGGAGTGATTAGATTTAGCTGAGGTCATGGGGCTGGGGGCCCACAATGGGCTTAGCAGCTTTATAAATGAGAGCTCACTCTCTCTCTCTCTGCCGAGTGGGGACGGACAGAGAATGCAGCTGGAGACAGCTGGACAGCCCTCTCCAAAGACTGAAACTGCCGCCACCTTGGTCTTGAACTTCCCAGCCCCCAGAACTGTTGAGAAATCAGTGTGTGCTGGCTGAGCCACTCAGTCTATGCTGTTTGTTTAGCAGCCCCAGCTGATTAATAGGCAAGGGGAGCACCTCCACCCTTTGCCTTTGGCTGTGAACCAGCAACAATGTTTAAGCCTGTCCTGTGGTCTGTGCGCTAAAGCGCACATCGGCTCTGTCTGGGAAGTGTTGCTGGGACGCTCATTGACCGTCGTATGGATAAGAATCGGAGGCGCAGGAAGATGACGGGACAACTGGAAAACGACAGAAACTAGGATTTGCTTCTGGTTCTCTTGGGCTCCAGGGTCCCTGCCTTAACCACAGACCTATATTCTGCTACAAACCAGCAAAGTTGTCCTTGCGTCTCAGTAATTCAAATTTAAAAGTGTTATTTGTACACTCGCAGTTTGCCAAATGTACACAACACTTAGCTATGCATATTGCCAGGGTTCTCTCCCAGGGCATGGAAGGGCCTGGAAGCCAAAGCTTTGTGGCAAAGCCTCCCCTGCTCAAATTCTAGGCCATCAAGCCTTACAAATAGCTGAAGAGTAGATTTATTACATAGCAGGATATTTTGAAATGACAGGCTTCATAATGCAAATTAAGAGCGATATATAAAAATTGTGACTCCTGGGGAGAAATCAGGTCTTACCTTGACTAGACTGTTTTATTTTTTTATTTTATTAAAAAAATTTTTTTAATGTTCTTTTTTTAAATTTATTTTTGAGAGACAGCATGAGCAGGGGAGGGTCAGAGAGAGAGGGAGACACAGAATCCAAAGACAGTCTCCAGGCTCTGAGCTAGCTGTCAGCACAGAGCCCGACGCGGGGCTCAAACCCACGGACTGTGAGATCATGACCTGAGCCGAAGTCAGACGCTCAACCGACTAAGCCACCCAGGCACCCCTAGACTTTCCCTCTTTTAAACATGGCTTTGGGGTCACTCTGGCTCTCTCTGACTAGCTCTCTGCAGAAGACCTCCTCTCTGACATCTTTTACTGTCCATGAGGAAGGTTTTTGGTGTGAGATGTTAGACAGAGGTTACTCTGCTTTAATATCCAATTCATTAAACTCACAGAAGCCTAGTTTTCATTTAAGCATTTAATTTTAGCCAACAAATTTAAAAAAATTTTAAAGGTTTATTCATTTTTCAGAGACAGAGAGAGACAGAGCATGAGTGGAAGAGGGGCAGAGAGAGAGAGAGGGAGACACAGAATCTGAAGCAGGCTCCAGGCTCTGCGCTGTCAGCACAGATCCCGACAAGAGGCTCAAACTCATGGACCGTGAGACCACTACTTGAGCCGAAGTCGGACGCTCAACCGAGTAAGACACCCAGGCCCCCCTTAACCAACAGGTTTTTACATTTTACATATTTTATGTTACATGTTAGCAATCATTTTAAGGGTGCTTTGTCTCTTGGCAATTAAATCCCCTTAAGACTTTAAAATTGTATCTATAAATATAATAGTTTCTATTTTCTTTTTACATATTTTAATGATTTGATTTATATAAAATCTTCCTGAATATTTAAATAACTCTCATAAGCCTAAAAAATTAAATTTAGAAATACCGTGTGTTTTACATTCTTTCAAATATATACGTTGTAAAGATTTTATTTATTTATTTATTTAAATTTTAAAGTTTATTTATTTATTTTGAGAGAGACAGAGATAGCACAAGTTGGGGAGGGGCTGAGAGAGAGGGAGACAGAGAATCCCAAACAGGCTCCATGCTGCCAGCGCAGAGCCCGCCGCTTGGGACTTGAACTCACTAAACAATGAGATCATGACCTGAGCTGAAACCAAGAGTCGGACACTTAACCAACTGAGCCACCAGGTGCCCCTATTTATTTATTAATTTTTTAATATTTATTTATTTTGAGAGAGAGAGTGCGAGCAGGGGAGGGGCAGAGAGAGAGAGAGAGAGAGAGAGAGAGAGAGAGAGCACCCCAAGCAGGCTCATGCTGTCAGCCCAGAGCCGGACATGGAGCTCAATCCCATGAACCATGAGATCATGACCTGAACCTAAATCAAGAGTCGGATGCTTAATTGACTCAGCAACCCAGGCGCCATAAAGATTTTATTTATTATTAAAAAATGTTTTTTAATGTTTATTTATTTTTGAGAGAGAGAGAGAGAGAGAGAGAGAGAGAGAATACGTGGGGTAGGGGCAGAGAGAGAGGGAGACACAGAATCCAAAGCAGGCTCCAGGCTCTGAGCACAGAGCCTGACACGGGGCTCAAACCCACAAACCCCGTGATCATGACCTGAGCCGAAGTCAGACGCCCCAACCGACTGAGCCACCCAGGTGCCCCTAAAGATTTTAGTTTTTAGTAATCTCTACAACCAACATGGGACTTGAACTCGAAACCCTGAGATCAAGAGTCACGTGCTCCCCCGACTGAGCCAGCCAGGAGCCCTAAGATCTCTCAAACACATTAACATTGTTGATAAATTTAGGATGTTCTAACTTAAAATCACAGACCTCAATTGATAACACATTTTAAGTTTTACTAGCCAAATTCTCTTAAAATCGACAAGACCCCTAGAACATGGACTATGTACAAATTTACATGAAAAATCATTACGAATTTAATTCACTGTGCTTTTCATTCCAAATCTGCCTGGGCTGTGGTTGCACAGACAGGGAGGAGCGTGGTGGGCAGAGCAGAGGGGAGGGAGGTGGAAGCAGAGGGCCTCGAGCCAAGCTAGAGGGGCTTTCATCACACCTGCCTTGCAGATGCTCTGGGATATGCCATGTGGAAAGCACAACGTGAACGGACAGTAGTGTGGAAAGATGCTCCACATTTAGCTTCACATGTGAGCAGCAGGTAGTAACATGGAAATGTCATCGGAGGCATCCGTAGACAGGAGGGGCCGGACCCTACAGCATAGAACGAGGGGCCAAGTGCAATCTTCTAGAAGTTGAGAAGCCTGGTTCTCTACTTGACCATCTGAGGATGTGGAGGATGTCAGGGCACAGGTGGGCAGCTGGCATCAAGTCAAGGGCTTTAAGGAGCCTGCCTGAAGTTATTTTTTTAAAGTTTATTTGTTTTGAGAGAGTTGTTTCTAAATGAGAAATCTTTAGAACATTTTTTTTTTAAAGAAAACCAATGACTCCTGGGAGTCAAGTAAGGTAAGAATATGACTCTTCTGAAAAGTTTTTTAGTGTTTATTTTTGAGAGAGAGAGAGAGAGAGAGAGAAAGAGAGGGAGAGCGAGCGAGCAAGCATACATCTGTGTGAGTGGGAGAGGGGCAGAGAGAGACAGAAAAAGGGAATCCTAAGCAGGCTCTGCACAGAGCCTGACCCAGGGTTGGATCTCACAACCCTGGGATCATCGCCTTAGCTGAAATCAAGAGTCTGATGCTTAACTGACTGAGCTACCCAGGCGCCCCAAGAATATGAATATTCTAGAGAACATACACAGCCAGAGTGAAGTAAGCAGCAGGTATGTGTGTGTGTGTGTGTGGTGTGTTTGCACACACACACGTGTAAATGAGATGCTGTATATTTGGAGACTAGACTTCTCAAACAGCAACTGTCCTCTTTCTCTGTTCTGCTCTGTATCCTCCCTCAGGCTTTGGCGGTGGTGGCGGTGGTGGGGAAGCCATTGTCCCCACCCTCTGCGGGGGAAGTCGTTCTGGCTTCCACAGGCAGCTGTGTGGGCACCAGGGGCTTCCGGTATAGTTCCACTGCAACAGGGTAAGCAGCGATGCCCTCCTGGGCTGCGGGGTCACCACCTCCCCTCCAGTGCTCCTCTAGCCCCCAGGGCTGTGACCACCTCCTGCAGCTACTAATCTCTGGGTTACCTCTCCTCCCCCTTATTACTCCTCCCGCCCTCCAAACCATTGGTCACAGGTCCCTGAATTCAGTCCTCTCTCTGTGAAATACCGAACGTGGCTTCTGTTTTCCAAACTGGACTCTGGCCAGTTCAGGTAGCCAAGCGCGTTGCCAACATCAGCCAGGGTAGCAACATGGCCACCCCAGCCCTCTTGTCACTCTCCACTCTGTGGCTCCTGGCTGGCTCCGCCACTGGCCAGGTTCTCTGCCTCCCACAGTGAGCAGAGATGTGCCAACAGCTGGCCCTAGGCTAGTTGGGCCCCTGGCCCTGCAGTAGCAAGTGACTCCCAGGCCAGGACTCCTCACCTCCAGCACCTAACATCCTGTGCCTGGCCTGGCCCTGAGACCACCCTCCTCACCCCTGCGGGGACAGGGCAAATCCCGGGAGGCCTGTCTGTTCTGTGCAGCCTCTCATCTGTGGCCTCAGGGCACACCATCACAGCTATGAAGGATTCTTTGGGACATATAAACCTGTATCTTCCAGATAAGGAGCCAAGAGTGAAATGGAAGTAAAGAGAAGTGTCCTACCCACGGTCACACAGTGACTGAAAGGAACAGCTGTGGCCAGATCTCAGGTCTCCTGTCCCCTGATCCAAAGCACTTCAAAACAAAACAAAAAAACTTAGTTTTAGATCATCATGGATTCTCATGCGGTTGTAAGAAATACTTATGAAGGGATCATGTGTGCCCTTTGCCCAGTTTTCCTCAATCAGGCTCACTGCTGTCAGCACAGGGCCTGCTTTGGATCTTCTGTCCCTCTTTCTCTCTGCCCCTCCCCTGCTTGCGGTCTCTCAAAAATAGATAAAATTAAAAAAAAAAAAGAGTCAGCTGCTTAACTGACTGAGCCACCCAGGCACCCCTTTTAATTGTGTCCTCTGAGGCATAAACTTAAAAATTTTCATCAAGTCTAATTTATTTTTTATTATTATTATTATTTTTTGCTTATGCTTTTGGTGCCACACTGAAGAAGCCATTGCCTAGTCAAGGTCATGAACATTATTAACTCCTATGTTTTCTCATAAGACATCTGTAGTTTTAGCTCTCATGTTTAGGTTTTTGACCCATTTGGAGTCAGTTTCTGTATCTGGTAAGTGGGTATTTTGTTGTCCCAGCATCTTGTTGAAAAGACGATTTTGCCCCATTGAATTGTCTTGGCACTCTTGTCATAAATCAGTTGACCATAAATGTGAGGTTTTAAGTTTGCATTTTTAATTCTATTCCTTTCATCTATACGTCTAACCTTTGCCAGCACCCTACTATATTGATTACCATTGTTTGCTGTAAGTTTTGATATTGGGAAATGTGAGTCTTCCAACTGTTTTTCTTTTTCAAAATTGTTTTGTTTTGTTTATTCTGGGTCCTATACATTTCCATATGAACTGGGGGGTCAGCTTGTAAATTTCTGCAAAAACTGGGGGGTTTTTGTCAGGCATTGCGTGGAATCTGTTGGTTAATTGGGGGAATATTGTCATCTTAAGAATATTAAATTTCCTGAGGCACCTGGGTGGCTCAGTGGATTGAGCATCTGACTCTTGATTTTGGCTCAGGTCATGATTCCAGGTTCATGGAATTGAGCCCTAAGTTGGCCTCAGCATTGGATACGGATCCTATTTAAAATTCTCTCTCTCTCTCTCTCTCTCAAAAAAATAAATAAATAAATAAATCTTCTGACCCATTAAATATGGGATGTCTTTCATCTACTTAGGTTTTAAAATTTTCTTTCAACAGTGTTTTGTAGTTTTCAGTGTACAAATCTTATTTTATTTTATTTTATTTTATTTTTTGAGAGAGAGAGAGAGAGAGAGAGAGAGAGAGAGAGAGAGAACAGGTGGGGGAGGAGCAGAGAGAGAGGAAGGAAGAGAGAGAATCCCAAGCAGGCTCTGTACCATCAGCATAGAACCTGATGTGGGGCTCAATCCCGCAAACCGTGAGATCATGACCTGAGCTGAAGTTGGACGTGTAACTGACTGAGTCACCCAGGCGCCCCTCAGTGTACAAATCTTGTACTTTTTAAATTGACTTTATTCCTAAGTATTTTATTCTTTTTGATACTACTGTACATGGAATTGTTTTCTTAATTTTACTTTTAGATTATTTGGTGCTTATGGGCCTTTGATTAACATTTGGCTTCAATTGAAAACTTAGTTCTAAGGAAACTTAGAAAATACCTTCCAGTATTTTAATCTGTCTTTATGAGCTTAATATACATGTTCTCCTTTTAAAGTATTTCAATGGTCTCATAAAGTCATGTCGAACCTTTGTTTCAAATGTTGAATTTGACATACAATGAATTTTGCATTCTCCTGAATGTTCCAATGCTATTTACAAAGTTAGATTTCTGCCTAAAACCTCAGATCTACAGCAGTTATGGAATTACACATAAGCATCTGAGAATCCCAAATCTTGAATACATCACTTGCACAAACTTCCAGTTATGAGATTCCTTCTTGACACCTAGACCCTAATAACTAAATATTTCTGAACTTGTGTGTAGTCCTTCTGAGATGGGCATTTGGGTGTCCACTGAGAAGGGCAGTCACCTGCAGACCTTGGGGACAATTCCATTCACTCAACTGAGGGATACTCTAAAAGTATTGATGAGGAATTGATAGGAGCCACTTCAAGCAAACAAACTTCCCCTGAAAAGTATGGACATAAATCCAAACATGAATTCTTTTGAAAAGACTGTATTTTGATGCTTTATACCAATTCCACATTTAATGTCTCCCCTAATGCTTTTAAATTATTTCTATTATAATTAAATGTATGTATAAAGATAATGTAATGAGGTTTTTGCTAAGCTCCAGGTAGTTTTCCTTGTTTGTCCCGAAGTGCAACAAATTGTATTATTTTCTGTGTGGCCCATGATAGCAAAAAAATTGGGAAATACGATGTAAGCAGGGTCCGCTATGTGCCAGGCTGCTGACCCGTGCTCCCTTACTTCATTCTCACAACAAAGAGGACAGGAGAGTGAACTTCCCAGGTTGAAGCCTCTGACTGCTAGCCAACTGGTTCTCAATAAACATTTGCGAAGGAAGGAATGGCTTGTATTAGCCATTTACACTTTAGCATGAATTTATTTCTAGAGCATTATTTCATCTCTACTTGTGAAATAAAAGGCAAATATTTCATTTCAACTGCACCAGTCAGAGATCCTTGGAGTCTGGCTGGTTTCGGCCACACAAGTGTTTTGACTGAAAGCTTTGGAATACTCTGGCCAAACTGAGCACTGAAAACACAGAAGGTCTGTCAGGAATTGTGACTGTACTTTAGGCCTGAGGGGAACCAGCTGCTTCCTGTGGGAAGCCTACTACTTTGCAGACAAGGTTCCCCCCAGGGCTAGGGCCTTTCACACCTCAGCTGGATTGCACGGGAAGTAGTTCTCACACAAGCCAAGCTGGCTACTGTGGCTCCTGAAACTTACACTTCCTTACATCGTTTGCCCTCCCCACATCTTCTCCTTTAGAAGTCCAGCCTGGTGACTCTAGTCCAGGTAAGGGTATGTGGTTGGCCTCTGATCATCCTGGTGACTTCCTAGGGGTCCCGTTTTCTAGAAGGCCCCTTGTAAATTCCTCCCCTCCACTTCCAGTTGGGGTCAGTGCCCTGTCACCAAAGGACATGAGCCCTCTGGCCCCTGCCACATCCCAATCCTGAGTTCTTGAGAGCAGGAGGGGTCGGGCCAGGGCCGGGCATGCAGCAGAGGTACAGCAAAAATGCATGTAACAGAACTAAACGTGAATTTTTTGCTGAAAGTAGACATCATGACTGCTCCCAGAAGGCATGTATGTACCCTGGCAGGGCTCTGCCCTTGCACGAAGATCCCAGCTTCTCCCACCTCTGTGTCTCCTGAATCCATATGGCTTGATGGGACCTCCGGCCTTGACTTGGGCTTCATGACCTGCGCTCTGTATGCAAAAGTGGCTTGGGGGTCTGCCTCCTTGACTTTCCCTTCAACCCTCCCTGTCCCCCTATCTAGGACAAAGTAGTGGCTCTAGAGGGCCTCCGAGGGCATCTCTGCATGCCCCTCAGTACAGGAAGTAGACTAAGGCAGACAGAAGGCACATGCCTGAGATTGTGGGAATTAGCACACTCTGGGGCGGCCCCTTTTTGGATTCAGCTACAGAATGGCAGCAACGGGCAGGACCAACTAGCAAGGTGCAGGCCCTGAACCACCTGCATAAATGTGTCTGTTCAGGAACACTGCAGGGGGAGGCTGGGGTGCTCGGTCAGGCTCGGGGTGCCACTGGCAGCTTCTGGAAACCTGGCCACATACCAAATAGACAGAAGCTAATTAAAGGAACATGATGGTTTTTAACCATATGAAGACATTGCAATTCTTCTCCTATAAGCCAATGATCTGACATCCTCCCCCAACCCCTCCCCTGCTCCTGGGAGCTGCCATGGTAGCTCAGTTCCTGCCCAGCATGTGTCCCTCTGTAGCACAGGTTCACCATCCAGGGGACCAAGAGGACTCTGTGCATTTGATGAACATAGCAGAGCAAAAAATGGGTGGAGGGGGTGGTGATGGCCAGGAAGGGCATCAGACAGAAGCCCCTCATTCCCCCTTCCAGGCAGAACAGACCTTTTCTCATGGTTTGGGCCCAGCCAACATCCCACCACAGTGACAGTGGAGGGACAGACAGGACCTCTGTGCAATATCCAACCCCTTTCCCTTCGGCACTGATTCAACATAAAAACTGCAAAGGCACGGTCTGTCCCTGGGCCTCAGTTTCCCCATGTGTGAGGCAGTGGACAAAGCTCTGAAGGCAGGGGACGCCTCTGTGTCACTCCCTGTGCAGGAGAAGCCTTCCCTGGCGAGATCTCCAAAGATGCCACCTGGCTAGCGCCACCTGCCACTTCTGATTCTGACCACCTGCTCTCCCCAGGAAGGCCCTCTCCTTATTCGAGTGGAGCCCACACGCCACCCAGTGGTGCACTTGGGTAACTGCACTGAGCTCTTTCAACTTGTTTCTCACCTCAGTGGGGCTCTTCAATGATAATGCATTAAAAGGAGTCTTAACTCTAAAAGGAGACATAGTTCTATCATTTTAATGATGATGAGGTTGTTTTCTATTGTTGCAGAAGGAAGGGACATGAACTCAGGCGTACCTCATGGGTTCCCGCCAGATTCGATTATACAAGTCAGTAATGATTACATTTCATAAGCTCCCACCTACTGCTGACACTGCTTTTACCTGTGCCTCACAGCCACACCTTTCCCCTACGTGCGCCTTGACATACCTTGTCATAAATGCACCTTGACGTTACTACGCCTTGGTATGATCACACCTTAACATAACAGGACCTGTACTTAACTTCACCTTGGCATGACCTCACCTTGATATATCTCCATCTCGACGTATTGCACCTAGATATTATAGTGGGGATACCCGTGCGTCCCTATTTATGGACAGAACATGTTTTGAAACAGTGGCATGTCTTGCCTGAGTTCACAGAAAGATGGGGAAGCAGCGTCTTCTGGACTCTCCCCCCTGACCTCCACGATCTCCCAGTTCAGGGTCCAGGGCAGGTAGCCTGCTCGGTGGAATTGGCCTTGAGACAATGGTCCCCTGCATTTCCTTCTTCCTAGAGGTGAGAGTGGGTGCCTGTGTAAGGAAACAAAGCACAAGGAAGGAGGCGGTCTGGCCACCAGCATTCTCCACGCAGAGAATAAAGAGGACTCCTGCCCAGTCACACTCGAGGCCACGGCTGTCTATCCTGGCCCCCAAATCTAGGTGCCTCTCAAGTTTGGCTCAGACATTTTGGAGGCAAGGTTTTAGTAGCTGCTTTAGAAGAGCTCCTGTTACAGGGGCCTTAATACCTTTCATTAGCCCTACTCTGTGCTGGACTCAGAACCAGGAGTGGACAGAAAACAAGACAGCCGACCCAGGTAGCTCAGGTCATATGTGGTGCCGCCTGCAGCAGGGCCCCACAAGGCCACCAGAGCTGGCCTAGGGCTCGAGGACGGCAGGAGCTGAACTGCCACATGGAGGTCCGGAGTCAAGGGCCGAGCAGAGAACAGCCTTCTGCTCAGGATATCAGACTGTGGGTTGGAGATGAGGACAGGGAGGGCTCGGCCTTCAGTCCCTGCAGACCAGCTATGGCCTGTGCAAGTCCCCATCCTTGTCAACAGTGTGGGGCAGAGCGCTCAGAGCTGAGGCTAGGGAGGCCCGGCCCAGGAGGTCCTGATGATAAAACACCCAAGAGCCAAACCCCTGCCCATGAAATCTTACAGTCTAGTCAGGGAGACCTCATAGCACACCAGGCAACTCAGTGGCCAGCAGCACATGCCCCGGGTGCAGGGGAGCTGGGATTAACTCCAGGGGGCGAGAAAGGTGTCCTGCAAGATTAACAAGGGTCTTTCATGTGGACAAGAGGGACAGGACCTTCATGTCTCCAGGAGGAGGGAACAGAATGTCCAGGACATGCATGGACTGAGCCGGCCATAGCAGCTGCTCTGACACAGGGGTGCCAGGCTGGGGTAGGGCAGGGCAGCAGCTGGACACAGGGTCAGAGTCATACCTGCATTTAGGGCCTGGACAGCCACTTCGCAAGGATCTTGGACTTTATTTTTGATAGTAGTGAAGGACTGGGGAGCAGGGAGGGACAGAATTTGATCTGTGGCTGGAGGACTGGCCGAGCGTTCCTGGAGGCAGTTCCTGGCTCTGGGGACCCAGGTCCTGTGATACCCATTGAAGAGAGACTGGCAGGTCGCTGAGCTTGGGGGGGAGACCCCTCACAGACAGGAGAGCCGCCCCCCAAAGCTGGAAGGCGGTGGCAAGCTGGGCTCTGCGGCTGTTGCTGGTGAACTTGGGAGAGCGGCACTCAGGGCCAGGGCCAGTGTCTGTCATGAATGGGGTGCCTTGCAGTGTGGCAAGAGAGAAGGGCAGCACTCCATCAGGAAGAGTGAGAACATGAGACAGAGGGCTGGGTAAGGGGTCCACTCTGCCTATGGAGGACTCTTCACCTCCCAGGCCGAGCTAGTGCACCTGCAGCTTTGCCTAAGCCGTGAGTTTGGTTTCTGGAACGTGCTCTCAAGTTGTGCTTACTGAAGTCGTAATGACATGAGCCCCCAAGCCCTGGAGACAAGCTGGGCCTCCCTTGCAGCTGCCCCGGAAGCAAGGCTGGTGGGCCGGGCCTCCAAACCCTCTGCTGGGTGTGGAATGGATGTGTGGAGTGGTGGCCGGTCCCAGCCGCTACCGTCACGAAAGTGACTATCAGTATTTCTTACTGTACAAACAACATTTATTTGGATATGGCTACTCAGTAAATATTGAACAGTAATCATCCCAGGCAATAAAGTGAGATAAATGATGGCGTTTCAAGATATCACAGTGGTGAGAAAGTGAGTGGTCAACGATACTGAAGCCGGAGTGTTCTCTTTGGTGTCTCCCTGTACCCACCCCCACACCCAGGAGCAGAAAAAAGTTGATACAGAACTGTAAACCCTGGAATTGGCTAAGACTAGTCCCTTTCACATAATAATTTATTTCATTTCAAAACCATAGCAGACACATGCAGTTACGGGGCTGTGCCCGACTTGCCTGGGTCAGGAAACCCAGCGCAGAGACAGAGGGCCGGGGCTTGGACCCCTGCGCAGATGCAGATATGTCAGAGAACACAGTTTTCTTCTGAAAAATGTTTACTTTGAAAACAAGCACCTCGGTTTTGTGTTTCTGTGTGCATCACGCCAGCCTTTTCTTTGAGAATGGCCCCAAATCACAAATGCCTTTGCGTGTCCAGGTGTGTGAGCCCTTCACTGCCTGAGGCCCCAGGCCCCGCCCTGCTGGCACCAGTCAAGGGGATGCAGGGGGAGCAGGTGCATGGGGAAGAACACAGACCCTGGGATGAGGGTCCTTTCTGGCCTTCTGAGATGTCCCACGTGGTGGGACAGAAGCCCACAGAAGAATCTTTGCATGTAATGGTCCTGCTTCCTTCCTTGATGGTCTTTCCTGAGGGAAAGGCGGCTTCTAGTCCTTAGGGGTGGGTTTCTGGATCTCTGGCACAGGTGTCCTGTGGCCCCCCGGCAGTTTTCTGAAGCAGAAGCAGCCTGCGCCTTCCCTCCTGCACCCATCCCCCTTTCCCCCTGCCAGGTCTGACTGCATAAAAATTCTGCAGAGTCAGTCACTTATTTCCCCCCACAAATCTACCCTCAACGTTGCTTTTATGAAGATGGGGAGGAAGGGGAAGGGGGAGTGGAGTGCGGGCTCAGTGTGGCTCTTGTCAGCTTACTGGGGGGGCGGGGAAGGGAGAGGGGTTTGGACCACGGCTCCAAAGCAAAGGCAGAACCATGCAAACATGCACGGTCTGTAGATCTCCAGATCTGAAGGCACTGACAGCACCATTTTGATTTTAAGAAAACAGGACTGACTTCATGGTTCCCATGAACCTGCTCTAGGGAACCTCAGGGCTGAGACAGAGTCCCCAAACAGGCGTGACAATGGCAGATCTGGAATTCTCAATGGCGGCAAGGGCTTTGGATATCAGTTTTCCAATAGAGTTAAGCTCCTCGTCGGATGAGACAGTTACTTTCCCAGGCAAAAGCCAAGCCAAACAAACAAACAAGCAAACAAGCCCCTCCCCCGGCCTTTTCATATTCACTGTAATGAATTACAGTGTCCAAACAGATGCGCCAGAGTGATTTGGTCACTCAGTCTGAAAAGCTGGTCTGTCCATCCCATTGATGTTTTTGTTGATCTTCCGTTTACCGTCCAGGTGGTGGATGTTGAAAACTACTTTTTGGAGCTGATCATCCAGGTGTTAATAGGGCATTTCTCCCTTCAGCACCGCTCCCTGATTCTTCAGTGGTAATAGATGCTGAAGGCATGGAGAATGTAGAGCAGGGTGGTCATAAAGGCAAAAAACTGGAATAAGATGGGAGGTTCCGTGTTAGCGATGACCAGATTGCCGTTCCCGCCCCTTCTAGGGGCTTCAGCCCCCACAGCCTGGGAGGTGACGTTTTCTGACTCTGCTTGGCCCCTGGCCTGCCCCAGGCCCTGCCAGGCAGCCACCACTGGCCCACCGATCCACCCTCCTGGGTACCTGCCATCCCTGGGCGTCCTGAGGCCACACCCTCCTGGTGTCCTGCTCCTCTCTCCTCAGCACAGGTGCCCTCCTGTACCTGGGCACAGAGCAGGCTCTTTCCATCCCTGCCCTGGGCCCTGTCTCCCTCTCGCTGTCCCTTGTCCCAGCCAGTCTGGACTCTGAAGACTCCCACAGGCGTACCTGGTAGCCCAGGACTCCGCCCTGAGCACCTGCTTGTGAGCTCCTCGTTAACGTTTCAGAGGCCCCTGCAGTTCTCAGTGGTCCAGACTGGACTCCTGAGATCTCCTCACTAGCCTCGCAAACCCAGTGGGCTCCAGGGCCCTCACCTCCTCCCTCTGCTCAAGACAGAAACCAGCCTGACTCCTCTCTTCCCCCCCCCACCCATATCCAAAGCCATCCCCAAACTCATCTGCGTGTACTGCCTGCCCATCTCTTGGTATGCCCACTTCTCCCTTGTCTTGGCCGCCATCATCCCTCGCCAAGACTTCTTGTGGCCTCAATTTGCCCTCTTCTGCTCATTCTTCCCCTCTGATCTGTCCCAAAAGGAAGATGTGATCGTGTTGCTCCCGTCATGTGGCTGAAACTGTGTGGTGAGTCCTCGCTTCTCAGGATGGAGGCCATTGCCCCTACTAGGCCTTCCAGGCTTGGCCGGACCATTCCAGCCTCACTTTGCCCCACTGTCCATTCACACCCTGTTCTCGCTCCTCCAATCACTCATTCATTCAGCAAATACTTTTCAAGCACCTGCTATACTTCAAAAATGACCATAGCTATAACAGTGCACAAAACATTAAAAAATTCCTATCCTCATGGCGCTTACATTTTGGTGGCAAAAGCAGAAAAGAAGCGAGATAAACCAGTAGAGTAGCAGGTTCGATGAGGGTAAGTGCCCAGGGGAAAATAAAGCAGAGAAAATACAGGGCCCACTGGGGAGGGAAAAGGCAAGGGCTTCGTGAGAAGGTGATATGTGAGAACAAAGCAGAAGGAGGTGAGGGATTTGGAGCAAGGGCGAACCTGCCAGGGCGGAGGTGAGAGCCGGTCTCGTGTGTTCAGGGAACAAGGAAGGAGGCCAGGGTGCTGGAGCAGCTGATGGAGAGTGAGCAGCGGGAGAGAGGTCAGAGGGTGCCGGGCCAGACCGTGGAAGGGGGGGTGCGTGGGTGTTGCTGGAGTCGGGAGTTTAAGGGAGTTAAAATAGTTTGAGGACGAGGGAAAGGAGGCAGACAGGGTGGCAAGGCAGCTGGAACACCAGTGCTTGCCTGGCACCCCGTTCTTAAACGGGGAACAGCACTCCATGACACACTCCTTCTTCCTGCCACCTGATCCTTGCAGGAGTCCCCCGACTGACACGGGCCTGGATCTTTCTGGTCGTAGCAACTGGTCGATGTTGGGTTTACATCAGTCTGGGTGTTAGATCTTTTCTAAGAAGGGTTGGAGGTAGGATTAAGGAAGGTTAGGCCACTAGAGGAGAAAGCTGCTGGCTGTGAGCAAGGTGCCAGGTGAGGGCGCCATTCCACAAAGGGAGAAGAGAGGCTGCTGCAGCAAGCAGAAAGGCAAGCAGAGCTGGCTGAGTCTCTGGTCCTAGTGGACCTAAGGTCTTGGGGGTCCTGCTCTTCCCACGACTGGCCGGACCACCTGGCCCTGGATTCTATCAGCCGACGTGTTAGCCCTGTGGACTTCTGTCACTGAAATAAAAGGACATGGGAACGGTTCAGCCAGCTGAGGAATTTGGGTTCCCTTCCACAAGCAGTGGAAAGTCGTATATGCTCCAGTTTGTGTTTTAGAAAAAAAATTCTGAGGGCAACAGTGGATGTGCAAGTGAGCAAGGCTGAGGTGGGAAAAGCAGATGTGAGATGGCACTTGAACCTGGCCTTGGTACCCTCTGAGTTGGCGCACAGCTGTTTACATGTGCATGTGTGTGCATCCACACAGACACATACAACACACACACAAACACACACACATAGCACACACACACACACACACACACCATATACACACAGACATAATACACACACAACACACATGTACACACAACACATATGCAACACACAGACACACACAAACACATACACACACAACACACACATACACACACAACACACAATACACACACACACACACACAAACACACAACTCATCCACACACACGTACACACACATCTCGTCCTTTCCTCCAAGGCCCCTTCAGCCTGAGGCTCGGGGTCATCCGTTCCACAGCAGACAGAATCAAGCCGCTGCAATGTGCCCCCGCCCACGGCTCCGTGTTCTGTACGGTACTCACCGAGGCTGCGGTGTTTATGTAGTAGTTCTTCACGTCCACGGTCTCAGAAACGATGGTGGCATGTGCTTGTAAGACAGCGGCACTCATGTACAGGATGCCAGTGGTGCCGTGGTACAGGCTGTCCTGGAAAGACAGAGGAGAGGCCACGGCCACCGTCATGTGGGCACTTCAGCAGGTGCACATTTTCCTCTCTGACTACACTGCTGGGAGGAGTGAGCAAAAGAGACAAGCCTGCTCCTCCAACTCCTGCCTTTTTCTTTTGCAGTGTTTCTGATGAACTAGCCACATAGTGAACAATAGCGGATTAATAAATGGCAACAGGGGCACCTGGGTGGCTCAGTTGGTTAAGCGTCCAACTCTTGATCTCAGCTCAGGTCTTAATATCAGGGTCCTGAGTTCAAGTCCCATGTTGGGCTCCACACTTAGCGTGGAGCCAACTTAAAAAAATGGCAACAATAATTCAATACTAGCCAACACTTGGTGAGTGCTTACTCCATGCTAAGCCTTTTCCCATTTATCTCAGGCAACCTTGTCAACTCTGAGGTAGGTACTATTTATCTTTAGTGCCAGTTTGAGGAAATAGAAGCTCAAGGTTAAGGTCAATAAATAAATAATAGCTGAGTCATGACTTGAACCTAGGCCAGATTAACTCCAAGTCTATGCTCTTAACCATTAGCGTTATGAAGACTTACTATGTGCTGGCTACTGTCCTAACAATCAATGTATACATGTTATCTCATTTCATTTCCAAAGCTAATTTCATAAGGCCACTGCTATTATTATATCCAATTTACAGATGATGAGACTGAGGCTTACTAACACGTGGTGGAGTTGGTAGAGTCAGGCTTATCTGACTCCAGATTACAAATTTTGAACCTCTATGCTAAATGCTCAGTGGTGTTCTTTCTTCAACTCAATTAAAATGTCAGGCAGCCACTAAAAATGGTTATCAGGGGGCACTTGGGTGGCTCAGTCAGTTAAGTGTCCGACTTCAGCTCAGGTCATGATCTCTAGGTTTGTGAGTTCAAGGCCCACATTGAGCTCTGTGGTGACAGCTCAGAGCCTGGTGCCTGCTTCAGATTCTGTGTCTCCCCCTTTCTCTGCTCCTCCCCTTCTCACACTCTCTCTGTCTCTCTCTCAAAAAAAAAAAAAAATTAAAAAAGTTTTTAAAAAATGGTCATCAGTTCTGGAAGGAATGTTGTCATAGGCAAATCGGCATTTTGCAACACCTAATGAGATATTTATCTCAGGAAAACTTATTAGGAGATGAAAAAAGGTTATTAGGGGAAACGTTGATGGGTAAGCCTGTCACATTGGAAGAAGCGCCACCAGTCACCATATGTGATATGACCGGAAACCACTTAATGAAATGTTGTTGCCAGAAAGGTTGAATCCATCTTCAATTCAGGGACTTGGAGGAGCAAGTCACATCACACCAGGAAGAAACAAACAGACAAACCCCAAATGTTGGACCTTCTGAAGGACAGCTGACCCACTTTCTTTGACAAAGTCACTGGCAGGGAGAGCCATTCTAGGTTAAAGGTTCCCGAGAACCATCACTACCAAGTGAAACACATGGCCCCTGTGAGGATCCTGATCAAACTGGCCAACTGTAAAAAGACATTTCAGGTGTAGCCGGGTAAATCTGAATATGGTCTGGGTCTTAGATACTGAGGAATAATGGTTAATAACTTTATGTAAGTGTGATCATGTAAGAAAGTTTGCATATTTCTTTGGAGGCATACTGAAGTGTATAGAATGGAATGACGTTTTGGATTTGCTTTAAAATTCTTCAGAAAAAAAAAAAGGCTAGGTGCAGCAAGTGTGGTAAACACTTAGCCGTGCAGGAATCTGGGTTATGGTTACTTGAGGGTCCATGGTATAATATTCCCTACTTTTGTATATGTTCTAAATTGTTTGATACAGAAAAATTTTATTTTATTTTACTTTATTTTATTTTAAATGTTTATTTATTTTTGAGAGAGAGAGAGAGAGAGAAAGAGAGAGAGAGAAAGAGAGAGAGAGAGAGAAGACACAGAATCTGAAGCAGGTTCCAAGCTTTGAGCTGTCAGCCCACTAGCCTGACGTGGGGCTTGAACTCATGAACTGCGAGATCATGACCTGAGCCGAAGTCGGACACTTAACTGACTGAGCCACCCAGATGCCCCAATACAGAAAAATTTTAAAAGGTTATCAAGATGATATGACATGAAAACACTTTAATGACATAATATTAATGAAAGAATGGACATCCAAAATTATTGTTTCAGCATGATTATATATACATTTTACATAAAATTTGCAAGGAATATAGGAGAATGCACCCAGTGATTGTGAGAGCACCATAGGACTGGGGTGATTTTTTTCCCTACTATCGTTCTCTTTAACGCTGCTCCCATGATGTAACCATAAATAAAATTTAAAGAGAAATGCGTGAAGATGAGCATTATATAGAATATGTATATTCTTAACAAGGAAGATGATGGAGGGGAATACAATGAAAAACTTACTGTGGCAGAGGAATGCTTTCATTCTGGCTTAATAGTAAACACAGGGTGTTTACTGACTGGGTGGCTCAGTCAGTTAAGTATCTGACTCTTGATTTCAGCTCAGGTCATGATCTCATGGTTTGTGAGTTTGAGCCTCACATCAGGCTCTCTGCTGTCAGGAGCCCGCTTTGGATCCTCTGTCTCCCCTCTCTGCTCTTCCCCTGCCCCTCCTCTGCTCTCGTGTGCACTCTGTCTCTCAAAAATAAACATTAAAAAAATAGTAAACAGGGGAAGTTAAAAAAGTCTTGGATCCATAGTGACCCAGTCCTGAAAAGACCTCTGGTCCCTGGTCTCTGCTTCTCAAATGCCATCTGAAATGATTGTAATTAGTCATTCTTTGTGCCTTACTTATGTACACCCTTTTTGAAGTGGGGGGATCCACGGAGCAATGAAGTCACCTACCTTCCTAGCCTTTCTCCTTCCCCACCCAGAAGGACTTTTGTCCTCACAATACCCAGGACAGACATCAGGAGGAACCCAGGGGCCTGGGTCACTCTCTCTGGTTCTTACCAGGACTCGCCAGGACTCGTATCTTTTGTAAAATCCAAACAAGTAAGACAACAGGAACATCAGGGAGATGAGAAATGAGGTGAGTGAGACATATATCACCCATCCTTGTAGCAATGGGTTTGCTACCTGGGTGGCAGCTACCAGCATCCAGACCCAGCACCCAAATATCTGTAAGAAAAAAACCATAAAACAAGAGCCTTCATTTGCTTGTGTTGGGCATAGTTCCCTTTTCAGGGCATCTCTCTTCTCCTCTGTCTCTGGTTAAAAGCTTTTCAGGTGAAGTCAGGTGCAAATCATGAGGGAAATGGGGAAGGAAGCCTGGACCTGACTAAGCATAGACTTTGTTGAAAATTCAAGTGATTAACACAGAGGTCACCAGTGGAAGGACTTGGGCAATTTGGCCTGTGGATGTGTCTTCTTGGCCCAAACATTGTGGACATATACGGTTTTTGAAACATTTCTGAATAAGTTGCCAACATTTAAAGCAGGATATTTCACACAAAAAATTTAGATTTTAGACACTTCTTGAGAAACCCATAGTTCTAGCCACAGTTGAACATATTCCCAAGCCAGAGTAGGCTGAAATGAGTTGTGACTGTTTCTTTAAAAAGGATCTGGAGTCCTTAGTGGACCACATCCCCTTCACCCCCAATTCCATGCCATTGTGCAGCATGTTTTCTGTTGCTCACTTTCACTGTGGAATAGTACTCTCCTTCTCCTGGTTCCCTTCACTCACTCACAGTGCCTGCCTGGCCCTGTGTGCATTTGGTTTGGGCCCCTGGGTTATAGTATCTGATACCCTGTGGTCAGATACCAGTTGGCCAATACCATTCCAGTTTAATCATCTCTCAACTCCGTCCAGCCTTTTATTATCCCCTTGGTGGAAAAACCAAATCTTTTCCTTGTTCTCTCTGGACTCTGTCTTTGTTTGCTTTTGGACTGGGTTTGTATCCATGTTGGTGAGCCACGGAAAGAACTAAATGCCCACTAAACAGCATGTTCATTTAGAGGCCTGAGAGAAAGGGTCAACATGAGCACCAAGTGGTTTTGCTGTTGGTTTGTCTCAGAGTTTCTGTGCTCCTCTCCTTTCTGTGTTCTCCTTAGGATGTCCTTGTGAGCCTCCTTGGTGCTCCCTCTCCTCACTCCTGTTAAATCTGTCTTCTACGCATTGTATAGGTTGGCGATCCCAGGCCTTCAGTCCCACACATCCACTTACCACTGGATGTTTCTACTCGGATGTTCCATAGTAGGGGCCAACTCTGTACTTGCAAGACCCTGAGATTGAGTGCCTTATTAAATTTTGCACCATGAGCATCTCATTTGCCCCAATCCAGTCCTGGATTTGCCTCCTCAAGATCCTCAAATCCAACAGATACAAAATCTGAACTCATTGCCACTTCCCAATTCCCTCAGAACCCACTCTCCTCTGCACCTTCTGAGAATGACCCTTCTGAGAGAGAGAGTGATGGGTTTGGGAATGAGAGTACCAAGTGATAACGTTCTACTTCTTACACTGCATAGTGGGCATTTTTTTCTTTTACAAAGCAATAATTTTTTTAAAAAAAGAATGTGTTGGACTATGAGACCACTGGAGATTTGGAATGATGAGGAGAGGGAGCCATCCTTTGAGATGGAGTAATCACACTACTAGATTTTAAAACTTTGTGTAAAGTTACAGTAATCAAAAAGAGGTATCAGTGTAGAAGACTCACATTTCTGCCCGTCTCAGGAGATAACTCATTCTTTTCCCTAGTTCTGTTGCCTTCCACACAAATTTTAGAAGCAGATTGTCAATATCTATAATATCTATCTTCTGAGGCTTTGTTAAATTTATTATCAATTTGGAGGAGAACTGACATCCTTACTGTGATGAGTTTTCCAATCCATGAACATGGTATGCCTCTCCAATTATTGAGATGTTTCTATATCTTCTTTTATCAATATTTTGTAGTTTTTAGCATACAGATACCCTACACACTTCCTTATATTTATGCCTCAGTATTTTTTTGGGGGGGGGGAGCTATTGTAAATAGTATTGCTTTTTAAAATTTCATTTCCTGGGGTGCCTGGGTGGCACAGTCAGTTAAGTGCCTGACTTTTGATTTCAGCTCACGTCATGATCTTGTGGTTTATGGGACCAAGCTCTGCATCAGGCTCTGCATCGGCCGCTGGAACAGGCTTGGGATTCTCTCTCTCTCTCTCTCTGCTTGCATGCACTGTCTTTCTCTCTCTCTCAAAATAAATAAGTAAACTTAAAAAATTTTTATTTCCCAGTTGTTCAACGCTAATATATACAAACATGATTGTTTTGTGTGTTAACATTGTATCCTGCATATGCGTTGCTAAACTTGCTTATTGGAAGAAGTTGTTTGGTAGATTCCTTGGAATCTTCTATGTATCCTATTAGGGTTTAATTTTTATGATTACAAATAAGATTACAAATAAGATTACTTTCATACATTTCATCTTCCATAAAATTTTTAATTATTTTTTATTGGTTCCAAATTTCTTGTGGGTTTGCCTTTTTCTTACTGATTCATAATAACTCTAATAGTATAGATCTTGTTGGCTGTTAGAATTATTGCAAATATATTCCTCCAGCATGTGTTTCACACGTTTTATGATGCCTTTTGATGAATTGAGTTCTTAATTTTAATGTAATTGACTATGCTCACCTTTTCCTTTATAGACTGTGCTTCTTTGGTCAAGTTTAAGAAATCCTTCCCTACCTTGAGTCATGAAGATATTCCTTCTGGGATCACTTTCTTTCTTCCTGAGGTACAATCATTAGTAGTTTCTTTGGGAAAGATCAGTTGGTAGTAGTCAGTTTGATTTGTCAGAAAATGTCCTTATTTTTCCCCCTGACAATTATTTCCTCTCCATACTTCTAAGATATTTTCTCACTGTGTTCTACCTCTTTCTATATTATTCCATTATATGCCAGCTGCCATTGTTGCTGCTGAAAGGGCAGCTGTCCATTGTATTGCTGTTCTCCTGTAGGACTCTGTCTTTGGTATCTGGCGGCTTTGGGAGTCTTCTGTCTTTGGTGTTCTGCAGTTTGTGTTGAAGCGTGGGTGGGTATCTTTGATTTACTTTTGCTTGGCATTAATTTCATATTCGATATCTGATAATTCCATTTTTCTCAGTCGTAGTGCCTGATTCTGCAGTTTGTGGCTTCTGTTAACTTTCACTCCTGTTCACTTTTTTCCTCCTATGTTTGGCGAATTTGGGTTGTGAACGACTGTGGGGGTAATTCATTTCTGAATGGTGCTATTAGAGAACTTCTGGATTAAACAAGTCCAGTTACTTCTGTCTAAGTCAGCTGAAAGATATGCAGCTTTCAGTTCTGATTTTCATAACATATCCCTGGCTTCCTGGGACTACCAGTTCTCACCTTACAAATAAGCAAAACATTGACATGGATATGTCAATGATCCCTGACGCGGCTTCCACTGTTGTTATTCTGGAGAGGAGAAGCACTTTTGGATTTATGGAGAATTTATGAGCTCTTAAGGAGAGAAAAGGAACAGGAGGCGAGAAGCCAAAATAGACTAGGAAGCTGACCACAAGGCTCTTACTGGGCTGGACAACACATTCAGAAACTTCACCTCCATGTAAAGACCAGCTCTGGGAGCACATTTCCCCAGATCTCAATAGTCGCTGTTCATGCGAATTTTGGAAATCTTAGGTTGAGCCTGGGACTACCTGTGAGTGAGGTAGCTAGCTTGTCCTGAGGAGGGGGTGTTGAGGGACAGAAGCTGCTGTCCCCCTTCAACTGGGCTCTTGCACGTCGATCTCAGTGACAGGGGACTGCGGGTGCTTTGGGGCACCTGGTAAGCATCCTCTGCACCAAGACCTGGGAAGTGCATAAAAATGCCGGCACCCTGTCAACACCCAAACAGTGGTAGCTACTAGAGGGAATGGCATTTGTGATTTAGTGACCGCACCAGAACTTGTAAAATTTTAGACTCACTTTAGACTTCGGAAGGCAGAGCATGGTCTGTGTCATTCACCGCCGTATTCTTGGTGCCCAGCACAGGGCCTAATACACAGTGGGTGGGGATGGAGTCAAAGAACATCCTTCAGAATGAATCAATGATGACACTTCATGTTCAATCAGATGCTTTACAGCTTGTAAAATGCATTTGCTTAGACAGCCTCATTTAGTCCTTACAGCAATTCTGACTCCTTGGACTTTCTGAGACCAGAGAACTGACACTTCATACCTGCCACTGCTTATTGCCAGTTCACCTCTGCCAGCCAGACCTGGGCAGTGTGCCAGGGTGCCTCGGCCCCACTGTGCCTATCAGTGCCTGCAGAGGGGCCCGCGCCTGCCTCCTCCTGCCATCAGAGGCTGCCCTGGGCAAACGCTGCCAGACATACATCATTCACACGTCACACTAAGTTCTCACCACAGTGTGTGAGGTGGTGACATATTGGAGGGGACTGAGACCTGAGGTCACACAGGACATAGGGTAGGACAGCCCTGGATCTCTTCTGGCAACCAGAGTTTACCCCTGAGGGGAGGGGCCTCTTGAGTGCTTGGATATCTATTCAAATTACTTAAGAATCTTCTAGATAGGGCTTAAGGGTTGCATAATCAATGTTACGCAGAGGAATGTTACTTTTTATTTTCACACCCTCTACCTTCTGGACAGAAGAAAGGACCAGGGCCAAGTACAAACTCCAGGTGTATTTAAACCCAGTATTTGTTACCTTGTTTCTGCTTCAAGCAGTCTAGATTGAATTCTTTATAGGTAAGCTAGTTTCGAGTATTTGTCATTACTTTTTTTTTTTAAATCTATATTTAGCTTTCCAAATTTTCTTGGCAGGCTAAACTGCTCTCTTATTTTAACCTTCAGTTTGTATTTCCCAAGAGCAGGAGATATTTTCAGATGTTTGGGGCTGGTCCTCAAAGTGGAAGAATATTTTATTATAGTAAGATACTGTGATCGAGTGTATTTTAAGTGCAACTTTGCTCAGAGTCTGTTTCTTATGAACACCCACAGATTACTCATCTATGCATTTTGCAAAGGCTGAACCGAAATTTGAAGAGATCTTTTACGGGTGGAGCGTAACAATAAGTTTGGTCGCTTATTTCTCCTTTGAGCATGGAGAATAGCTCCCTTGCATGTAAAAAGCTGATTAAGGCACTAAAATATAGAAACAGAGTAGCCTCACCCAGATTGGCGTCTGGGAGAAATGCTGATTCCAGGCCTGTGGCAGAGAAGTTGGGCTCCGAGCATCTTATCACACCACAGAGTGAGAAAACTTTCAAAGGTACCTGGGGTTAGGTCAGGAGGATTCAGAAGGCTCTTGCTGACCAAAGATAGGACAATTTGAGTTTCAGATAAGGATAACAGCTATGAGTTGAAACATACCAACTAAATTGAAATCCATGAGTTGAAAAAATACTTTAAGAAAATCCCCCTTTTGGGGGTCACTTTTGGGGAGGATGCTTATTATTTTGGAAGGCAGCTGTGCCCATCAGTACACCCCTGATGCTTATTATTGTGATTGCTGCTTAAAAAGGAAAAGAATCAACAAAAAGTATGGTGTAGAGGGAAGGAGATTCTAAAATACATGGATACCTGGGCCTTCCCCTCAGAGCTGTGCTGTGAGTCCTATTACTCCTGGGGTCTTTGAAAGTCCACCTGAGGACTCTGAGAAATCCCCGGGGTCTAGGTCCTACCCTGGAGATTCTGACTGAGTCAGGGAGGGAGGCTGCATTGTGAAACGTTCCCCAGGTGTGCAGTGAGGGCCAGAGAACCCTGGGAGCCTCTCTCTGTTTCCCGTCTTACCCACCCCGTTTATGCATGCAGCATCCTTCCTCCTGGGTTCTAATCCCACCTCTGTCTGCTTGCTTGGCAGGTTATTTGACTCATCTGTACTTCCATGTACCTGTCCATCAAACAGAGAGGTGGGATCGCCTCTCTCCTCTGATTCTCCCGAGAACTAGCTAAGTCTCCCCGGCACACGGTGAGTATGCGGTAACCACTGTTGGCCGCGGTAACCACTGTTGGCCACGTTAGCCATAACCATTTGGAATGGCACAGAAGACAGGAGGGAATGTTCCTTGAGAAGGACCCAGAGGAGGGAATGTTCAGGGCCAGGCTTGCTGAGGGAGGGGAAGTTCACTTCTGGAAGAGCTGAGAGAGTGAGAGAACATTTAGGGGACACACATCCTTCTGAGGAGTCGATGGAAGTTTTGGTCATCTAGAAAAATGTACCTGTGCACATGCACAATTTTTGTCCACAAATCTGGCGACTCTCAGGCCCTCAAAGCCCACCTGCAGCTCCCAGGTTGAAATCCATTGCCATCTCCAGGCTTAGTAACAGTGCCATCAACTGGTGTATTATTTTGACAATATCAACCAAAACATTAAATATACATTTTGTTTGATCTAATAATTTCACTTTTTCGAATCTGTCCTAGAAATAACGCACAGGAACAAAATGGTGAAAGTACAAGGTTGTTTATTGGAGCCTTGCTGGTTATGGAAAAGATAAGATACATCCTAAATGTGCATCCTGAGAGGACCAGTCAAAGCAATTATGTCTGCACAGTGGAATTATGTCTCAGCAACTTTCAAAAAGAATGAAAAAATCTTTGTATGCCAAATGGAGCAAGTTCTAAGAACTGTATGAGGCACAGACCAGCGTGCCCAGTGTGCTATGATTTTTGTAGAAAAAGAAGAAAATGTATGTGTGTGTGTGTATGTGCATTTGTTTGCAGATGTACAGGATATTTCTGGAACGAGACCCAGTAAACCAACCAGTGCCCCAGGCTCTCAGGAGAACTGCTTAACAGGGTTTTGAATGTTGAAACGAATTAAAAAAAAACATTTATATTTACAAAGAAAGAAAGAGAAAGAAAGAAGACGCTATGCCAGATGATGGAGGCTGGCTTCAAAGGTCAAGACTTTTGGATGGGAGAGACAGGAGAATCACCAGTTCTTTGGGGACGATGAACCGTCCACCCAAATAGAGCAGCTGGGAGCTGAGGTCGCTGATGGGCAGAGCAGGTGAGCTTCATGCACTGAGAGGTTCTGAAGACAGACACCGCCCTGGAGATGACCCCATGTGAAAGGCAAAGGAGGAGTCAAAAGGCTGCAGGACTCCCGGCCAAGGCGGGAGGTGTGGGCTCGGGTGGGGCAGGCCAGGGGGTGAGAGCCAGGGAGGAGCGCTGGGGCGATACCCTGCTGGCAGGTTTTTCTGCATAGCTGGGCAGTACCTCAGCATGGTGGGTCTCACCACCAACACCGCATTCCTTTGCTTACCACTTGTCTTAAGTTTCATGAAGCATTGCCTCTTCTTCCCTTCCCTGGGACTTGGGGGAACGCAGGCTCCACCACAAAGCCTCAGAAACTTCAGGCCGGGAGATCGAAGCCCAAATGAAGATAGTGAGGCCCCAGGAGGTCAACGGTGCCAAGCAAGCTGGGGACTCAGGGTCCCACTGATGGCCCAGGGTGAGAGGTGGGGGGAACAGACTCAGTGAAGGACAAGCGCTAGCATTGCCCACTGTGGGAACCCAGACTCCCAGGAGACTCCCTCAAGATGAGGTAATCCATGGTCCCTCACATTCAGGAACCCCCAGCCCAGGAGCTTTAAGTCCAGGGTCTCTTGGCCATTGTAGAAAATTTTTAGAAAATTGTATAGGGGCACCTGGGTGGCCAGTTGGTTAACCAGTCAGGTCATGATCTCACAGTTTGTGAGAGCCTCGTGTCGGGCTCTGTGCTGACAGCTCAGAGCCTGGAGCCTGCTTGGGATTCTGTCTCCGTCTCTCTGCCCCTGCCCTGCTCACACTCTGTCTCTCTCTCTCAAAAACAAATAAACATTAACAAAAATTCTATGAAATACACAGAACAACATTTACCTTTTTAACCATTTTAAGTGGTATAATTCAGTGGTACTAAGTGCATTCACGGTGTTGCGCGACCATCACCACTATCCACATTTATGACGCTTTTCATCTTGCGAAACTAAAGCTCTGTACCCATTCCACACTAACTCTCCCCTCCTCCCCGTCCCTGTCCCAATCTTTTGTCTCTGTGAATTTGGTTACTCTAAGGACATCATGTGAATGAAATCATATGTCTTTTTGTGACTGGCTCATTTCACAGAGCGTAATGGCCTCAAGGTTAATCCATGTTGCGGCTTGCATCAGACGACCCTTCCTTTTTATTTTTTTATTTTTAATTTATTTTTAATTTATTTTTAAATTTTTTAATGTTTTTGTTTATTTGTGAGAGAGAGAGAATGACAGCATGAGCAGGGGAGGGTCAGAGAGAGAGACACACACAGAATCCGAAGACAGGCTCCAGGCTCTGAGCTAGCTGTCAGCACAGAGCCCTATGCGGGGCTCGAACCCACCAACCGTGAGATCATGACCTGAGCCGAAGTCGGACGTTGAACTGACTGAGCCACCCAGGCGCCCCAGTTCCTTCCTTTTTAAAGACCGGATAATATTCCATTATGTGAACATACCACATATATATTTTGCTCATCTGTTCCTCCATTGACAGACGCTTGGGCTGCTGCCTCTTTTTGGCTGTTGAGAATAGTGCCACTATGTGCAACTATCGGATGCACGTTCTTTAAAAGGGAAAAATAAGATGAAATTCATCTTGGGGTTGTGGTTTGGACCCCATTATTCTGGTGCAAAATGTTCCTTCCAAACAGATCCACTGTGTTTGTGTTGGAGCACGTGTCCGTCCCTGGGTGGTGGTCGGGGGAGGGAGGGTTGATGTTGTCAAATCAAAATGCCTTCACTCCAGGGTAACTGTAATGACTCAAACCAAAACCACATGGCAGGAAGGAGAGCTGTTATTATTTTTCAACCCTAAGATTTTAAATCAATTATAAAAATGATGTTAACAGTCAAGGAATGTTTTGGCATATTAGGTTCCCTTCCAGCCCTAGTGTTCACACATACGTATTTTCTATAAAGTTGTATATCATGATGGAATACATTTTGTATTCTTTATATATTTTTGGCTCTTGCTACATGGCTTGATAATAAAATTGATTCTTGTTACTCAAGGTAGTTCTATTCAGCTGGCTTGAGCACACGGAGCCATTTGCTCCCAGCGGAAATAGGCTTCAGGTTCCTGCAAAACCTCTGGTCACAATATTTTCATCAACTGATCAACACGTACCTTTATGTTAGGTGTGTGTCTGTGTAAAGACGCCTTATTTAATTCATGCTGTTGATTCATCAACACTGAACTCGTGGCCAACGGCACTATAAGCTTGTCTAACATGCATAGTCTATGAAAGGCAAGTCACAGGCTTCTCGTGCTGAAACCCTAGACAGCACTTTAGCAGGAACTGAGGGGCTATTTTATACATTGAAATCACCAACGCCGAGCCCAAAAATATGAAAGACGTGGCCCCAAACAGACTTTGGAAAGGACGCTTGTTTACAGGACAGGAGCTGAGACAAGAAGGCACAGGGTATCATCTTGTTCAGCCTCTGAGGGGGTATGCGCATCAGACACCCCAAACATTTTGCTGCTCAGCACAGGCCCGCCAATAACCATGAGAGTGCTGTGAGTATTGATTTGGGGACTGTGAATAAATTATAGCGAATAGGTAAATTTGCAAATAGAGAATCCGGTAATGAGGACTGACTGTACTTTTCAACGCCACCATTACACCCCATCAAGCTGATGAACGTCATTTCCTCAATTAGGCCCCTGTGCCTGCACAGTGGATGTCTCCAGCTTTCCCTGCTACAGATAATGCCACAGGAAGTAGGGTTGTAGAGACGGTTGTCTTCGTTTAAATTGTTTCCTTCAATTCCCCAACTGGGCTTACTGGCAGGAGGTGTGGGCAGGGAGGGGATGTAGCTGGTGATTTCCCAACATTCACTGGGCTCATCGCATGCCCAGGTTGGGACATTGGTGTGACCAAGTCTGGCCCTTCCAGGGGGAAGACTTCAGGGGACTCCTGGGAAGGGGTTCTTCCTGCCTAAGGAGACCAAGACGAGACAGTCTCCGTTCTTGCTCTGGCCATTGCTGTGGGTGGTATTAGGCCTGGAGCTAGGAAATAGAAGAGGGCAGAGGTGGAGAGACACAGCTTGGGCCCTGGTGACACAGCTGTGCTGCCAAAAAACCAGCCCAGAGGTACAGCTGGCCGAGGTCTGGACTTTCCAGAACATGGCACAGTCCATTCCCTTCCGTTCAAGCCAGTCTGAGCTGGCGACAGCCCTTGTCACAGCACTGCTGAGGACTACCTGGGGTGCCTGGGACCTCACCCCCCTCTTAGAATGCCCTGCTGGCTCCCCGAGACCCCCAGACCAAACTTGGGCAGTGGCCCAGCAAGCCCAGTCTGCCTCACTCTCCCAGCTCTGGGCCAGCCTCGCTGAGCCTCCATCAGTGCCCCCAGCCCTGGGGCTTCCAAACGTGGGCTCAGATTCATTCGTGGGTAGGGAAAACCACTTAGTTCATCACCAACAACATTCAAAGATTAAGTAGGCTGGACTAGCAAACAGGAGTGCATTACCCACGGGAAAGGGAAACAGTGTCCTGAATCTGTTGTTACATTGCACACACACACACCCCACACATGCACACATGCACACATGTGTTCCAGGTTGTCATAAAAGTATCTCTCTTCTGTGGGCCACACTCAGTGTGTGGAAACCTTGACTCTACAATGCCTTTCTTCCTCTAGCCAAGGGCCTCTGCCGTGCTGGTGTGCACCCCTTCTCACAGTCCTTTCCCCCACAGCACCGACCAGGGCAAAGACACTCCTGATGTGAGCCCACAGCATGGCTGCGGTAGCAGGAGCCCATCGGGGACCTGGGGGCCGCACTGTGGCCCATGTGGGCAGTGTGAGCCTGGGAGAGGAAGGGAGCAGAACGAAGTTGACAGGACTCCTGGGTGGGACAGGCTGGCGGGGTCCTGGAGTGTCCCATATCTGCAGTGACTAGAACTCAAGCGTGGACGAGCCAGAGCGGACACCGCTGGGTGGTGCTGGCCCCCTTTGGCCACCAGGCGCTCCCGGGCAGTCCTCACCCAGCTTGGAGACCCCAGTGCCCCAGGGGGCGCTGTCTACCGCCCATGGGGTAGCTCCCGTGACTGTGTCTGGGGCCTGCCAGCCTGTGAAACTTCTGAACGAGAATCATTACCTCCTTCGTACAGGGGAGGAAACCGGTTCGGAGAGGCCAAGTGACTCTCCCAAAGCTACTCATGGGAGCGTGCCAGGCCTGGCCTGCAATCCAGGGCCCGCACACAGCTAGCATTATATGGAAGTTCCACGCTCCATAATTTACCCTCGGACACTTCCAAACACCGAGTCACTGCCTCCTGATTTACAGAGTGAGAGTTTTCTCTGTGGCTTTAAGTGTAGCAGGAAATGGTGGTCCAGGCCCCTTGGCCTCCGGTGAGGGCCCATGTCTTATCCGGTCCACTCCAGGAACAATAGTGCTGGCCAGAGCTCCAGCCACCACCACCTCAAGCCACATAGGGAGCCATTGGTACCCACAAGGCAAAGGAGGGGCTGGCCGCTGGCCAGGGAAAGTCTGCGCCTACCTTGGGGTGTGTGCCCGGGAGGGGCAGGATGCCGCAGTGCGGGAGGGGCTGGTGAGTCAGCGGGGCCTCCTCCGCCTTCCTCCCCTCCCTCCTCGCTTCCTCCCCCGGGGCCGCACCCACCCATTCAGACCGAGGCACCCCCCACTGACCCAGCTTTTTATTGACTGAGGAGTCTGACTGATTGAGTGCTTTACATAAAGTAGGATAATAAAAACATTCTAATCCATCCAAAGTCTAAAGAGCTTTTCCTTCTTGTCTCTTGTAAAAAAAAAAAAGAAAAAAGAAGCACTTTTAGGACAAAAATGGTTTTTACTCTCCTTTTTTTAAAGACTTGTTTTAACCTTAGAAAAGTTAGAAAGCACAGAAAAGATGTAAAAGCAGATAAAAGCATCCTGTTCCCCAAGGTGGCCTGGTGGACAGGCTTTCTCCAACCTCGGTCTCTTTCTCTTTGGCTCCCACTATGGTTGTCAGCCTCATGTCCCTTCACATGTTACCAGAAAGTCACCAAATGAGCCCAGGAGTCGGGCTCAAGGGAGGTCCCCCACCTCCTCCTTCCCTCGGGAACCCACAGATGTTTTGTGTCCAATGACCGTGATCCTGTTCTTTGTCAGACACTGAGGACCCATAGTGATATTGCTATTCACTCTAGTCCTGGTTGACTCCTGCTCAGCTCCCCCTCTCCCCACCTGTCTATGACCAGACCTTTGAGAGCAGGACCCAGACAAGTGTCACCTCCTCCAGGAAGCCACTCTTGACTGCCAAGCCCCCAGTGCATCATGAGGAGTGACCTCCCTCGGGGTTATTTTCTCTCTCCACTGTCTCCTCCCCAGGCCCTGGGCTCTCAGGAGCACAGGACTCTGCCCTGTGGTTTTTGTGTCCCCAGTGTGGGACATGGAACCTGGCACAAAGCAGGTGTTCTGTACATGCTGCTGACTTGAGGAGGAGACAGGAGGCGGGTCGCTGGACCCTCCACTCCCTCGCTGCTCAGTGTCGTCTCCCTGGGCCTGATTACCATGTCGGTGGTACCAGCTGACACCTTCTGGGCCTGGCACTGTGGCCCAACCATAGACTGGCATTTCTGCCAGAGCAGGGACAGAATGGGGACAAACACCCATTTGTTCCATCCCCACCCATTTCCTGTTCCATTACCTCACAGGCCCTAGAAATTGTCCAGATCGGGAACATCTTCTCTCAGAGAGCAGAAGGGACTCCCTCGGCTGCTTTCCCACCCCCGCTGCCTTCACCACCACCATCCCCTCCCCGGCCCATAGGAAGAACTACACAAAAAGGTGCTGTCAGAGAGGATGATGTTCAAATAGACACACCACCCCCTCCCATATCCATCCAGCATCACCTAGGCAGAGAGAACGTCCAGATGGGCATGGGGGGCGGGATGGGCTGTGAGCAGCTTGGAAAGCAGAAGGCAAAGTTTGGAGATTCCCTCCAAGGTGGGGGAGCTGAGTCAGGCTTTTTTGATACAGGTCAGAAGACTCTGGGGTCCCAAACTTATGATATCTGGTCCTCCTCTCAGACCCACCTGGGACCTTCTAGGTATAGCTTGAGGTGGGAGGATGGGGACTGTCTCAAACGCTGTGGGACCTGGGTTATGGGCTGGCTTTGTTGCAAGCTCTGTGTAGGCTCCAAGCAGACATCTATTCTGGCCAAGACGGGGAAGGTCTGACCACGTGGTGACATCGGAGGGGCAGGGCTGGCTGGCAGGTATTGGATGAGATACAGGAGGGGCTGGCAGAGATGAGGCGGGTCAAGGCCAGGGAACACTGGTGTGGGTCCCCCACCCCTCCCTACTCGGGCCTGCTTCCTGCCACTTGCCAATCTGGACAACACTCCAGGAACCTCTCCTGCCTCCCACAGGTCTGCCGTGCCCCAGGGGAAAGTTCTCTGGGCAAACAGCTCCCAGGAGGCCGCTGGCAGCAGGAGGGGCACTTCTCATTGGTGAGACTTCTTCTCTGGGGCTCCCTGCGTTCCCACAGGTCAGAATGCGCCCTGCAACCCTCTGCAAGAGGACACAGTTATTTCCTTCAAAACACCTGTTAGTTAAGTAAAATCGTCCTGGTGGGCTGACCTTCCGGCAGCAGCTTGGTGCCTGTCTTGTCTGAACTGAGAGAGGCCACCAGTTCAGAGATGGCCAGACGGTCAGCGCAAGTCCAGACTTGGGCAGAAGGGAGTGTGCAGATGTGGACCATGCCAGTTAGTTCCAAGGGTCTGTCTCTCGGCTCAAGCCCGCCCTTCTGTGGTCTGCTCTGTGATGTGGGCTGGAATCTGCAGGCCACAATTTCCAGCCCCCATTAGAAGCTAGAGTTTTGCTAGGTTATGGTGGGGGCCTGGAGGGGGCCTAGGATGGGAGGAGGGTGGTGGGGGATTCCTACTGGCTGGTCTGGGTCCTGTCACTGTCACTCTAGCAGCAGCAGCAGTTGGCTCCGACCCCAAGGTCCCCATGCCCCTCCTCAAAGGCCCGAGAACCAGCAGGGAGGGTTTTCCTCTGGATGTCGGAGCACTGGCCATCCTCTCCAGTCTCCAGCCACTTCGGGTGCTTATTTCTGGCTGCCTCAGCATCTCCACTCTGCTCATTCAGCTTTTCATCAACTGCATCAATTCCCTGTATCAAATCCCCTCTGTGTTCAGTACCTACCATGGTTTCTGCTTCTTCCTGCACCCTGACAGCAGAGCTCCATTTATGGGGCTCCTTGGCTAGTCTCCCTCTGCCCCAATAGGGATCAAACTCCAGAAGGCAGGGGTCACGTCTGCCTTCGTCATCTTTACATCCCATGCTTGGCACACAGTAGGTGCTCAATAAATACTTGTGGAGTGACTACATGGCCTCGAAGTGTGGCAGTCCCCTCTTCCCTTACAGCCTGATGGCATGTATTTATTTGTTAACCTCCTGGCCACGGGAAGTCTGCAGTTGTCTGAACAAGCGAACATCTAATCCCTCAATCCAAACCCTTCAAGAATGCCCCTGCCTTGAGTCAGTGCATCCTGACAGCTACCTAGTTGCTGGAGCCTTTGGCAATGGGGGCTGTGCACCCTGGCTTGTCTCTCTTTCCTATATCTTGGGGTGTACTCCCCATATTCATGCATGACTCCTTTAAGACAGGGTTCCTGACTTACCTTATCCCCTTTGTTAATACCTTCTTAGCAGTGGTAGCATCTCAGTAAATAGCTGTCTGTTCACAGCTAGAAGTTACTCTAAGAGGCTTAGTATCTACTAAGAGGTCCAGATGACAAACAACAATAAAACACGGGGCTCACATTTCTGGAGCAGTTGCATCCTGCTGTCGTCTTCTGTGAATGTCCTTATTGAACCCCCAGAGCTGTCTTACGAGATGTTTACGGTTACTTTCTCCATTATTGAGGCTCAGAGTGGTTACGTGATCTGCCCAGGGTCTCACAGCAATTAAGCAGCACAGCCAGGCTCTCAGCCTTGTTCTGAATGACTCTATTTTACGGAACCTGAACGCACTGGGGGCCTCCAGAGTAAGGGCGGGTCTGGTGCAGGGAGGCTAAAGTGGGTCTAGACAACGCAGGGAGGTTGACATCAACGGCTTCCCACACTGCCCCTCCTGTCCTTCGCTCCCAGGGCCTGGCTCTTCCCCAGCCCCACTCTGTAATCCTCTTTCCCTGTCCCATGTCCTCCCTTGCAGGGGGCATCCTGGGGCATTATGGTGGGAATCGGTGGCACCCTAGGTGTGGAGGTCGTTAGCTCCCTCGTCCTGCAGGAGCGGGTCAGGGGAGGCCACATGGTGGTGAGGCAGGGAGTGAAGGGAGGGACGGAAGCAACAAAGATGAAATCAAATGGGTAAACTGAGCTTACTTCCGGGTAAATACTCCCCGAAGCATGCAGAATTGAAAGGGAAGCACAGAAGAACCAGGGAAAGGATTTCTCCCTTTGAAAACTCAGCTGTTAAGGGGATGTCATGACAGATGGGGCGGGCACCTGCGCTGGGCCAGGACTGAGGTGAGCCCTGACTCCTCCTCCCAGTCTCCGCTGTAACTTCAGTAGGCACAGGTGACCAGAAACCGCTTGGCGGTCAGGAGGTTTTCAGACAGGCTTTTTACATATAAGCAGAGTAGAAGAAGAGGCAGGCTGAAATTACCATAAAGCTGCGGATTTAATTTAAGCAAGACATAAAGGTGAGAATCCTCAGCTGGAAGATTCTGGAATGAGCTTCTAGGGGCATCACAGTGTTTCCCTCTGGCCACAGTGCAGGAGAATTAACGAACTGAAAACATCAAACACCAGTGTGTCCGAATTGTTTCATGTTTTAACTGCCTGACTCTAGAGATCTTCTTAGCTAGTTCTTTTTTAATTAGTTAAACATCGAATCAATTAAGTTAACTAGTGAAAAGGTTTAAAGTCAAAAGACTTCCTTGGACTCTGTTTCAGAGAATACTGCCTGGGTCATAGTCGCCTGGGTCAGCTCTTGGCATCCCCCTGTCATCTTTTAAAAAAGTTGATGAGTCAACTCATACCAGGCAGGTAATCAGGTAATCAGCTGCCCCCACTCCCCCGCCCCGCCACTATGTGTGCACTGAAGAGCTGGGCCTGGGTCATCGGGGGCTGGGGGGTGGGGTGCTGTGAGTCACCTGGTCGCCAGCTCCACCCAGGTTTGGCACCAGCAGGCTCACACACACAGGTGGAATACACCATGTCCGTCCTCACCTTAACATGCCCTGATTTGCACTTGAAGATCACATTTTGAAATGGATATTGTTTTCACATGGAAAATCTGATTTCAATGATCAACGGAACAAAACACGAATTTTAAGGTTAAAATCTCAAAAAAAAAAAAAAAAAAGGCTCCTCCATGGCTGGTGGAGATGTAAAATGGTACAGGCACTCCAGAACACAGTTTGTCCGTTTCTTAATAAAACGTTAAGCATATGCTCATTATACAACCCAATAGTCTCACACTCGGGCATTCTCCCAGAGAGGTGAAAACAACACCCACACTAAAACCTGCATGTGAACGTTCATACGGCTTTATTCTGAATAGCTACAAACTGTAAGTAAGCAATTAACATGTTTTTCAATGGGTCAATGGTTAAAGGAACCACCGCACATCTCTGCCCTGGAGTACTCCGAGCAACCACAGGAAGGAACGATTGGCACACACTCCACAACCCGGGTGCACCTCAGGGGGGGTGCCACGCTGCGTGGAAAAGGCCAGTCTCTAAAGGCCACATACTCCATGGTTCCATTTATTTGTATAACTTTCTTGAAATAAAATTATAGACTAGAATTAGTGGTTTCCAGGAGTTCTGGTGGGGGGTTGGTGAGGGAGGACAGGGTGGGAGTGGGGGGGGGGGACTATCAAAAGGAAGCAGGAGGAAGATCTCTGTGCTGATGGAGCAGTTTTGTATCTTGGTTGTGGTGGTGACATGAATCTACACGCGTGAGAAAGGGGCTCAGAAGCGTGGACACATTTTACCAACGTTGTTTACCTGGGTTGGATGGGGCCAGTGTTACAAAGGATGTAATCACCGGGTGGAGCTGGGGGAGACCTCTCTGAGCTATATCTGTAACTGCCTATGGATCTCTAACTACTGCAAAATAAATATTTTTATATAGTTTATTGCCAAAAATAAATGTTTTTAAAATGTGCATTTTAATGTTAAAGAGTCTAAGATAAAGCAACTTAGGCAAAGACCTGTAAGAGCAGTCTCTGGGTGCAGAGCTGGTAGGGATGATGGAAAATCTCTTGGAATCTATGCCACCCTAGTTTGTCATTGTCATGACTGCAAAGGAGCCCGAGACTACTGCTTGCTGCTGGAAGCTGGGGTGGCAGGGGGATCTCGGGGCGGGTCTCAGGGGAACCGAGGGGCTCAGGGCCTCATTGGAGTCCCTCCTTAGTTCTGTTCTTCTTGTATTTTTGGCCCCTCGTTCCCATGGAAAGGCCCTGGGCATGGGCCCTACTCTCCAGACCTCACAGGGGGTGTTTAGGAAACAGTGGCTGGAGGACGTGGGCCAGCAGACACCACTCCTGTCCACCCTGGACCACCCCATCACAGACTACATCTGAATCCAGGTATGGATTTCACTTGGTGGCCCGAGCTCCTGGTTTTAGAATGCACTCTCTGGACTCATGTCCTTAGAAAAACACATGCCTGTCTATGATGCCGTAGGCCCCCAGACTGAGAATCTGCTGGGACTCCAAGGCCTGGTGCTCTGTGGTCAGCCCCAGTGGGTGGCAGTAGGCAGCATGCCCAGGTGACCAGGGACAGAGGGGCTTCTGTTAGGCTGATTCTCGTCCTCCTCTCCAGCCCGGCATATGTTCTGCTCAATGGGATCAGAACCAACCAACCAACTTGACCTTCTCCCTCCTCTCTCATTTACCTCCCCATCCCTGGCCCCAGATATGAGGCAAGCATAGTCCCTGCTTGGAACGCTCATTTAAGGAAACGGCAGGTGCAGAATAACCCCATTAAATCCATATATATATATATACACATATATATATGGATTATATTTATTTCTGCATTTTCTAAGTGTTCCACAATGAATAAGGATCACTTGTGAATTAAAACTAAAGTTGTCATGTGGAAACATCAGACATGGCCGAATGAAAAGACATTCACAAAATAACGGATCAGTATTCTTCAAAAGAGTCAAGGCAAACACGGAAGGAGACAAGGGAGATAAGCAAATGCAGTGTGGAATCCTGGACTGGATCCCGGACCAGAAAAGTGACATGAGTGGGGAAATCAGCCCAGTTTGAATGAGGTTTATTAGAACAGTTGATCAATGAAAGTATCAGGGCTAATTTCCTGATTTTGATAGTTATGTAAGATGCAGACCTTAAGGGAAGCTGAGTAAAGAGTATATGAGAACTCTCCCTACTGTTTAAACAGCTTTGCTATAAATCTAAAATTACTTCAAAAGAAAAATAAATGAACAAAATCGAGCCAATGACAATATCCCACCCCTTAAGATACTTAAGGCCCCAGAGACCAGCATAACCATACAGGAACCCAGCATCAGGGGGGTTGGGTACCTGAGAGGCCCCTCTCACTACCACTTCCCCCTGGGTTTCTCTCTAGTTCTATAAGCCCCGTCTCTCCAGCCTCCTGCCTGGCTGGCCTCTCCTGGACTCCAGGCCTTTTTCCTTTTCTTGGGCGCCAGTCTGGAAATCCAGCCTGTCTTTTGAGATCCAAACACCAAAACCACCTCCTCGGTGGCAGGCCTGGACCCTTCCCTGGCTCAACAAGGTCAGATGGTCTCTCATGCTGGTGCCACAGCCCAGGACAGTCCCGGCCTCAAGCATAGTCTGACTGTGGAGAAGTGCTGGGAGTCTCTCTCCAGCAGACTGGGAACCTGGGAAGGCAGGGCCTTGCAAGCTTGACATAAGCCATGCGCTCAGTACGGGGTGGAGGGCTGAACCACGATCCTGGCAATTCATGTGGTTGTTCTGAGCTGAGGGACACGACTGGGTCGGGCACAGAGAACTTGCAAGAGCACTAAGATGTCATCAGTCTGGCAGGATGCCCATGCTTATGTGGCCCCCCCCCGGGGGGGCGTGGGCAGGCCTGACAGAAACCTGCCTCTTGGGTGGGGCCTCAGCCGGAGTCACCCAAATGCTGGGCCTGCCCTGCCTGGCTTCCTTTTCTTGGTGCCACCAATGGGCACGCTTTAACAAGTTTGCCATGGGGCCACTTGATCGGGCCCAGCTTTCAGGCAGATGACAAGAGAGGGCTGGTCAGGTCCAACTGAAAACTGGAACCACTTTCTACCTTCTCCTCCCTGGCCTGGGGTCAGCACTGCCAAATTCACAGCTGGTAACAAAATATCGCCTACAAGCTAGATATTTCACAAGGTGTTTGAAAAATGAAACAAATTCCTTTGGCCTGAATTGTTCACTAGACTTTAGTGTCCCCACAAGCAGAAAGGGGATGGTGACAGCCGGCTTAGAGAACACTGGAGTTCGATGAACACTGTAGGCAGAGTTCTGGGGTCTGGAATGTGCGAGCCCCTCCCCCAGCCCCCCTGCAGGCCACCATTCAGTTGTAGGGCACCTCAGAGAGTAAGTTAACAGGGACAGGTTCTTGTGCGAAACCAGGGCGGCTTGCACAACTGTTTTATGGCAGATGTTGTCAAAAGCTACCTCCTGCGCAGAGTCTACAAGTCAAAGTTCAAAGTCGGCTGACATGACAATTAAGAAAATACTGGAAGACCTCCTCTCAGGAGGAAAGACGGAGTCTCCCCCACCCCCATTTTGAACTTTAGAAAAGCAGAAACAAGCAAGTACTTGGAGAAAAGAAACCATATAAAAGTCCATTTCCAACATCCTCCTGAGGACTCAGGATGTTTTCGCAGCATCCTCCCCCTGCCCCACCCCCACCCCCACCCCAGCCCCTCCGATGACCAAGTGGCCTGCTTGTCACCCGCGGTGGGTTTATTTCAGAAGGAGGAAACCCACCCATGCTGCAGAAGAAGCCAGGGGAGCGGAGGGAGGGATTAGGGACCTTCTGGGCTGAGTCTGAGCTGAGTCCGAGTTGTGGGGGAGATGGGAGACCACATCAGCTCTGGCCCAGGTCCCCTTTCTCCAGGGAGTGCGCTCTAGCCACCGGCCAGCCTCTCCCGGGGGCCCTTCCCTTCTGCAGGTGGCCCGCGCCGAGGCACTCACCAGTTCCGGCAAGAAGAAGGCGTAGGGGATGGTGAGGAACAGCGAGACCCCCAGGGGCACGTCGGGCGGGGCGTAGCTGGTGGCCGGCGGCGGGTCCGGGGAGGCCATCTCTCGCCCAGTGCCTGGTGCCCGTGGCTCCGCAGCAGCTCGCCGGCTCCTCGGGCCCGTCAAATATCACCTCCTGTCCGACACACCCATCAGACGTCGCCTGGGAGGGAAAAAAAAAAAAAAAAAAAAAAAGTTCCAGCCGAGCAGGTCCTTCCACTGGCTTGGGCCAAAAGACTCCTCAGTGAAATGCGAATGCGGGGATTCGGATTTGCATCAGATGGGCCTTGGCCCGCTGGGGCAGAGCCGCTGGGCACACTGAGGCAAGGAGGGCGGGAGTCTCTTCCTACACTTTCCTTCCTAGGGAATTTTTGAATCCTGCAGCATGTTACTCCAGGAGATGCCGGCTACAGCCGCCACACCTCAACCCCGTGGCCCAAACACAGGCGAAGGCAACTTGCCATGACAAAGACTGTTTTTGAGGCCCTACTATGCGCTAAACTGAGCTAGGCAATCTGTAGGCAACCTTGGTTCTTCCCGCAGCCGTGCACAAGGCTATTTCATTGCTTTCCCAAGTAAGGACACTGAGAATCTATTAGTTAAAGCCACAGAGCTGGTCACTGACGATGCTGGGTCTTATATCCATCTGCCTGGCCCTGCTGTGTGGGCCCCTCCTTCCCCACTCCTGGGGGCCACCCTCCATCTCAAACAGAGGGAGAGGAGCCGCACTCATTTGGAGCTCCTGTCCCCAGGGACCTGGAGTTCCCTTCTCTCTCGGCACCCCCTTCAGCGCCCGGGCAGGTGTCCTTCGGCAGGCACCAGAGAAGGGCTCAGTTGGCTGGGTGCTGCCTTCCTCCTTCCCTGCAGTGGGCGGCCCCCCATCCCCACCCCTGTCAGTGTCGCCAGGAGCTGGGCTTGGGGCCAGGCAGTTCCTTCCTGCCTCCCGCCCACCGGCTGGCCCATCAGGGGCGCCGTGACCCAGTGGCCAAGCAGCTCCTTGCACTTTAAAGATAGGTCCTGGAGGTCTGAGTTCTTTGCTTCTCCACCTTAGAGTTGACTACCTGCAGAAAGGCTTGGAACCCCAGAGTCTGCTTGGGGTGCTTGGGGTTGGGGTCCCTTCTCCCTGCCCTCCATGGCCTCAACCTCAGCCCCGGGGGGCCAGTCTGGGAGCTGCTCCCTGGGGAGGAAGGGATGTGGGAAGGATAGCCTTGTGTGCTGGGGTAACTAGCAGCCTCCACAAGAGGCCAGTGTCTGTTCGTGAGCAAGAGCAGTGCGTTCCAGGGCCTGTCCTCCTGGGTCAGCGGGACAGCCAGCTGGGCCTTTGCCTGGTCTGGGCACAGCCAGCGGAGAGGGGGACTGTGGATAAATGAAGCCCAAAGCAAGGCATTGCAAGGAGAGGCAAAGAGCTCGCCGAGTAAACCTTATGCCAGCCTGCTCACACCCTTCTCCCAGGCTCATGGAGACCCAGGGAGAAAGTGAGGCCCTAATCCCACCTGCCGTCTGGCCCCCACCTTGTTTGCAGGGTGAATTCAAGCTAAGCAGGCATCGCCCCAGGAATACCACCTCTTGCCATCTCTCCTGAAGGTCGTAAGTAAGCCCTGAGCCAGTCTTATGGCCTGTAGGATGCTTTGACTTGACCACTGACAGCATGGCATCATGGGAGCAGTTTAGGGAAAGCAAGAAGGAAAACACGGCCCTCAGGATCATTTCTCATCTATGAAGCAGAGGTAATAATAGACCTGGGGCCCCTTAGAGGCTGACAGGGCCTGAGCCACTTATACCTCCTGAGGCAATTAGCGTACTAGGAACTGAAAACATTACAAATCAAGGTTATAAACACTTCGGCATATTTTAAAGAGTTTACATGTAACCAAGTGATGTCGTGTTACATGTGCCAAAGCATAGCACACTCTACTTAGGCTATTTATAAGGAAGCTGCAAGGATTCATAATGCATCACAGGTAGTGAGATCCCGGAAAGTGCAGAAGTTTACAGCTGTTAAGAACTGCTTCAACTGGGAAGCGATGGAGAACAGCTCGTGCATTCCTGAAAGGATTCTGAGTTTCATATCCGTATTCAGGAGGTGTCAGCAGACACTCTATGGCGATAGCTGTTCTCACGAACCCCGGGGCAGCCGTTTTGCTGAACTGTGTTACAGAAGGAGATGCTTTCCCAGATGCATCGGGTCCTGTTGTGTACCTTAATAGATGGCTTCAGATACCAAACCGCGTTTGCAGTGTGATGCCCCTGCAGCATCTGCGAAGCTCTTGGAGACTGTGTTTTGCTGGTGTCTTCCCCCCGCTGGTTTTTCTTTTCTTTTTTTCTTTTTGGATCCAGTTTCATTTTTTTTACTCTATGTCCCAAGACACTTACTACCAACACAACTGTTAAACATTCTGTATAAAAAGTTGTATTATCTGAAAACATATTAGGAAATGAGTCTTCACTTTTCACAGAAACTCTCAAAGAAAAATGAATGAGCAAAAGGATGCCTTTGCCATGCTTTCCATCCCATAGAACAAACAGGTTTCGCACAAGAAAATATTTTTTTAAGTAAAAAGTGAAATAAAATTTGAAAGCCCAGTCCACGCTCCTCTGGGGCTGTGGGTATGAATGCACTTGAAAACGAGGTCAGAAATCTGGTGTGAGGCCGTGGGGAATGCCAGGCCCATGGGGAATTCCAGACTCTTCCACGAAGGGCTTGCTGGTTTCCACCTCATGGACTGAGAATGAGAGTTAATCCTGAAAATCTCGCAACAGTATCTGAAGCTGCTGATTACTATCATTGCTTCCATTGTCTCCTTTATTCATTGGAGTGGGTTCAGTGGGATAATCCACGTGGAAGTATTTAGGACAGTTCTGGCACCCGGCAGATGCTTGATAAGTACTTGCTTGTTTATCTAATTCTAACCCTGAAATCTCTTCTGGCCCTCTTTCCTTTCCTTAACAACTGAACCTCCTCTGTTAGTATTTCCACCCTAGTTAAAAAAACCAGCTTCAAAATTGTTCTCATTAGTGCATAGTGCACTTACAGAAAGAGCGCACAAAACATCCGGACCATGAAACTGCCACCCAGAACACAATGTTGTCAAGCTCCCAGTCATTTTGCCCTCCCTCCTCCCCGATACCTGCTCTCATGATGTCCTGATCTTGTAGGCTGGTTTTGCCTGTTTCTGGATGGATTCCTTTGTGTCTGGCTTCTTTCACCCAACGTGACATCTGTGAAACTCACCCGTGTCACTGTGTCTTGTAGCTCACTCACTGCCACAGTGTTCCACTGTAGGAGCATGAGATACTTTATCAATCTGTTGTTTCTGCACATTGGAGTCCTTTCCGTTGGGGTTATCATTAAGAACACTACTATGAACGTCTAGAACATGTCTTTGGGAGCATCCATGTATGCACTTCTATTGGGAATGTCTTAGGAGTAGAATGGTGGGTCATGTGGTATGTGTTTTTAGCAGATAATGTCAAGCTATTTTACAAAGTGGTTTAAACTGCAGTACTACCTTGGATTGCAAGTAACTTGTTCTGCGAGTGTTCTGCAAGAAGAGCAAACATTTCTAATAAATTTTAACTTGATACATGAGCGATGTCTTGCAACTAGAATAGTACGTGATGCGGAACACCACATGACCACAACTGAGCCAATGGTTCTTCTCTCTCTCTCTGTGGGATTGTGGGTAATCCTCTCCCATGCTCAGATGCTTGGTCTCAGGCCATGGTGTTTGGCAGAAATCAGTGATTTTTCAGAACACTGGAAGGTGCCCTCAACTGGCACTAGTGTATTTTTTGTCACTTCAAAGCACCCATGGACAGTCCTTTGCTTTTCCATACAAGAGTAAGTTCAGGAATGCTTTGCTTCATTCTAGGTTAAGCTGCCTGAAGATCTAGACCTTTCCTCTTCTGCCTTATCGCCAGTTACCTTAAATACAGTATATGACAAGAGTTTATTAATACTGTACTGTAGTCAACATCCATGTGAACATATATAATGGCCCCCGTGCAGAAAAAGGCTGAAAAGAAAGCTGGGAAGAAGAAGGAGATGATTACGGTGGAAGTTAAGGAGGAAATGGTCAAAAAGTATGAACGAGGTATGTGGGCGGCTGAAATTGCAAGATTTTATAGGAAGTCTACTTCTGTATCTTGTCTGCAGAGGAGGAGGAAAAAAATGTGGAGGAATCCCTCACTTCAAATGAAATTGGGGAGATGTGTAAAATGTGGGAAACGGTGCAAAATGTTGTAGAAAAGCACCACCCGAATAAGACTGTCGCAGTGTGAGCAGTGACTCTATTTAACGATGATGCAAATTACATTTCTGTGAAATCCTCAAAAGGAGGCAAAAGCAAGTGTCATTGGAGAGGCTCCCTGTTAAAGTTCCACGAAAAGAAAAAGATTCCATGGAGCCAATAGAGAGCAGTGATTCCATTAGTGACAGTGAGAGTCGTCCTACACAATAACCCTCCTCTGGTCTCCCTCACACCAGACACGAAGGTTTTCAAAGGTAAGTGCAGGTGAATTTGTTTTTCTTTATATTTTGTGTTTTCCTTATTATTTTTTATTCTAGTACAGTATTGTAATCATTTTTATATGAATATTTTTGGGTTGTGGAATGAATCACCTGAGTTTCCATTATTTCTTATGGGGAAATTCACTTTGATATACAGATGCCTTGGATTATAAGCATATTCCTGGAACAAATTATGCTTGCAAACCAAAGTTTTACTGTATATATGTTCCCACTAACAATATGGGCAAGTACTGTTGCTTGTAATTGATGTTTGCATGTAATTATAACACACTTGGGGTCGCATTTTTCTACCCCTTAATTTCTTTTTTTTTTTTAAATTTTGGTTTATTTTATTGTTTTTGAGAAGTGGGGAGGGGCAAGAGAGAAGGAGACACAGAATCTGAAGCAGGCTCCAGGCTCTGAGCTGTCAGCACAGAGCCTGACGCGGGGCTCATACCCATGAACTGTGAGATCATAACCTGAGCTGAAGTCGGACGCTTAATTAACTGAGCCACTCAGGCACCCACCCTTCCATGCCTTTACTTTCAACTTACTTTTATAACTATATTTACATGTATTTTTTTTCTGGGGTTATGCTTTAGTTGCGTCTTTTTTCTTTTAAAATTCATCCTGGAGTTTGCTGCCTTTGGTGTGTTTAGAATATTTAGACTGAATGTAATTATTGATACATGTTTGGATTTAGGTCTACCATTTTATTTTTGTTTTTTGTTTGTTTGCTCTGTGTTTCATTTCTTTGTTTCCTTTGTCCTGCGTTCTTTTGGATTTTTGGAATATTTTTATTGGCTACTTTGGCTCATGTATTGAGTTTTGACTACGCCTCTTTACTGTTTGTTTAGAAGTCTGCTCTAGGAATTACAACATTCACGGTTAACTTTCCGGTCTACTCAGAATTAATATTTCGCCACTTCCAGTGGAATGCAGAAATCTTAAGACCATGTAGATGCTTTTACCCTTTTGTTTTTCCATCACATTGTCATGTGTATTGTATACACATAAATTCAAACCCCACCGGACAATCCTATGACTTTTGCTTTCAACCACCGCACATATTTTAAAGAACTTAAGAAAATGGAGTCCATTCCATGAATGGTTTCATTTTGGTTATTAGAGTTTTAATTCCCCAAACTTCAATTTCACTCTTTTTGTATTGTCTATTTCTCCACAGAGACTATCTTTCTATTCTTTTCAAGATTTGCCTGTATTTATTGGAGCATGATTAGAATAGGTGCTTTAAGTTCTCAATTTTAGCTCTTGGGTCACCTCAGAGTTGCCTCTTGATGGTCCTTTTGTCCTTTTCCTTGAGAGATGTGGATAATTTCCTAGGTCTCCAAATATCATGTAATTTTGTATCATCAGGACATTGTTTATATTGTTATGCCAGTGCGGGTCTTGTTTAAATCCTAGAAGAATGTTGATTCATTTGTTTTATCAGGCAAATGCCTGGTTAGGTTCAGGCTGCGAGTTGCTCTCTACCATCTCTGGGCTGTAAGCAATGAACAGTGTCAGTTCCATTTTTAAGGTTTTGCAGTGCTAGTCCAATCTGCTCGGTGTATGTGTGCTAGTCTGGGACTTGGGACAAGTCTGGGACCCTGGAGCTCAGTTCTAAACCCTTTGGGATGCTGTGTAGAGTCCATTTTCAGGTGAGCTCGGGCATTCATACACCATTTTAGGGAATCACTTTCTTGAGCTCCCCCCTCTCTGTGAACTCCCCAACACTCTCTAATTTCCAGGACATCCTGCCCCCTTCCCCTCTCAGCTTGGTCCTCTGGCTGAAAAGCCAGGAATTTAGTTTCTCTACTCTGCTGTGCCAAAACACACACACACATACACACACACACACACACACACACACACACCAAGAGTTAGAGGGACAGAGACAGAGACAGAGAGAAAGGGAGAAAAAGCATCAGGGATTTCCCCCATGCTCTTAGGATTCCTGTGGTCAGAGAGAAGTGTTCTCCTCTAGTTACCGGTGTGGTTGCCACTTTCTTTCACTACTACTGTCACAGCTGGGGGCTGGGGCAGGAAAGAATGGGAAAGACAATTGTAAACAGGGGTTTTCTACTCTCTCTTAGAACTGTAGGTGCTCTTTAACCCCTTCCTCAGACCAGAAATAGAGGGCTCCTTTTGGGGAGGGCTCCTTTTTTTGTCTGTATCCTGTGCACAGTGCTGGGTTTCACGTTGTCTCTGACCCAGGCCTAGAGATATCAGAGGAAAGAAAATGGGAAACTCACCACTAATCTCTATTTGACCCGAACCAAAACTACACCAGCCTGTTTTGATTCTCTGAATAGCACTTATCCTTATTTTTCTTGTTTATTGATTCATTTGCATATTGTTGGTCTCCCTGCCCGCCCTGACCCTCCCTAGGATGTTGACTTCAGGACAGCAGTAATTTTGCTCATGTTGAATACTGCCCGAACACAGTAAGCACTCAATAAGTGTTTTTGAATGACTGAATCTACCCTTTCAGTCATAATGACTTTGGAGACAACTGCTCATTTCTTTTTTTGACTCCTCTTCCTCAACCTCTCTCCCCATCAATAAACCGCCTCATACATTTTTCAGAAAAATTTACTGGTTGCCTGACAAATAAGGTGCAGGCCGGGAGAAAGCCAGGGATGCCTGGGGGAAAGGATAGCCGGTTGTATCCACTAAGACTATCCATTGCAAGGGTTGGGAGGACCCATTCCAACTTTAACAATGGAGGGAATGGGGCGGCTCAGTCGGTTAAGTGTCTGACTTCGGCTCAGATCTTGATCTTGTGGTTTGTGCTGACAGCTCAGAGCCTGGAGCCTGCTTCAGATTCTGTGTCTCCCCCTCTCTCTGTCCCTCCCTTGCTCATGCTCTGTCTCTCTCTGTCACTCAGTAACAAATAAACCTTAAAAACAACAACAATGGAGGGAATAGATTACATCAGGGAAGTGAGAAGTTCAGAGGGAATTCTGCCTTCAGGTGAGGCTGGATCCAGGGGCTCAAGCAATGCCACCTGGTGTCTAGATCCCCTATGCCTGTGAGCTCCACCTGTCCCTGTCACTGCAGTTGGCTTCGATCTTAACCTCAGTCAGTGCTACCCCTCCATGTACACACAGCTCTAGGCTCTCTCTTCCTGGTGGCAATGTCCCTTCAGCACACAGTGACTTCAGGTCTCATCTGTCCCACTACACTGGGCAGGGAATGAAAAGTGCTCTGGTAGGAGTAAATCTCCTGGGATTTGCTCTCTGCTGGTCTATTCCCAGTCTCCTCACTGGGACAGGGCAATGGGACATGCTGATGTGCTGGGGCCAGTCAAGGCCTACCCCTGGAGCTGGGATAAAAGGGTGTGTGTGTGTGTGTGTGTGTGACTGTGTGTGTGAGTGTATGTGTAAGCGGTGCTCTTCTAGAAGGGGAAGAGGAATAAAGCTACCAGGAGGGAAGTAGATGGATGCTGGGCAGCAAAAATACCAGCGGCCATTGCAGCAACTTTCTGCTGCAGAAAAAGGGGCACAGACAGCTCTCCCCCTTTATGCTGCAGGGACACACGTGTCCCACTGGCTCTAGTCTCTTGATTCAGGCACAGCTCAACTGCAGCTACTGCCTCTACAAGTCAAGGTCACCTCGACTCTCAAATCGGGGAGATAAAACGCACACACTGATAGGCCCAGGCTTGGGAGGAGGCGGTGGTTCACACTGTTTTTGAGGCCATCGGGCAGAACAGAGTCTGGCTCCCAGTGTCTCTGGTGTCTGGGCAGGTGTGGGACGTTTCAGGCCCAAAGGGACTTAATGGGATAATATTTGGGTCGTCCAGAGACACCTACCTGGAGGAGAGCTCAGAAAGCTTGGAGCTTTTTTCTGCTATCCCCCAAAGTGGCCTCTCCGAAAGGACAAAGTTCTGCAAAGTGAAACTTTGCCAGCAAAGTCTGACACAAGTGAGTGGGTTAAGGTCCAGTCTGTCTCCAGGGAGTGAGAAATGGGCTAAGCAATAGACATACTATCAAAGTCCTGAATCTGAGCTGTATTCCATGCGTGATTTTCGTTTTCTATTGTTGTCTGCAGACGGACATGCCCTCTCATCTGATGCATCATCGTGGAGTCATAAAGCCCGAGGCCTCCAGTTTCCTACGTGAGACTCATGTCTTCACTCACGGCTCCACCCACCCTCCCCATCTGAATCAGGTGGTGAGTCTGGGTGCTGAGAGACACAGGTTGTCAGATCCACGTGTTCCCGCGTTTCAGAGCGAAGGGTGGGAGTTCAGAGAGTGAGGCACACATCCAAACATAGGTGGGAAGCTAGTCGGTCCCCAAGGGTCCAATAGGGGAGTTGAGGGCAAGAGGATGCAGATAAGGAGAAATCACTACACCCACTGCTTGCTTACTTGCGCCCGCTGCAGTGCCGTTAGCATTCCAGGCCCCGGTAGGGCTGGAACGCAGGTAGAATGGCAACAACAAAACCTCTTCTAACAGTCTGTGCTCTTCCTTTGTGGTTCTTGTGTTGACTGCTGTCCACCTCACACATAGTAACATAGTAAGTTAGGAAAGGGATTATGTGAGGGCCGCTCCCCCTGTGTCCTCAAAGCTGAACGCTGGGCCTGGAGCATAGTAGGTGCTCAGTGAATACATGATGAATGAATAAAGGAATGGACAATGATAAACTCACACACGGTGCCTTAAGTAGGTAGGTTTTGGTCTCCGATTCTCTGTTTTGAGCAAAGAGAGCATAGAGCAGCTAGGTGACAGCTCACTCTGATCGCCTCCACGCCCCGAGAGAACCTCCCAACTTGGAATGCTTCACACGAGAGGAAGCGAGAGGAAGTGGGGCCAGTTCATGGCAAAGGATATCCTCTAATGCTGCAAACTGACAAAGCCTTCGGCTGCTGGATGATACTTCCAGCTCCCTCCCTCTACTGATGGGATTCCCAGATGCTACCGGGTTGGCAAGTTAAACCTGCTCTGTTTGTGTGTGGTATTATATATTTCAAATGGTTCCTTGTGAGTTGTTCTGGCCTTATCCCTGGCACCCTAAAAAGCACTCAAGACTAGGAATGTACTTGCTCGTTGGTACACACCCCATCCCCTCACCATCCAGCCCATGAGGGGATTGCAACATTCTTCACCTCCAGCAGATTTGATGGATGTGACACATGACACTCAATCAATTACAAGAGGCTGGGAGGTTGGGGAGGAGAGGGCCATGTAGTTTCCAGTTTCAAATCCCCTCCCTGCCGCCAGTGGTTCTGCCATGGGGAGTCCCCCTGGCCTCACAGGAAGGCAGCACATTCAGGGTCACTTGGCAAAGGCCTGCTGGTCACCCCATTGCAGCTCCCCCACCAAGGTATTCACAATTAATTCAGTGTTGCCAAGTCACACTTCTTGAAACAGACCCCAGGACTCATTTCCAGGATGTTTTTGGCTGCCTGACAACCCCTTCCTGTTTTGGAAGTAGAAAGTGACATTAAAAAAGCCAGGGAGATTTCATTGTTTTTTGTTTTTTGTTTTTTTGTATTTTTTTAAAGATTCCATTGACTGAAGAGAGAATGTGGAGGCTCTTAATGGCAGAGATGTGCTCGCTTGAGGAACTGTCTTCTCCTTGTAGACTAACTGCCTTATTGCCTTGCTTTTTGGCCTAATCATTTCTGAAACTCTTTTCTCTCATGTTCCCATACTTTCCTCATGTGTCAGAAACTATGCAGTTGCCCCCATTTGTTAATCATGACACATTGCAAATGAACACAGAAGATGGCCTGAAAACATCTAGTAAAGCTTGTGCTCTTCATGGGTACATTCGCTGAAAGGAATCCACTAGCAATATTTTCTTTCATTCAAAATGTCCAACATCTGGCCTAATGCTGAGTGACTAAAAAAAATAAACAAGTCGAATAAGGAATTAAGGATTCTACAAAAAAAAAAATGACCTTCACAATGGCGAGTGATATCGTTTCATGTATCTTCAGACTGCAGGGGCCTAAGAGGGGTCAACTCAGTGACAGAATGGGGAAAAGTCCCTGCACACACTTTCACTACTTCCATTTGGAAAGGCAGAAACCCCTTTCCCTTCAAGCAGGAGCTGGGGAGGGCCTTGGTCCCTGAGAGAGGAAGGCAGTAGCCGGGGAAGAGGTGGGGGCCACTGCATCAGGATGGCCAGATGAATGGCGTCTGGATGTTTAGCTGCCCACATGGCACAGAGGGCAGAGGGAAAGAAGCTCCAGAAAATAGCTCTTGGAGATACAGTGAAATTTCCTTTTCAAGGTCAAGTTCCCTTGTCAGATTTGTGGCTGGGAACCCTTTCATACCATGTTCATTTCTGAGATGAAGGCCCAAGTGGAGTTTAGACTAAGGGTTGAGGGCTAGCTAACTACGATGAAGCTGAGGAGTTTCAGAATATGATGGATCTCTACAAGTAAGGACTTCTTTGAAGGCAATTCCTCAATGTTTGTTCTGATGAGAAATATATCTTAGGTTTCAGAAAATTATACATGACCTTTACTTGGTATATCATCTGTGCTACTTACTGGCTTTGTCTTTGGACCAAGTGCTTCACCTGCCTGGCCTGTTTCTTCAGCAGTAATACAGGAACAAATCAGTACCTACCTCCCATAGTGGCTGTGGGGACTAACCTAGTTAACCGATGATATGCATAGAAGGAACTCGATAGATGCCAGCCATACTGTTACTATTAACAGTGAAGTCTTAGGACAATTCACCAGCAGCCACAAGTTTATTTGAATGCAACCAAACCTTTGTTCTCTGACATAGGGGTAGGCTGACTGATTCCTCAAAGACTGAAAGGTTTTTGTTTTTTGTTTTTGAAAGAGCACTAATATGGACTTGAAAAAGCAAAACTAGATCCTGCTTATTTCTAATTAGGATAAATCACATTCAAATAGTAGACTGAATCGAAAGATTCATAGCATATTTTTTTTTCCCATTCCTCCTTCATTTTACAACTAACTTTTATTAGCAATGATCAGACATTTATATATTCTGGATACTAGACTCTTATCAGACATATGATTTACAATTATCTTCTCCCATTCTGTGGACTATATTTGCATTTTCTTTTTTAAAATAATTTTATTTTTTTCATCATGATAAGTATACTCTTTAATCTCCATCTATTTCCCCCATCTCCCCACTATGATAACCATCATTTTGTTTCCTATAGATAAGTCTCTTTCTTGGTTTGTCTTTTTTTCCTTTTGCTCATTTGTTTTCTTAAATTCCACATATGAGTGAAATCATATGGTATTTGTTTTCCTCTATTTCCCTCAGTATTATGCTCTCTAGATCATCTATGTTGTTGCAAATGGCAAGATTTTGTTCTTTTTTATGGCTGAATAATTTTCCAATATATATCTTTTATATATATATGATATATATCATCTTTTATACAAAGATATATGATATATATCTTTTTTACAATGTTTATTTTTGAGAGAGAGAGACCGAGCACGAGCAGAGGAGGGGCAGAGAGAGGGAGACACAGAATCTGAAGCAGGCTCCAGGCTCTGAGCTGTCTGCACAGACACCGATGTGGGGCTCAAACTCATGAACTGTGAGATCATGAACTGAGCCAAAATCAGACTCTTAACTGACTGAGCCACCCAGGTGCCCCCCACATCTTCTTTATCCATTCATCCATCAATGGACACTTGGGCGCTTACACAATTTGGCTATTGTGAATAATGCTGCAATAAACATGGGGTGCATGTATCCCTTCAAATTAGTGTTTTTGTATTCTTAGGGAAATCCATAGTAGTAGAATTACTAGATCGTAGGGTAGTTATGTTTTTAATTTTTTGAGGAATCTGCATACTGTTTTCACAGTGGCTGCACCAGTTTGCATTCCCACCAACAGTGCGTGAGGCTTCCTTTTTCTCCACATCCTCACTCACACTTGTTTCTTGTGTTTTTGATTTTAGCCATTCTGACAGATGTGACATGATATGTGACATGACATCACAGTTTTGATTTGCATTTCCCTGATGATCAGTGATGTTGAGCATCTTTTCAAGTGTCTGTTGGGCATCTGTATGTCTTCTTTAGAGAAATGTATGTTCACGTCTTCTGCCCATATTTGAATTGGATTATTTATTTTTGGGGGTATTGAGTTGCATCAGTCCTTTATATGTTTTGGATACTAACCCTTTATTGGATATGTCATTTGCAAATATCTTCTCCCATTCAGTAGGCTCTTTTAGTTTTGTTGCTTCCTTCGCTATGCAGAAGTTTTTTTTTTTGATGTAGTCCCAACAGTTTATTTGTATTATCATTTTCTTTAATGATCATAAATTTAGCTTTTGATAAAATCTTGCTTTTATATAAATCTATGGATACAGTCAACTTAAATTTGTTAGTTGGTTCATGAAAAAAAATTCTCTGAATTTTGATAACACTATTTCCTTATGAAATGTATTTTATTGTATCAACACATATTCAAATTCTCAGGTAAGTATTTTTTACAGAATGTGGTCTGTACAAAAAAGGATAAAGCCTAAGTTACAATGGAGCAGTTACTTTTGGTTCTGCCATTTTATTCAGGTATCGAGGAGGGTGGGAAGCTGAGGGTCAAGGGCCACCATTGTCAGGCTGCGTTCTTTCTCATTTCACCCAAGAAGTCATAGGTCTGCTCTGAAATGTCAAAAGGTTCGTGGACTCCATGTGGTGAAAGCAGAGCTTGCAGACCACCCTCGCCGCCTTGGTTTTGCTTAAGGAAGTCCACGATAACCTTCCACCGGGCAGCCTCTGTCTCCTCTTCTGCCCACCTGTATGGGGGCAGGAGTGTGGAGTGCAGAAGAGGTACCACACAGTCGTGGTACACCAGGAGAAACATGGCCTTCAGGAACTCTCTGTCTCTCTGGGAAAACACCACCACCAGAAAGAAATAACTGTGAGTGGATCTACATCATTACTTTTTAAGTGTTAAATTCTATGAACTCTGTAACCTAAAATCCACCAAGGGGTGGGATGGAGGGTGCCATTAGTGACTGGCAAGTAATTGGCTCTGAACCAGCTACTCAGTTGGGAAACAGAAGTCTCTGTAATGGAAGCAAGCAAGAGTCACCGTGGAGTAGAGATAAGCTGTTCTCCCTGAGAGACTGTGGGTGACTCTTTGAGACCAGGGTGTATCCTAAGCTCCACTGAGGGTGCCCCACACATGCCATCAAGGACACTGGGGTGCTGAAATCTAATTCTGGTGATAAGGGTGTGGTTCCAGGGCAACATAACTAGAACACAATGTCAAGGTAGCCGTATCCACTTAATTAGATTATAGCATATCAGAGACAATGTTAAGTTGCTATAAAAGAAGGGCAGCATGAAATCCAGAGACAGGAGACCCAAGGAGTAAGAATGTGCAGACCCTCCCCAGATAACAAGAGTACTGCGGTCATAACCAGTCAACCCTGACAATGACAGGCCAGGGTAGGACTCTCAGGGAGCATGGCAGTCGGAAGGGGGAGATACTATACACAGCAGATCTGCACATAGATATGGTTCCTCCAAGCAACCATGTGTGTGGGCAATTTCTACAGGACTGAGGCCCAGCGCCTTGTCCACTGCTGTCCTAGTAAAGCATTAAATCCACCAATTTTAGCAAAGGTCAAGTGTAGATGGTACTGGTCAAAGAGAAGCTCAAATACGGATACATTTTATGACACACATAGTGTATGTATATGTATATATCATATATATAGCATATGTATTATATACATTACACAGAGTATATATTGTATAAAATATAAAGTTTATGTTTTTAACATTTTTTAGGATTTTTAATTTGTTTTTTCTCCCATGTTCCTTGCAGATAGTTAACACTTTAGACTTGAAGTACAGAAACCATGGACCATGAGCCAAATGCAGCCCACTACCTCTGTTTGTAAATAAAGTTTTATAGAAACCCAGCCCCACTCAGATGTTTACACGAAGTCTGTAGCTGCCTTTGTGCTGCAATGGTAGAGTGGAGTGCTGCAGCAGAGACCTTACAGCCTGCAAAGCCAGACATACTTACTATGTGGCTCTACAGAAAACGTTTGTCAACCCTGGATTAGAGCAGTGAAGCCATTGCTCACCGAGGAAAACAAGTTCTGTTTGGTAATCACCAAGTTTCTATGGTAATGGAAGCACGAGCCATGAAATTTTTAAATGTATGATACAGCTTAGGGCAGTTTTCTTTTCCCTTCTCCTTATGTGATATGAACTTTGAGAGCTAGAGGAATCTTTTTTTAAATAAGAGAAATCTGATAGCCAACTGGAGACTTTGTTTAGAAACTTCTCAAATAACACTCACTGATCTGAAATGATTGCTTTGACCAAGGGTTTCTTTTCACATGAAGAATTGCTCACCCGTACCCTTCTTGGAACATGTCTTTGCAACCACGATGACACAGTTTAAAAGGTTAGGAGGGATTATGACTCTGGCTACTCTGGCTAAGACGGGCATTATTAGCATGTGTAAGCACGCAGCGGGCACTGCAAATGTTCAGTTCAGCGTGGAAAATCACATTACCTTCTCTGATCTTTTTAATGTGCTTTCTTTCTCAGCCCACGAACTCTAAAAAGTAAATCAAAGTATCATATTAATCTGAGTATTCACAAGCCTTTGCCACATTTCTACAACTTCACGGTAACTAAACGTATGAACAGGGTTAAAAACGCTGTACGGACCCTACATGGGTGAGAAGTGGATCTGTAGGCACCTACTGCTAACGAGCCAGAGCCAGACTGACCAGGTGGTGAAAGATACCTCGGAAGCACCATAATTCTTACAAGTCGAAACTAATTTAAGAATGGAATCAGTGAAACACTAACACATCCCTGGAAAATGCATAAACATAGCACCTGAACAATAACATACTATGAAGCTTTAAAGTTCAGACAGTAACGAAAATAGAAAACTCTGCCAAATACCATACTTCTTGGCAATTCTGTCCGCCATGATGATGACGGGGATCAGAGGGAGCTAAAATGAGGTACAGCTTTGCAAGTAAATACTCCAATCTGTCCACAAAGCTTCACACAAGCTTCTTTAAAGAAGTAAAAAACCCAAAGTTCAATTAATCCCACAGACACATGACTTGAAGACTTTCTCAGTGCTAGTTCTGGGCAAACTGTGAGCAAGAGGGATGTGCCCATTCTCATGGCTGCTTATTCCCAGCCTCTGCTTTGTGCCTGTTTGCAGGTGTTCTCCTGCTGGTGCCCGATTTCATGGATTCCTTGAAAGCATCAGCCCTTTTTTCAGTAGGGAGGCCCTGGGGTGGATATGACATAATGGCACCAAGAACGAGATTCTCCACGAAATGAAAGAGAAGTTTCCTACCAAGAGACCACAGGCTGTGCCCCTAATGAGCCAGGTCTTGGAACGGTCATATTTACCATGACCTGTTACCATGAATGGCCAGTTATTACCATGAAAGAACTAACTTATGAGACTGGGGTCCACCAACCTCACTGACTGCTGCACCTGTGAGTCTTGGAGAATTTGAAGAGGACCCTTAGAGAGCCAGGGTCCTTTACTAAACAGGCCAGGTATTATTATTATTATTAAAATACCAACAACAGGGGTGCCTGGGTGGCTCAGTCGGTTAAGCGTCCGACTTCGGCTCAGGTTATGATCTCGTGGTCTGTGAGTTTGAGCCCCGCATCGGGCTCTGTGCTGACAGCTCAGAGCCTGGAGCCTGCTTCAGATTCTGTGTCTCCCTCTCTCTCTGCCCCTCCCCCACTCATGCTCCATCTGTCTCTGTCTCTCAAAAATAAATAAATGTTAAAAATAAGATAAAATAAAATACCAACAACAAACTAAACTTGGCTAAGTTGATACTTGGAGGCTCACATACTTCATAATGTGAATCTTAAAAGGTATCTGGCTTCACATGACTATCACTTATCAACTTTAGACTTATTGTCTGGAAAAATGTGCCTGTTGTTAGTTAGTTGTGCCAAGGTCCCATCTTATTTTTCACTGAGTTACCAGCAAGCAGTAGGGTGTTTCACTTATAGTAAGTCAGCGGCAAACAGCAAACGTGTGTGTGTGGAGGGTCAGTACTATACACCAAGGCCCACTTCTTCCTTCTGGAGCAAGGAGAAGACTCCGGCTCCCAGCTCCCTTGAAGTGAAGTGGGGCCATGTGATTGGTTCTGGCCAATGAAACACGAGCAGAAATGGCCTGTGCTGCTTCAGGGCACAGGTGGTGGAAAGGCCAAGGGCAATCCTCTATTCTCTCTTTTCCTGCAGGTGCAACTGGCAACAGAGGAAGTGGCTTGTTCCAGATGATGCTATAAGAAATGAGCCTCCAACAGCCTGCACCCTTGGGTGACTGACTACCTTGGGTCTTCCACTGCTCCATGCTGGACAGGTACCATGAGGGAGGAAAAAACCTGTGTCAGCTACCGCTGCACAGCCTGGCTGATCCTAAGTCATATGGTATGCCATGAAGACACGGCTCAAGAGTGTAGGAATAAACCACTCCTTTTTATTTTTATTCTTTAATTCATGATCCAAAGGTAATCAGTATTGCTTTTCTAGAGTATATTCTTCCAGAGAGTTTTACAGGCAGATATGTAAATGTAAATATACATATATTTAAATACACTTATTACAACTCAAATGGTTTTCTATTTTTCACTTAACAATGTGTATGAACAACCTTACATGTGTGTCTTTCCTTGGGCCTGGTGGCATATCTGGACACACCCAAGGCTGGCCTGCAGGGCACTTCTCTGAGTTAACTGCTCATCAGGAAATGCAGAATTTAGACTCGATCAGCCCTAAGGTTCCATCCTAACTCCAACGCCCAGATTCCATGACTGTTACCCACCTAGACAAGTATGCCAGCGCCCTGCACAAGTGCCTTAGCCACAGTGCGCTCTCATAAAATATTTGTTGGATGAATCGATGTGCCTGTGCTCTGTATAATGAATAAATATTATGATACTAATGACTTTTTAGGGGAAAAAAGAGAAATTCTGCATTATCTAATGATAGTGCCAAATGAACTTGTCTGAAATCACAGATAATCATATGCCATGAATGTTTTCTTAAGTCTTTTTGCTGAAAACTCCATTGTTACTGTGGACACCCCAAACCCAGCCAAACTATCACATGAGATCAGCTTCAAAGTCTAATAAAAATCTCGGGTGGTGACTGCTTCCTCCTTCCATTTCTCTGTGAGGTGCTTATGACCTCTATCCTTATGGGCAGGAATCACCTCCGAGCACAGCTCACCTCTCTCCTGTATGTGCACTTTTCTATCCTGTGTGTCAGGAGCTGTCCTACAGCAGAACGCTGCACAGGTGACCTGCTGCCTACCACACACACACTTCACTGGCAATGTGAGACTCAGACCAACCTTGCCCATCTGCGGACACATTTTACATGCCAAACTGGATCGCAAATAGAATATTCTCTATTCCTTCATGCTGATCCTTCTGCCTGTAATGTCTTCCCCTACCATCTCAGCATGTCAAAATCCAACTTGGCCCCAGCTTTTCATTAGGTCTATCTCACCAAGGACCTCTTCTGGAACAGGTTTCTGGTCCTTCTTTGCTGCCCTCTTTAAAGCATCATGGACCTGGATTATACAGTGGCACTTATCATGTTATCTGAGTGGCACTTATCATGTTATCTGAGTACTATCTTATAAGGGACTCCTAATACTTGTTAACTCTGATATGTTCATAAAGTTAAACTTTATGAAACTGCCATTTTGGAAAGCCAAAAAATGGCCAAAAATTCGAGATTTCATATGGTTCAAACTCATGTCCATTCCTATTTCACATAGCAGGCAGTATATATTGAATTAAAATAAAAATGATACGCATGCCTTGATTCTCCTTTGAAAACTCTCGATTTATCTAACAAATCATTTTGGATTTTTGCTCTTAGGACATGATCAGTGGCCATCTTAAGTCAAGCAACAAACCATAGGCAAGAGACTGCAATAGTATACACAGCCAGTACTCCACCTGCTCACTGGGTCAGGGAAGGCAGCCCTGGGGAAGTAGCATTCCTACCGAGGAAGGATGAGACCAAGTTAGCTAGACAATGGACAGGGATTGAGAGACATTGTCCAAATAGGAAAAAAACAAACAAACCCTAGGGCAGGTGTCAGAACTCACTACCGTGGTGTGTTCCACTGCGTTTAGAACCCATCAGGTTTCCATCATGATTCATGCTACCCACCCTGAGTGCGTCCATCATGTCAGGCTGCTCCAAGAGCTTGGGGAAGGTGGCCAACACTGCGTTACTAATTAAGTCTGAAATACAAAAGAACAGAAAGGATTTTATATAAACTTCATCCAATGTATTTGACTGCAATAGACATATAAACATTCAGATGAAAACTACTGTGCCACATGATTTGTTGATAACACATTCTACACACTTTAACCTCTAGGAAGGCTCAAAGCTGTCTGCTCCGTCTCCATCTGCTGCTACACCCATACCTCAGGGAGTTCTGAAATGAGCCTTGTACCAAGCAGATACAGCTTTTAGGGTAGACGTGCCTTTGAACAGAGTAAGATTAGAAAATTTTGTTCTTCTTCCAATGCTCTTTTCCAACCTCTCTTTCCTTCTTATGATATAACTGGCGTGGTGAAAGGAACCAGTTAGAGAATTTATACAACTCAACACCAAAAAACAAATAATCCAATTCAATAATGGGAAGAAGACATAAACAGACATTTCTCCATAGAAGACATAAAAATGGGCAACAGATACATGAAGAGATGTATAGTATAACCAGTCATCAGGGAAATGCAAATCAAAACTACAATGAGATACCACCTCACACCTGTCAGAATGGCTAAAATTAAAAACACAAGAAACAACTACTGGGGAGGATGTGGAGAAAATGGAACCCTCCTGCATTGTTGGTGGGAATGTAAACTGGTTCAGACATTCTGGAAAACAGTAATGGAGTTTCTTCAAAAAATTAAAAATGGAATTATCATATGATCCAGCAATTACACTAGTGAGTACTTACCCAAAGAATCTAAAAACACCAATTTGAAAAGATATATATGCCCCCATGTTTATTATAGCATTATTCACAATAGTCAAATTATGGAAGCAGCCCAGTGTCCATCAATGGGTGAATAAAGATACACACACACACACACACACACACACACACACACACAGAGATGTACACATATACATATATATCGGAATATTATTCAGCCATAAAAAGAATGAAATCTTGCCATTTGCAACAACATGGATGGACCTAAGGGTATAATGCTAAGTGAAATCAGTCAGAGAAAGAAAAATACCATATGATTTCACTCATATGTGGAATTTTAAGAAACAAAACAGACCAAAAAAAGACAAACCAGAAACAGACTCTTAACTATAGAGACCAAACGGATGATTATGAAAGGAGAGATGGGTGGGGGTATGAATGAAATAGGTGAAGGGGATTGAGAGTATACTTATGTGATGAGCACTAAGTAATATATAGAATTGTTGAATCCCTGGGGCGCCTGGGTGGCTCAGTTGGTTAAGCATCTGACTTCGGCTCAGGTCATGATCTCGTGGTTCAAGAGTTTGAGCCCTGCCTCAGGCTCTGTACTGACAGCTCAAAGCCTGGAACCTGCTTTGAATTCTGTGTCTCCCTCTCTCTTTGCCCCTAACGCACTCGCACTCTGTTTCTGTCTCTCTCAATATTGTATACCTGAAACAATATAACACTGTATGTTAACTATCCTGGAAATAAAAAGGAACCAATTAGGAGGCACCCCTGCTCTCGGAAGGCTGAGCAGGAACCAGTAAGCATCAGGGGACAGGAGACGCAGGGCAGGCTGCTCAGGCCTGACTCCAGTCCACCAGGACACTCTTAAAATGGCCTAGGCAATACATTCTACAGTCTTCTGTCCTCAGTAGAGAGAAATCCTCCCTCTAAGTCCTTGTTAGGTTTACTCTGATGGTCAGATTCGATTGATGACAATGGTTCTGAGTAACCTCCTTCCCAACAGAAAAGCTAATAAGCTTTATCTTCTCTAAGAAGTCATATCAATTCTAAGAAGTTATATCAGTCAAGAAGTTTTTCTAGAGTCATTGAAATAAACTCACAGGCAAGTGATGATGAAAAAGCTTAAACTGTCCTTCCCTTTGAGTTATAAGTATTCCTTGAGAAATGGCAGGACTTCCCTAATCTTAAGTTCCATTTCTATCTACCTATCCAGGTGCTAAGTCTCTAGGAAAGCACTCCTGTCTAACCACGAACTCCACTTGTCCATGAGAACTAAGCTATTATAGGGCCCTCTGTCTTGCTCACTCTGCTCCAGCCACACTGGCTTTCGACTGTGATCCCTCCAACATACTTGCATTGTCTTGCCTCAGGTCTTTAGACATGCTGGCCCCTCTGCCAAGACATGCACCTGCCCCACACCTCTAACTCCTCTCTCAGGTCTTATCTTGAATATTACTCACCCAGAGACTTCCCTCAGGTCTTCCCAGTGTATGCTCTTGTTGGCTTCCTTCCTTCTTTCTTTCCTTCCTTCCTTCCTTCATTTTTATTTTTTTCATTTTAGAGAGAGAGTGTGACCAGGGGTGAGGGGGGCAGAGGGGTGAGGGGGGCAGAGGGAAAGAGAGAGAGAATCCTAAGCAAAATCCATTCTCACCATGGAGCTCACCATGGGGCTCATTCCACAGCCTTGGGATCATGACCTGAGCCGAAATCAAGAGTTGGACACTCAATCAAATGAGCCACCCAGGCACCCTGGCTTTCTTCCTTCAGAACACTTATTTTAGAAGGTTGAAAAGGACGATTCATGTAATTTTGTGTTTGAAGTTTGTCCGTCCACCAGGGGAGGGATGCTCGTGCCTGTCTCATCCATCACCAGGCTCAGCACAGTGCCTGGCATTTAGGAGGCACTCAATACATATCTGCTTACTTATTTACTGAGTTCAAAGATTACTCATTAAAATTAAACATTTTTTTAGAGGCAATTCTTATATGTATATCTCTTTGTAAGTTCAATCATGTGTGACAAGTTATTGATTTTTTAAAATTATTTTTTAACATTTTACTGGGAAAAAGTTTCAAGCTTACAAAGAAGATACAAGAATAAAACAGAACATCTGAATACTTCTTTCCTGTATTCAATTTTAACTAGTCTGTTGATATTTAAACATTGTGCATTCAGAACCAGTTATTTTGGGTAATTTTGGTCTCTTCCCCAAAACAAGATGTCCATACCAAACGTGGTAAAAACAGATTATTCAAAACACTGAGGGGAAATGTGATTGTATCTGAGTTTTAGTATCTCAAATCTCCAGAATTTGTATATGTGCTGCTGAAGTGAGCACAACAAATCTCTAGAATCTGTAATGTGAAAATATGCATATTATAAAGAATTAAATATATACTGAACTAACACAGGATACACATAGGTGCACAGTGGAGTACAATGTTTTGCATGTGAAGTAATTTATTGACATTGATGCTATTGAAATATTTTATTCTGAATGCACCTTCAGAAGCAGAAGATAAAAGTTGGCATAGATCACACTCAAAGCATGATGCATTACTGCATATAAGGATATTGCAAAGACCTCTTACCAGCACTTTGCATGCTCATCCTGTCTTTTAGGAGTACATCTCCAAGAATTTGGCGATAAAATATCAACAAATGAATGGAACACATACTTCCAATTAATGTTTCAGGCAGCAAACTGTTAAAGAAGAAAAACATGTATTCATTAAACAATTCCCTACAATCTAACTTCTGGTGTTTTAAAAATATGTACTTACTACTTTAATGAATAGTTCCAAGTTTTGCTTCATTACTGAAAAAAATTTTTTAACAATTTTAAAGAAAAGTTCCACTATCAGTTGCCCATAGTAAACTTCAGAAAACTAACATTGCACTTTCAAGCTTGAACTCTGTCTTGCCATTTTTGTTTCATTTTAGCATATATACAGTCTTACTTACCTCAACCAACTCAACAACAACAGTCTCAACTTCTCACTACTGCTCTTCTCATATATACCCATGTTAAATGTTAAATAAAAAAATCATCAATTATAAGCTTGGGAAGAAAGGGACTAGTCAGCTACAAGTTTTGACAAAAGCCATGTGGCCCACCCCTGCTGATCTGACGAATGAGAAGGAAACATGAGTTCAGACCGTTCATGCTGCTGGGTGGAACGTGGGAGGGTGTGGCAGACCTGGACTGAATTCTGACTTTGCTTTTTCCTAGCTATGTGACTCTGGGTTAACTAATTATTCTCCTTGTGTTTTGGTTTCTGCACTTGTAGAATTCAGATAGTAATACCTCCATTTCAGAAGATTACCATAAGGGTTAAAATGAGACAAATGTGATGGGCTTAATGCAATGCCTGGTCCAAAGTAAGGGCTCAAAAACAGAAGAAAATTTCAATATTGATGTTAAGTTGATGTCAGTTTAAAATAGATTGTTATAACTTTAATATGTAATATGTAATCTCCATGGTAACCACAAAGAAAAAAAATCTATAGAATGTACACAAAGGAAAAGGGAATCAAAATGTGTCACACACACACAAAAATCAAACACAAAGGAAGGCTTTAAGGGAGAAAATGAGGCACAACCCCCCCAGAAGATGTAAAAAAACAAAAACAAAAACAAAATGTCAATACTAAGTCCTTCCCCTATCAGTGATTACTTTAAATATAAATGGATGAAACTCCCTAATAAAAAGACACAGATTGGCAGAACTAATAGAAAAACAGGCTCTAACTATATTCCATCTACAAGAGACTCACTTTAGATCTATGGATGTTCATAGGTTGAAAATGAAAAGGATAGACAAAGATACTCCATGCAAATAGTTAACAAAGGAGAACAGAAGTGGTTATATTAATATCAGAAAAAAAAACAGACTTTAAGCCAAAAAACTTAAAAGAGACAAAGGATATTATAGAATGATAAAAGGGTCAATGCATCAAGAAGATATAACAATTATAAACATATGCAACAAACATTAGAGCTCCTAAATATACAAAGCAAACATCAACAAAACTAAAGAGAGAAATAGGTCTACAACCATAGTAGGAGACTTTAATACACCACTTTCAATAAAGAATAAAACAACCAGACAAAAGATCAACATGAAAATAGAAGATATAACACTATAGACCAACTGTAATGAAGACACATATAGAACACTCTGCTCAGTAATAACAGAATACATATTTTTCTCAAGTGTAAAAGGGACATTCTCCAGGACAGATCTTATGTTAGGCTACAATACGAATCTTAATAATTTAAAGGACTGAAATCATACAAAGCACCTTTTCTGATCACAATGGAATGAAACTAGAAATCGATAGCAGAAGGAAAATTAGAAAATTTGCAAATATGTGAAGATTAACCATCACACTCTTAAGCAATCAATGGCTCAAAGAACTCACACGGAAAATTAGAAAGTATCTTGAGACAAATAAAATGAAAGCACATCATACCAAAACTTATGGGATGCAGTGAAAGCAGTGCTAAGCTAAGAGGGAAAATATATAGCTATATTTTAGCATAATATATATGCTTAAATTAATTGAGAAGAAATTTCTTAAATCAACCACCTACCTTTAAACCTTAAAGAATTAGAAAAGAGAAATAAATGAAACCCAAAGGTAGTAACAGGAAAGAAATAATAAAGATTAGATCAGGGATGAACAAAAAAGAGAAGAGAAAATAACAGAAAAATCAATGAAGCAAGAGTTGGGTTCTTGGCAAAGATCAACAAAATTGACAAACCTTTAGCTAGAGGACTAAGAAAAAGAAGAGAAGATTCAAGTTACAAAATCAGAAATGAAAAGAGATCTTACTACTGATTTTACAAAATAAAAAAAGGATTATAAGACGGTACTATGAATAATTATATAACCACATGTTGGATAATCTAGATGAAAAGGACAAATTCCTAGAAACACACAGTCTACCCAGGCTGAATCAGGAATAAATAGAAAATCTGAGATTGAATCAATAATCAAAGACTTCCCAATGAATAAAACCCCAGGATCAGATGGCTTCACTGGTAACTTCTATCAAATATTTAAAAAAAATTAATACCTGTCCTTTTCAAACTCTTCCAAAAAATTGAAAAGGAAGGAACACTTCCACACTCATTATCTGAAGCCAGCATTATCCAAATATCAAAGCCAAAGATACACAAGAACTCTAGAGACGAACATCCCTGATGAATATTGATGCAAAAATCCTCAACAAAAACCTAGCAAACAGGATTCAACAGCATGCTGAAAGGTTTATACACTATGAACAAGTGGGGTTTATTCTTGGAATGCAAGGGTGGGTCAATATTAAAAAGTCAGTCAAGGTAATACACTACCCATTAACAGAATGAAGGAAAAACCCACATGATCTTCTCATCTGATGCTGAAAAAGAATTTGACAAAAGTCAGTACTTTTTGTCAAAAAACGTCAACGATCCTAGGAATGAAAGAAAACTACTTCCACATAATAAAGGCCATATATGAAAATCCCACAGTTAACATCATATTCAATGGTGAAAGAGCAAAAACGTTTTCTCTAAGATCAGGAACAAGACACGGGTGCCTGCTTTCACCACTTTTATTCAACACAACAGTGGAAGTCCTAGCTAGGCGAGAAAAGGGAATAAAAAATTTCCAAATTGGAAAAGAAGAAGTCAAATTATCTCTGTTCACAGACCACATGGTCTTATATGTAGAAAACCCAAAAGATTCAGCAAAACACTGTTCGAATGAACAGATTCAGCAGTTATACGCTAAAAAATCAGCATACATAAATTAGTCATGTTGCCATACACTAACAATGAACAATTTGAAAAGAAAATTAAAACCAATTTCATATAAAACAGCTTCAAAAAGAAAATACTCATTAAAAATAGAAACAAAATTTCAATATTATTTCAAAATAAAAATCTGGAAACAGGACACCTGAGTACTTTATAATCCTGACCCATGACTAAATGCTCACTGGGAATATACTGAGCACAAGAGCTAACCTTATAAGAAAATGTCCTGAGTCCTTCTAAATACACATTTTCTAAATGTTATTTTTAGAAATACATGAACTCTGTCACTAAGCATAAAGAATGAGCACATAGGAAATCTGGAAAACCTTATACACAATGTCCTCTCTCAAGGAGGAAAATATCTTTGGGCTAAGAAGAACCACCCAAAGTTAAAAAAGAGATTTCAACTTTTTGTAAATTAGTCCTTTTGGTTTCTAGAGTAAGCATTTTAGCAGGAAGGCACATCAATCCCAGAGGTAACACTTGGGCTTCCGGCCTCTGGGAAGAGAACAGAATGAATGTAACCCAGATCGTGGTGCCAGAGCAATGGATTCCCCAGGGGTAGCTGCATGGAATTTAATAAATATCCCTGACCACTTCCTAACCGCTGCATTTCTAGAAACATCCAAAAATGCAAGACAGGTTCTCTTACATTCATATATAGCATTTGGTCTACAAAGCTAGAAACTATTGTTTTCCGACCCTGCTACAATTCTGGTCTTGTGTCTGACCTGGACTGCAAAGACTGGCCACAGAGGATCATTTAAGCTGCCGTGATGCCACTACACACCTTCTCAGTGTTCACTATGGTTCCTAAGGGTTGGTTCACATCCCGCCCTCTGGTCTATGGCCCATGTGGGCAGTGTCTCAGCTGCGTGCCCAAACCATGTCTCATGCTGAAGAACAGCCATTGATTTTGCCAGAGGAAGGGGTGGACCCTTCCTTCCATTTTTCCCTCTCCTCTCCCGGAGCCGCCTGTTCTGTCTGGCTGGCCTCTGTTCCTCCCACAGTGCAGGCACTCCTTTCCTTCAGGCACCTCCCCACAACCTGAGGCAGTACTGCTGCATTTGATTAGTTCTCTTTAGGAAAATCCTCTCATTTTCCAAACCCAAGATGACCAGAAAGCTCTGAGCTACTAAGGTTGGCTAAGCTGAAGAAGTAAAAATATACTTCTTTCTAATCTCACAGATACACCAGCAAACTCTGATGGCAGAAGCGCAATGAACGTAATAACGGGGCCCGGGCTGGTAACACTATTATCTCATTTATTTTTAGGAACAATACCATGGAAGTAAAAGAGGAAAAAAGATGGAGTACGTCAAAAAGTCAAAGACAAACAAGTTTATAGCATATTTACACACATGCACATAGCCTACTTCTACAGACTGGTATTTCTTGGTATTCCGAACTCATGCACTGGGAGTCTGGGTCTAAATTCAGGGCTTTTCCTCATCAGGGCCTTTGCCTTTGACCAAATCACATCAGGTTAAAGTCCATCGAAAAACAGCTCCAAAATTAGAAAGGCAAGTCTTGGTGAAACTGAAGGATCTATTTGCTCCCTCTTTCCTCTCATGCTGAGAGGGTCATGATGATTACAGCTGTCTCCACAAAAGGAGTCCCATGGGCAGGATTCAGGCGCTGTTTCTTTGGTAAAAGAGATGAGTCTACACTGATTAATTTGCAGTTTTGCTGCAAAGTTCCACACACACAAGACTGCTGGCTGGTGAGAGGGCAGAATGAAGCTGACAAGCAAGGACACTGGGTGAAAATGGGCAGAACGGCAAACTCTCACTGGGCTTCCCAACTGTGGGTCTGTGTGCTTTGTAGTGTGTCCCTAGGCATAATGTTAAAAGCCTCTGTCCTTTCTCCTTTAAGCAGGGGAGTCCAGCTAAACAAAGGTGAAGTTCATTAAACACAGGAGGGTGGGGACAGAGGTGAGAGGTACTTTTGAAGGAGAGGAGGAGGGCTGCTGGCACTATTATTTGCCTTCCTCTCCCATCCACTGAAGATGGCGGTCAGGGGAGGAAAGGGGACTGATGCATCAGTCCCGCCTCGGTCTCTACCTCTGCGCAGGCTCAGAGCAGAGATGCCCCAAAGCTCCCATGCCGGTGCCCAGTCTCTCACCACAGACTCCAGCACGGCCCTTACACCACAGCCAGGTGTGGGGCCTCTGGATTCTCTGTGCTCATGGCCTGGTCTCTGTGAGAGTCAGCTGAGCCTGGGCTGCACCAGTGGGTTGCCCTAGCCCACACTTGACACTATCAGGCATACGTATTTCTGGATCATGCGGAGTGGAGTGGCAATTCAAGACAGTGCTCAGGTCCCTCTCTGGGATCTGGGAGCAGAGAAGAGCACACTCAGATAAGGCGGGGGGAGGCTGGGAATAGCAGGAGAAAGAGCAGAGCTCCTGAGAAGTACAGTTTTGTATGAGCAGGAAGATTTCTACTTTGAAATTCTTTAGCAAACATTTCTTTAAGCTCCTACTGTGTGGTGAGATCAAACAAGCACCTTAGTTCCTGGGGCCTGGAGGGCAAGGACTCCGGACCCTTCTTTGAGAACCAGAAAACAGAAGAACACTCACTGCTTTGGAAGCATGGGCCTGCCTACCTGACCTCTGCATCGCCCGGTCAAATCTGATCTCTAGATTGTAAAAAGTATCTTGGAACCAGTATTTGGGGCCAAAGCAACACTATTAAGAACTGTACTTGAAAGATATACTTGGGAGTGCTTGGGGACTCTTGGAGGCTTACCAATGAGATGAGAAGTGGAAGGCTGAAGAAGCAGGAAGAATGAAGCCAAACAGGATTTTGGCTTTTCTTTTACAAAGACTGCTACTGTGCTTTTTTTTTTTTTTAATCTTGAAAAACAACAATTTTCCAAGGAAAGATGGGCCAAAAAAGGGAATCTACAGTCACTATAAACATCCAGGGGGGAAAAAAAATCAAGAGAATGAATGATATCCATGAACATATTATTAATGGTTATTGAAAGATTTAACTGTTAATAGTAGAATTATAAAACACATTTCAGTATCAGATATAAGAACAAGGAATACTTAAACTAAGGGCATGATCCAGAATAAGAAAAGCAACAAGTCAGAAGGTTAGGCCAAATTTTCATCTATTACTCTGTCTCTTGGTAATCATCAAGTGTGAAGCAGGTCATGGTGGAACAGGTCAACTTTATTAGCTTCTGTTCCCAGGCCCTGCTGTTCCCTTCCACCCCTCTTGTCCACCCTGTGCCCCCTGTGTTAAGTTCCCTTTCTCCATAGCTGCATATCTTCATGTGCGCACCCCTCCAATCCTTCAAAGCCTATTTTAAATCCCCCTCTGATCTTACCAGCTACATAGCACATCTTCATTTGAACAAATTTTATAACATAGTACCATACCTGGCATTATATTTGCATTTATCTATATCTATGATAATAATAGTAAATAATTATAGCTAATACTTATTGTGTTTTAGTATATACCATATATTATAAAAATAATCCAGGTGTTTTATTTACTTTCTTTTCATTAAACCTCATTATAGCTTTATGGAGATGATATTATTATGCCCATTTAAAAGATGTAGATATGGGGATCCTGAGAGAAATGGTTAAATGACTTGTCCAAGAGGTTACTGAGTTAGAAGGTGATAGATCTGGGAACCTACTAGTATACAAGCTCCCTGAAATAAGTGAAAGGGTTTGAGAGTACACTTGTTGTGATGAACACTGAATAATGTATGGAATTGCTGAATCACTATATTGTACACCTGAAAATAATATAACACTATAAGTTATAAATTTATTATTTATATAATAAAAAATCTAAAAAGAGCTCTATAAATCAATAAAAGAAAGTTAACTAAAAAATAAATAAAAAAAGCCTATCTGAAGAAAATGCAAATTAAAACCACCATGAGATAGATACCATTATTTATTAAAATGGCCAAAATGAAAAAAATTCATAATACCAAGAATATGGGTAATTGGAATTTTTGTACATTGCTGCTGAGAGTGTAAAATGCTATAGTCATTTTGGAAGAGTTTGGCAGCTTCTTATAAAATTAAAAAGACACCCAGCAATCCTGTGCCTCGGTATTTATTCCTCGGAGAAATAAAGTATATGTCCATGCACAAAAACCTCATATGTAAATATTTAGAGTAGCTTTATTCATAAATGCCCAAACTTAGAAACAACCCAGATGTCTATCAATTAGTGATTGGATAAATGCATTATGGTATATCTATCAAATGGAATATACTATTTAGAACAAGAAAGAACAAACTTCTAATACAAACTTCTAATAATATGGATGATTCTCAAATGCACTATGCTAGGCAAAGGAAGCCAGACTCAGAAGGCTACACATTGTATGACTCCATTTGTATGACATTCTGGAAAAGGCAAAACCGTTGGGAAAGAAAACAGATGAGTGACTGCCTGAGGCTGAGACTAGGGAGCTGACCACGAAGGAGAGAGCTTTTCAGAGTGACGGGAATATTCTCCATCTTGGCTGTGGTGGTAGTTACATGAGAGTATACATTGGTCAAGACTTAAAGAACTGAAAACCAAAAAAGGTAAATTTTATTGCATACAAATTAAGCCTCAACTAACCTGACATTAAAAAAACGTTCCCTAATGATAAGATCAATGATGGGAAGCCCGATTTAGCCAAGTTTCTATACTATTTCTGACCAAACATCTCACTTGAGCTACTAGAAAACAAAAAGTAAGCTGATTTGAATTTTATTACCATTCTGTTTCCCTACTGATCCTTGGCAGACAAATTAATGAGGAAAAAACACCGACAAAAGATCACCAAGCAGGAGAATCCAAAGCGAGATGGTCTACAAACTCTGAAGGACCTCAAGTTCACTGGCCAGGTGAGTGGGTACCAACCTTAGTAAGTTTCTTGATCTTCTGTTCGAAGATCTCAGTTTTATTAGGAGTTGAGGCTGCCTTCTCATTGTCATCATCTGATGGAAAACATTCCCATGTGCTTTAAAAAAAATAAAAAATAAATGTCAAAACTTTAAGTGCTTGGGATGGTGATTATAATAAAACAAAGTACCTTTTATACTAAAACAAAAATTTTGGGTAATAAATAGTAATTGTACGAAAAGCAGGAGTCCCTCATATACCCTAAATGAGTTGCTGAACAGGGAAAGCATGGCGCTGACGCCTACCCACCTCCCTAACAGTACCTGACTGGTCCCTGGAGCTGCCACTACATCAGGGGCTGGGACAGCATCATCGCTGCCAGAGGACAAAGGGAAAAAGAGTTTAAAAAGCAAGCCTAACTCCAGGTAGAGTGTACTGCGTCCCAGCTCCCAAACCCCTTCCTGTTCCAAGAAGGTGGGGCTGGCATTGCCAGGGCAGCAGCGATGCCATGTGGCCTAAGTCATGAAGCCAGGACAGGGAGGTCTGAGAAGCGAAAGGGGAGTTTCAAATCTGTCAGGATTTGAGCTCCATGAGGCAAGGACCATATCTGTCTTACTCTCCATTTTCCCATTATGTAGCACGGTGCCTGGTCAATGAATATATTTTTAAAAATGCTTGATATTTTTGAAAGGCAACTTGGCATGTTATGACCACAATTTGAAATGTCTATGTCGTTTAACCCAGCAATAAGGCAACCTCTGAATTAGCCTCTTTTATGAATTCTGTGGCAGTTACAAGTATCAGTCCAGGGTTCAATGAGAAGGCATTAATGAAGGGTCCTCACACTTTCTAATTTCCTATATTAGAGTCTCATATGCGCCACCAAGAAAATAGCACTTACTGAGATCAAAACAATTAGGACCTCACTATCAAATGACTTATTTTTAAAAATGTGAACTCAAGTGAAGAATGCTATGCTTATTAGAATATAGCTCCCTTTGCTGATGCATCTTCTGTTTACTTTTTAAGGCAAGGAGAGAAAGCGACGCCTAAGAGCTGTACCTCTTCTGGATACTGAAGGGTCCACTTCAACACCTTTCTCATAAGGGGTGCCACCATTCAAGACGAGTTCATACGTTCTGCAAAAGAATAGTAAGCCACATGTTTCCATTCTAAAACACTGAGGTTCGTAGTGAAATATTTTTTAGGGCAGATAAATTCACATTTTATTTATGTCATTGCTAAATGAGAATGGAAGTTGTTGATTTCTCTATGAGGTTTTATCTCAGTAAAGTTTCTTTTATTTTTTTTAAAATGTTTATTTATTTTTGAGAGAGAGACAGACAGAGCATGAGTGGCGGAGGGGCAGAGAGAGAGGAGACAGAATCTGAGGCAGGCTCCAGGCTCTGAGATGTCAGCACGAGGCCCAGCACGGGGTTCGAACCCATGAACTGTAAGATCATGACCTGAGCCGAAGTCAGACATTTAACTGACTGAGCCACCCAGGTACCCCAAGTTTCTTTCTTAACTTTGAACTGTAGAAAATACATTTTTACACATTAAAATGAGAAAGATTAATTGATGACATTAAAATGTCTTGACTTTAATGACGTGTGTTAATGAATGTATTAATGATATATTTTTAAGCGTATTTTTCAAATGTTTATATGGCGTAGAAATGAAAAGTAAAAAACCCAGAAGAATCCCTCCCTATTCTGTCTCCTCTAGTCTGGTAAGGCCCTTGTCCTACTTTTTTCTATGCAAATGCAAACAAATATATGTACATAGTAAATCTCAAAACGGACACGTTTCTCTTTAAGTTGCATACCACCTACGTGTAGAAAGTAGAAGATCAAAGGCGGCATTGCCTCCCTAGTCCGGCTCCTCAGAGGCATGCCCATGTATGCAGACAATACAGTTTTTCATGAACAAAAGTGGAGCCACAGCGCACATACTATCCTGCAACTTGCTTTGTCCATATAATGATATATATTTGAAATGTTTCTATATCAATACACAGGCTTCTACCTCATTGAGAAAAATAGCTGTGACTTTGCTTGAGAAAGATGGAGTAGATACACTTTTCCCTCCTAACTAGGTACAACTAAAAACCTTTGCCATTCTTTTTTAAAAATTTTTTTTAAATGTTTTAATTTATTTTTGAGAGAGAGAGAGAGAGAGACAGTGTGAGCAGGGGAGGGTCAGAGAGAGAGGGAGACACAGAATCCAAAGACAGGCTCCAGGCTCTGAGCTAGCTGTCAGCACAGAGCCTGACGCGGGGCTCAAACCCACAAACCGTGAGATCATGACCTGAGCCAAAGTTGGACGCTCAACCGACTGAGCCACCCAGGTGCCCCTAAAACCTTTGCCATTCTTAAAAACATTTTTTTTTTAAATCACAAGAAGCCTGGGCTCTTACATTCTCTGAAGGGGTGCCCCTCCCCTTATCACTGGGGTGATGTCAGATGAGAAGTGGAATCTGGACTTTTACCTCTGGCCTGTGGTAAAGAGGCCATGCCCACCCCTGGGTGTAAGTAGAAGTCACAGAAGGCCAGGAACATTATCTGAATTAATCCTCATAATAACCTTCTTGTGTAGGAACTATTCTAATCTCCCATTTTAAAGATAGAGGAAATTGAGGTTTGCAGACATTAAAGAAACTGGAGCCTGGCTTACAGTCACACAGACAGAGCCAGGACGAGAGCCCTGAATTTTACAATTCCAAACCTTGGATCTCAGTCACCATCCTGATGACTGCTGATTTGTATCTCCTCTGTGAATTTCTTGTTTGTATTCTAGACTTTGATTTTTTGTGTCCATTTTAAAATTTGAATTGTCTTTCCTACTCATTTTTTAGAGCCCTTTTTATATTAGCGATAATCTGTTATGTATATATTGTAAATATTTGGTCTTTTGTTTTTTGTCTTTTGGTCTTAAGTTTTAAATTCATTTATAGTGACTGCCGTAACGATTTCAACGTATCAACTTTAGAATAAAGGTGGGGGTGCCTGGGTGGCTTAGTCGGTTAAGCATCCGACTTTAGCTCATATCATGATTTCATGATTTGTGAGTTCGGGCCCTGCATCGGATTCTGCATGGACAGTGCCGAGCCTGCCTGGGATTCTTTTTCTCTGTCCTTCTCTCTCTGCCCCTCCCCACTCACATTCTCTTTCAAAATATCTAAATAAACTTAAAAAAAAAAAAAAAGAAGAAAGGTGGAGTCACAGACACCCTGGGGACCCTGGACTTAGCTTTCCCACTCTTTGGAGAGAATTAGGTTCTGTTTCAGCACTGTGAAATGTGCTAATACCATAGAAAATTACTGAAAAAATATTCTCAGCAGAGAGTAAACATCTTTTTTTTTTTTTTTTTTACAATTTTTTAAATGTTTATTTATTTTTGAGAGAGAGAAAGAGAGAGAGAAAGTTGGGGAGGGGCAGAGAAAGGGAGATAAATGATCCAAAGCAGGCTCTACACTGACAGCAGAGAGCCTGATGCGGGGCTTGAACTCAAAAACTGTGAGATCATGACCTGAGCTGAAGTCGGACACTTAATCAACTGAACCACCCAGGAGCCCCTAAACATCTTTTAAAATACTTGTTCTATACGTGGCATTTCTCCCTCTCTCGATGACCCTGTTTATGCTGTTTTCATATACTACTTCACAGAATATTAAAATCAACATTAAAAGCCCTCTCCCCACAAATTTCTGAAATGCTAACACAATATACATTCTGCAAACCTGAGGTATGCAGATTCTAAACAACGAATTTCTACAAAATTACTCATTTGGAAGGAATGCATAGCCAACTTACTTTGCTGGAATAGGAATTCCACTGGCATCAAAAAGTTTAAGAAACACCCAGCCACAACTTAATTCTCCTCTTTCACCGGTTGACTAGGGAATAAAAAAGCATACAAACTTAATGTCTGAACCAGTCAAATTTAAAAGCACATACTAAGTCCTTTATAGGGGACAAAATTAGCATTCACTTTTAGAAACAAACAAGTCCTCCCAAGAAAATAAAGTGAAACACGGTGGGTCCCATTTTCCTTGCAGGCCGGATGGCAAAGGCAATATGTAAAGTGAAAATCCTATCTTGTCAAATCACTTTTGAAAATCCCCTAAGCCTGAAGATGTGGCAACTGTTGCTCCGGTTTCTTGAATGATAGAAATATTTTGTGGTTTCTTGAATGATATAAATATTTTGTGGAATGATCTAAATCACATCAACATTACATGGGATTTGAGCTTTGTCTCAGTGAGAGATGAAATGCACAAATTCAACCATTTTTAATTTTTTAACCATCGGTCAGAACTTTACCTCCACTGTCAACTGCTGAGGCAAGGGGACTTGCTTGGGGCCCTCCTCCCCACTCCTGTCCTACCCACCCACAACACATATGGATGAATTTGCCTTAAAGAACTGAAAGCCTGGTGTAATATTATGAATATAATAACAGTTGGTTCTCTGAGTTACCTTGAGGCCAAGTATATATACTATACCTACCGAGCTATTATTAGAGTGTGGAGACATTTAAATTACTATCACATGAAATAGGTGAAGGGGAGGAAGAGCACACTTATCGTGATGAGCACTGAACAATGTATAGAAACTGTTGAATCACTATATTGTACACCTAAAACTACTGGAATTAAAATTAAAAACTTAACGGAAAAACAAATTACTATCACAGACCCACACCCACTGGTTCAATCATTTATGTGATATAAATTAATCCAAGTTTCTGTTGTTCCCTTTATAAAAATTACCACTCTGACAGGTCCTTTAATGAGAACCGTCAGCCACAAGGTTAAGTGCACTGTGACCCTCTAGGACAGAGGTAAAACATTGCTGGAATGCCACTGGATATCTCTTATCACTTTCTGAAAAGTCTCATCCTTTTCAAACCTTGATTCCTTAAAAGCACTGGACTTCACTCAGGCTATAAATATAAATAAATACAATTTTATTGTAAATGCTATTGAAAAAGCAGCACTATATATATACATTAGAACCACTACTCCCATTCCTCGAGAGATTAAAATTCTATTACACATGAACACCTCAATTATTTTACTTGTAAATACAGACTTTTTTTAAACTTCTCTTTAACATTAGAAAGCTTTATCTTTCAACTGACATACGTTGCGAATATAAGAAATTCCAAGTTCAAATAATATTCCGAGATCTGGAGATGAAGAATTGGATCTGATAAAACAATCACCATCAAGCAAGCATGGCAAGATGCCGGTAACCTGAAACAATGAAGAAAACGAAGTTACTAATAAAAATTTTAAATGGGAAGGAGGTTTCAGCTTTATTCATCTGTACATGGTTTATACCTTTGCATTATAATAACAGTCTTTTAAAGGAAACAAAAAGCAAATGGATTGGACCCATCAAGGATTTCAAGTTAAAAAAAATTAATTGCTATGTTTACTTTCACTTATTCTTTGCTTAGAGTAGAGGCTACTGTGAAACAAGTACTGTACCTAGGTCCTCAGAGGTGTTATAAAAATAATTTGCATATATAATAAGGTTTTTATATTGACTATTGTTCTTTGTAAACGGAACTAAAATTGAAGACTTCATGCACACATTTGCTCAACTTTCCTCAGGTGTGCCTTATAAATTTTCCTTTCCCTTCTTTTTGCTCATTCCTTTCCCTCTCTCTGGACAACCACATCCCTCTGTCTTGCCTGTAAAATTCTTCCCATCCTGCAAGGTCTAGTTTCTCTTCTATAAAACCCTCCCTGAGCCTAAGGGCTAGAATTAGTGTCACCCTCCTCTGTGCTTCCACAGTACCTGGAGCCCTATAACCATTATCTTCTGTCTTTGCGGTAGTTACTGACAGGACCCCCGCCTCCACAGGGTTACTCTAAGGATTAAAGTGCCCCGGAGGACCTACCACCATGCTTGGCACATGGATAGAGCTCCATAAACACAGATCATTGTTATTATACCCGTATATGTTTCTTCTCTACTAACATGTAAGTTCCCAAATGCCTAGGAAGAATGGCTGGCGCCTAACAGATACTTAATTTCATTCAACAAAGGAACAATTGCTTATTATTTATCCTTCCAAACAGTTAATCTTTATATCCAAAAAAATTTAGAAAGTTCTACCTAAATGTTTCATGTACACAGAGGTGCAACATCAGAATTGTGAAGCATTGTAGCAAAATACAGGCAGTGGGACACTTAGAAGATCAAACTGGACTTTTGGAAGATGTGCTGTAGCCAAGGGTGGGTACCTGCAGCACACAAGGCAGAAGGCTGGCCCACCCCCTTTGCCTTCTCCTTGAACCCCTACTGCCTGAAGATCTTTTGATGCAGTAAGAGAAAGGTTAATGAAGGATTTTTGGGTGCAGCGCCCCAAGGCAATTAGTTATGGGAAGTAAATACTAAAGTAATGAAACTTCGGAGGTACAAAAAAAGTAAAGCAAAATAAACTGTAGACAATATCATAACAAGAACATAAAGATATCTTCATGTTCACTAACATCTGTGTCACAAGGACTCAGTGGTTTGAAACCACCTAACCTCATTCCAGTCTTTTTTTTTGTTCCAGTCTTGACAGTGCCTGCGTATAATGTACCAGCCCTGGGTGTCACCTTTGATTTTATCTGAAGAAAGCACAGCTCTCATTAACACAGTTGATTTCATTTGTGAAAAACACTTCCTAAATTTATCTTTTTGTTTTCATTTTCATCAGGGGGCATTTCCTAGAATTGAACCCCGCAATCCACTGAATGAGATGATTCATAGGAATTATAACTCTGATGAGTCAGAAACAAAAGTAATTTTTATCAAAGTCCCCAAAGAACATTAAATAATCTAAAGATTCAGGGGTGCCTGGGTGGCTCAGTCGGTTAAGCCTCTGACTTCGGCTCAGGTCATGATCTCACGTTTGTGGGTTCGAGCCCCGTGTTGGGCTCTGTGCTGACAGCTCAGAGCCTGGAGCCTGCTTCTGATTCTGTGTCGCCCTCTCTTTCTGTCCCTCCCCCTCTCATGCTCTTTCTCTGCATCAAAAATAAATAAAACATTAAAAAATTTAAAAAAATAATCTAAAGATTCAAATCTGGTCCCATATATTCTGTACTTAACATAAACACATTATTTCAGAGGTCCATGTGGACAGCTCTGCCTTAGAAATTAACTGCCTATCACTTAACAGGGAAAAGATGTTCACATTATATTCCATTCACTGAGCAGATTCCTTACCTGGGGAGAAAAAGTCCATGTTTTGGGTTTTTTAGGTTGCCATGTGGCTCTGATGGTGTGAATGTTGCTCAGAACCTGAAATGAGATTTTCCTAGATGAGATCATGCTGTAGAAAGCTCTCCCAAACATCCCCACTTCGATGTCCCAAACAGTGAACAGGGAGCAGGCTATACTATGTGGAGCAGAGGGCCTCAAGGGGGCTCCTTACATTTTTTAGGTTGTGCAACTCTGTGATTTGTTTTCTTTTAACACCAAGTACATACAGAACTTTAAAAATGATTAACAAAAAACTGTTAGAGCACTGATTTATAAAACAATGAAAAAATGGATAAAATAAATTCAGACTCAGCCCTTTGCTCTAGTAATAAATTATAGTAAGTGAATACTTACTATCTGAGACAGGTTTACCAGAAAAGCAAGTGAGACTTCAGCTACAAATGACCTATTAAGAAATGTGACGGTAAGAGCATTTTATGGTAGCCCATCACTATGCCACTACGACTGACAATGCTAATAACAGTCAGACACACAGCCTCAGTTTTCTGCAAGATCGCCAGCCCCATAAATTACATTCTTCCTACAACTCAATCTCTTGTAAAATGCTTCGGTAAGAAGTTAGTCCCACAATGTACAAAAAGCAATGAAATACAAAAGAAGCAAAAAGTGTAGAGAAGAGTTCAAATTCTGTAAAGTTATGGCTAAAATTAACATCTGTCAAAGAAATAGATAACATAAAATCTTTATGTAATTAATTGATTTATTTAAAAGTTTATTTATTTTAAGTAATCTCTACACTCAATGTGGGGCTCGAACTCACAACCCTGAGATCAAGAGTCACATGCTCCTCTCACTGAGCCAGCCAGGTGCCCCTAAAATGTTTATTTTAGATAAAAATATTTTAGTATAGTACTTTTAAAACTAAGCTTTAAAAATAATTAGAACTATCCCAAACATGTTCTATGATGTCATAGGACATCAGATTCAATTCACTGCCCTGATTGTCTTTATTGGTAGGCAAGTAGGATTATCTTATGGCAGCTGAGTTGTTTTCCACATATACAAAGTCCTCATTTTCTTCAACAACTAATACATAGGAATTTACTTAAACTCTTCCTAAAATAATATATATTCTCAGCCTGAACTCTTGGAATACAAACTTGTTTTGATTATTACCTGGTGTTTAATGTAAGACTGCATTTTATTTATTCTAAGGTTCCTCTTAGTTTTTCAAGAAGTGTTTCCCACTTCTAATATCCAAAAAGTCCTTTGCAATCATTGAAATCAAGATCTTATACCATCTCTGCCTTTATCTTTTCAAATTGGAGAATCCTGATTTTAATTCAGGAGTAACTTCTGCTTCATAATTTTACATCTTTCTTGATCTATGGACTGAGAGCTAAAGAAGACTTAGTCCAGGGGTGCCTGGGTGGCTCAGTCAGTTAAGTGTCCAACTCTTGATTTCGGCTCAGGTCATGATCTCATGGTCCTGGGATGGAGCCCCGGATCAGCAGGGTGGAGCCTGCTTGGGATTCTCTCTCTCTCTCTCTCTCTCTCTCTCTCTCTCTTTCTCTCTCTCTCTCTCTCTCTCGGATCAGCAGGGTGGAGCCTGCTTGGGATTCTCTCTCTCCCTCTCTCTCTCTCTCTCTCTTTCTCTCTCTCTCTCTCTCTCTCTCTCTCTCTCCATGCCCCTCCCCCACTCACGCTTGTTCTCTCTCTCAAAATAAATAAATAAGCATTTAAAAAGTACTTAGTCCAAATACCTCATTATATATTTGCAAAAACTAGAGCAAGAGCAGATGAACAATTGGCTCAGAACCATTCTGTTTTCTGCACAAACCCAGAACACAAAGGATGAGGTAATCAAGGATTTAAGAAGTTTAGAGGCTTCTCCTTAGCAAATTGTATTAAGAATACATAAGGACTTCTGCTCAAGATGGCATCTTGAATTTACACATTAACATGGTAGCTCTGCTCCCAACATAAAGGAGTGATAGTTAAAAAGATAAAGTAGAACTCAAAAGTAAGGTGAATAATTCAATGGAGCATAGATAGATGGGGAAAGCTGTGAGGAGGGTGGGAGTAAAATCGGGGATCTCTTGGTCTCTGAGTCTAGAAGCAGGATGTGATGGCAAGGAGCTGGCATTACTTGTTACAGAGGCTGACCGTACTCAGTACATGACAGACAACAGCCAGCCTTATAGCTTGAAGACAGCAGGATGAAAACGAAATGGTGGCCAACCTTCCTACTCATAGGAATCATAGGAAGTAGTGAACCTAAGCAGGTGAGAGGAAAAAGATGAAGCCATGACACCAGGTTGCGAACCAAGGCAACAAGTGGGCCCTTTAATGAATCTTTGATTAAGAACGCTAAACTCCAATACGGAATCTCATTCTAGACTGGAATTGGGGGGGGGGGGTGGTGCTGATGGTGGCAACCACAACACTGTTAGATAGGAAGGAAAGAGAGTCCTATATCTTTCACATAAAATGTGCCTCTAAAGATACACGAAGAAATAAAATACTATACTAACTACACAAGAAACAACCCTGAGGATTGAAATTAACAAAATATGTTGGTATATGTAACTATATATTGATTGCTTTTTTAAAAAAGCCAGGGCGCCTGGGTGGCTCGGTCAGTTAAGCGTCTGCTTTAGCTCAGGTCATGGTCTCATGGTTCATGGGTGCGAGCATGGTGCTGGGCTCTGTGCTGACAGCTCAGAGCCTGGAGCCAGATTTAGATTCTATGTCTCCTTCTCTCTCTGCCCCTCCCTCTCTCTCTGCCCCTCTGCTCACACTCTCTCTCTCAAAAATAAACATTAAAAAAATTTTTTTTAAAGCAAGATTTACTCTAGACAACATTAACAAGATGGGAGCAGGGTATTCAATAGGTAGCTTAAGCATGTTATTAGTATCCTTGATGTGTTGAGAAAAAGAAATACAGGATAATTTTAGATTTATGGGAATAATTTATAGATAAGTAGGTATGTTAAAAATTGAAAGGTAACCACTTAGATAATGGAAATACAATCTATAGATTCCAAATCAAAAGCAGAAAAAACTGAGGGTGCCTGGGTGGCTCGGTCGGTTAAGTGTCTGACTTCGGCTTAGGTCATGATCTCACGGTTTCAAGTTCGAGCCCTGCATTAGGCTTTGTGCTGACAGCTCAGAATTTGCAGCCTGCTTCTGATTCTGTGTCTCCCTCTCTCTCTGCCCCTCCCCAGCTCATGCTCTGTCTCTCTTTCTCAAAAATAAACAAATATTTAAAAAAATAAATAAAAAAGAAAAAAATGGAATGCAGACAACAATACTTCAACAGATGACAGGAATGAAAAAAAGCAAAGATAAAAGATGATAAACAGAAAAGATATAGACACACAAATAAGGGAAATAAGTCCAAATATATGCATGTTATAATAAATGAGGTTTGCCTCATATTTGTTCAATCCAGATATAGACAATACAGAAAAAAAATCATAAGCCTATTTTGCTTATTAATAGTAATGCAAAAATCCCAAATGAAGTTTTGTGAACCCAATCAGCAATGTTTCTTTTTAAACAAATAAAAAGTTTATGATCAAGAAGAGCTTATCCCAGGAATAAAAGGATGTTTCAATATCAGAAAATCTATTGTTGTGGTATACCACCTCAACCAATTAAAGGAATAAAGTCAAATGATCACCTCAATAGATGAAGAAAATAATTTGCTAAAATTCAATATTTACTTGTAAATATGAAAATTTGGAGAAGAAAATTAACTGAAGAAAAGGTACCTATCAACAACTTGTAACAAACATCCCATTGGTGAGTCTTCACAAGCATTGACCTCTAAATCAGGAAGAAGACAAGGCAGTCTCTCCTGGTAGTCCTTGGCCAAAACAGTACGACAGCAAAAAGACACAAGGAATAAAAAGGGGAGAGACAAAACTGTCTTTATTTGCAGGCAATGCAACTGTATACATAAAAATTTTGAGACCATAAAAAGTACAAGTGACACTATATTTTAAAGGTATTAGAAATAATGAGTAATTTGGGGGTCCCTGGGTGGTTCAGCCAGTTGAGCATCCGACTCTTGATTTCGGCTCAGGTCATGATCTCATGGTTCATGAGATCTCTCTCAAAATGAATAAACTTAAAAAAAAGACATAATAAGCAATTTCAGTAAAGTTTTGGGATACAAGATCAACTTCCAAATGACTATTGCTTTCAATGCACCAATCATAACCACTTAGAAAATATAAGAGGTGGGGTGCCTGGGTGGCTCAGTTGGTTAAGCATCCAGCCCTTGATTTCATCTGAGATCATGATTTCACGGTTTGTGAGATCAAGTCCCGAAATGGCTCTGAGCTGACAGGGTGGAGCCTGCTTGGGATTCTCATTCTTCCCCTCTCTCTGCCCCTCCCATGCTCGTGCTCTTTCTCTCAAAAATAAATAAACTTGTAAAAAGTTAAACAATTTCTAAAAAAAAAAAAAGAAAAAGAAAATATAAGAGGGAAAAGATTCCAATTCATATTGCTACCAAAACTAGCTAATTTTCAGGAAGTAATAAGACAGGGGGAAGGTAAGTAGAGAAACAAGTTAATGATAATAAAAGGAAGTAAACAGAAATCTTCCAGAACTGAACTATCCAATATAGTAGCCACTGGTCACATGTAGGTATTTAAATTTAACTTTGAATCACTTAAATTAAATTAAAGTTTTAATTATTCAGTCATACTAGCCATGTGTGAAGCCACATTGGGTTAGTGGTTACCATGCTGGATAGCACAGACATAGAATATTTCCATTATCACAGAAAGTTCTATTAACAGTGCTACCCCAGAAAGTGAGGCATTCTCTGTGACGGCTGACCCAGTTTCTTCTACAAGTTAATGGCACAAAAATTAAAAGGCAGGATGAAGGAGACTGCTGAATTAAAAGAGACTTAAGGTGCATGACAACCAAATGCCATGTTTGGACTTCGTATGGATCAGAACAACTATGCAAAGAAAAATTTTAAAGCAAAAGGGAAATCTGAATATGGACTGGGTATTAGATGGAACCATGGAATGATTCTTGATATTGCAGGGGGGATAATAGTGGTTATGTAAGAAAAGTGGTTATGTGGAGCTCCTAGGTGGCTCAGTTGGTTAAGCGTCCGACTTCAGCTCAGGTCATGATCTCAGTTCGTGGGTTCAAGCCCTGTGTCCGGCTCTGTGCTGACAGCTCAGAGCCTGGAGATTGCTTCCGATTGTGTATCTCCCTCTCTCTCTGCCCCTCCCCCACTCGCTCTCTTTCTCTCTCTCTCTCAAAAATGAGTGGACATTAAACAAACAAAGTGGTTATGGAAGAAAATGCTTGTATGTTTATACATGCATCCTAATGTCGGTGAACTTTAGAACTTCTGTTCTTGCAAGCCAACTTAAACAACACAAACTTAAATGCCAACCCACAGACCTGGGGGTGCTTGGACAACAAAATGTCCAGTACTTACCAAGAATACATAAATCAATTATATATTTAACATACTTATATTAAGGTATGTGAAGCCTGAAAATCCAAATGAAAATTTTAAATCTATAAAAATCCAAAAGAAAAATGAGCAAAAGACACAAAACACAATTCATAAGGATGGAAATCTGCTTGGTTAATAAACATAAGAAGAGGCATTTAAAAACACACTAGTATCAGGGAAATGAAAACCAAGACCACAGTGAGGTTCCATTTCATACCCAAAACATTGGTAAGATAATACCAATTGTTAGGATGTGGAGAAACTGGGACTACGGTCATATTACCTGGAAGAAGCTCTGTGGAGGGTAATCTGCCATTATCTGACACAGTAATCCACCGGTTAGAACCGACTCCCAAGTATACTTACACATGTTCTAAAGCCTTGTCTCACATGAACACAAATAAACGTGTATAAGAATGTTCACTGAAAGACTGTCATAGTAAAACTGTTCAAGAGAATAATGGATAAATGGTAGCATATCCATATAATGAAATACCACTTAACAGTTAAAGAGAATGACCAAGAGCAAAATCCATCAACCTGGATAAAACATAATGCTGAAGGGAAAAAAAGTTGCAGAAGGTACAAGGATATGATACCATTTTATAAAGCATGAGAAGAGTAAAAATTAGGCTGTATAAAATTAATAAAACAAATTTAGGATAAAGGTTACCTATATGGAGGGAGGAAAGCACTAGGATGTGGGAGGGGTACACGGGGGGCTTCAATCATACTTGTAGTACTTATTTTTATTTTCGTTATTTATTTATTATTTTTTAATGTTTATTTTTGAGAGAGAGAGAGAGACAGAGCGTGAGCAGGGGAGGGACAGAGAGAGAGACACAGAATCCGAGGCAGGCTCGAGGCTCTAAGCTGTTGGCACAGAACCCAATGTGGGGCTCGAACTCACAAACCTTGAGATCATAACCTGAGCTGAAGTCGGATGCTCAACCGACTGAGCCACCCAGGCGCCCCTGTAGTATTTATTTTTAAATTAATAGACTACTTTTAATGAGAAGTCTTAGGTTTAGAGAAAAATTGAGCAGAAAGAACTTATTTTTTATTTTAAAAGAAATCAGAGTACATATTACAAACTGGGAGGCTTCAACAGAATTCGGTGCTATGTTATTCTCTGCACATTTCTTTTTTTGTTTGTCTTAGTTTATTTATTTATTTTGAGAGAATGTGTGTGAGGGGGGCAAGGGCAGAGAGAGAATCCCATGTAGGCTGAGCACTGTCATTGCAGAGCCCACAGCTTGAACTCACAAACCATGAGATCATGACCTGAGTCGAAAACAAGAGTCAAATGCTTAACTTACTGAGCCACCCAGGCATCCCTCTGTACATTTCTATGTTTGAAATAGTTCATATTTTCAAAAATATTGCTAATTCCAATAAAAATGAGTATAAAATGGATATAAAAGGAGACAAGTAAACAAATTGGAAAATTATAATGTTCCAAGATCTGAAAGATTCTAAATGTGAGATACAGGCTTGCTTTCTTTTCTCTTACTGGCAAAACAGATGGGTAATTAGTTCATGTATTATTTCTTAATGAGTACTGAAGCGTTTTCAATTCATTTTTAAAAAGGGTGAAATATACAATGGTGGTAATTCTGAAATGTGTCAAACATATCAGACAAGTTAAAAGAAACATACAGTGAACTCTCATATACTCATCACCTAGATTCTATCATTAACATCTTATACTTGCTTTATTACATATATCATCTATCCATCCTCAATTTATCTTATTTTTTGATGCACTGCAAACCTGCAGACATTAGTAAACCTCTCTCTAAATTAGCATGCATATCATTAACTAGAGTTCATTTTTTATTTGCAGTTATTTGTTTGATGTAAAATTTAAGGTAATGGAATTTACAAACCTTATTTTATCTTATATGTAATGTGCAGTGTAGAGATGGGAGAGTGGACTGGCTAGGGACCACAGTCCTGAGGCAGGACACAGTGAGTGCTGCCAGTGGAGGCCTGGTGAGGAGCGTGAACTTCTATTAGGGCCCCAAAGTCAGGAAGCACACTGTCCCCCCAGGGATGTGACTAGAAGCCAAGTGAGGAACCTGGACTTCCTTTCTCACCTGGAGTGGTGAGGTACCACCTACCTTCCCTTGACAGCAGGTGTCAGAGGTTCGCTAAAACAGAAGTTAAAATAAGATCCAGAAACTCGTAACACCCAAAATGGCCAAGATACAATTGAAAAATCACTCATCATCCCAAGAACCAGGAAAATCTCAATTTGAATGAGAAAAGACAATCAACAGACACCAACACTGAGATGACACAAATGTTGGAATTATCTGACACCTAAAAATTTTAAAGCAGATACCTAAAAATACTTCAATAAGCAACTATGACCGTGTTTGAAACAAATTTAATTTTTTTAATGTTTTATTTATTTTTGAGACAGAGAGAGACAGAGCATGAGCAGGGAAGGAGCAGAGAGAGAGGGAGACACAGAATCTGAAGCAGGCTCCAGGCTCTGAGCTGTCAGTACAAAGCCCGACATGGGGCTCGAACCCACGAACCAGGTCATGAGATTACGACCTGAGCCGAAGTCGGATGTTTAACCAAATGATCCACCCAGGCACCCCGAAACAAATTTAACATATAGAAAGAAATACACACCCTCAAGAAAGAAATAAGGAAATCTCAGCAAAGAGATGGATGGATAAAAATGAAGAACCTGGTGGACATTCTAGAATTGAAAAATACAATAGCCAAGGTGTGTACAAACACACACACAACTCACTGGACAGACTCAAATGTTGAATAAAAAAGAAAAGAATCAGGGAACTTGAAGATAGGAAAATAGAAATTACACACTCTGACCAACTAAGATAAAACTGGTAGGGAGAAAAAAATAAACAGAGCCTCAGGAACTTGTGGGATTATAACAAAAGATCTCAGAGTCCCAGAATCTGGAGCTAGAAAAGTATTCGAGAAAATTATGGCTAAAATATCCCCAAATTTGGCAAAGGACATAAGCCTACAGTTTAAGAAGCTGAGCAAACCTTAACCAGGATACACCCAAGAAATCCATGCCCAAGTAATTCATCAACATATAAAAACTAAACCCATATATCTTGAAAGCAATGAGAAATAACACCTAGATTTACCAATAAAGGAACACCAATTCTAGTGACAGTGGATTTCCATTCAGAAACCACAGAATGAAGGGGCATAATATTTCTCAAGTGCTAAAATAAAAAAGGAAGAATAGCCAAACCAGAATTCCGTATCTAGTGAAAATATCTCTCAGGATGAATGGGAAACAGACATCTTTGCATAAAGAAAAACAACGAGAATTTGTAGCCAGCAGAAAGAATGGCTAAAGGAAATTCTCTAAATAGTAAGAACATGTTAAAATCAGGAAACTTTTAACATTAGGAAGGAAGGAAGAACAATGGAAAGAGTAAAAATAAGGGTAAATACAGTAGATTTTCTCTTGAGTTTTCTAAATTATGCTTGATGGTTGAAGTAAATATAATCCTGTGTGATGTGGTTCTCGATGTATGTGGAGTTTTAATAATAATGCTTTTTATTTGTAAGTAGGGAAGCACTCTTAGGTAAATAGCATGAGTATTTATATAACTATTAAATATCATCTCTAACTTGTCATTTGGAACTTCGACATAAATTAGTTACATAAATTCACTTCTATTATTTTTAATGAATAACTTCTAATATCTTGATATGTTGTATCAATAAATTCCAGTCTTTAGGTTCTCATTTATGAGCACAGGGAGAGGTAAAATGAAGTATCAAACCAGATCTCAGCAAAGAAGGCAATTCATCCTTTCTTGGTCACTGCTGACACCTACTGGCTTATTAATGGCAGTGGTTTTGGGCAGAGTGTGTAGAAATGAGGGAAGATCACTATAATGACCTGGTGATTATATTATATAATTTATATATATAAAACTAATATTTATATTAGTGAAAGGTCCTGGAAGCTGCAAGTATACTCAGCATGAATGAAGCTAAACCCACAAACTTCTCCAAACCTGATCAGCTCTCAGGGCTCCCTATCTCGTGGAGTGTCACCACCATCTGCCCAGATGTGGAAGTCAGAGACCTAGTGTCATGTTGGACACCCCTCTCTCCCTCACCCTCCATTTCCAAGCCATCCCAAATTGTGGTTTTTATGGCCTAAGTATCCTTGTAGCCACAGTTCTCCTCTCCATCTCTACTTCCCTAGTCTAAGTTATCAGCTTCATATCTCATCTAGCCACATCTATGTTCTATGTATGTTCTAAGTGCTTTATCATTATATCAACTCATTTCATCCTCACATGGACCCTAAGAGATGTGTGCCAGACGAGGAAAGAGAGAGAGAGCAAGGCCAACTAATTTGGTCAGCATCCCACACCTCGCTGGTGGAGCCAAGGTTAATCTGGGGCAAATGGCTCCAGGCTTTGTTTTCTTAGAGGCGCCACTGGCTGCCCTTTGGCCACCACACTGTGCCAAAGACCCCAAATGGTCTACTCATGTCCCTTCTGTCCACCCCTCCCCCCCGTAATTCATTTCCAAAGAAGAGCCAGACATGTTCCTAAAGCATAAATCTAAACTCTCTCACTTCTTCCAATGACTTTCACCGTCTTTAGGATAAAGACAAAACTCCCTTACCTCATGGCTTACAGTGTCTCACACTGTGTTCCTTCCTGACGTCTCCCATTTCATCCCATCCTACACTCCTTCCTGCCTCTCTCCACTCGGCCACATTGGCTTTCCCAAGTCCCAGTCATGGTTTTCCACCAGGGCCTTTGCCTGTGATGTTTCTTTGGCCAAGTCCATCTTCCCTTTTCCCTTTGCTTTCTTCTAAAGGCCTATTCATCCATAGATCTCAACCTGAGAACCCCCTCTCAGGAGGGAACTGAGACTCTCAATATGAGAATTCTTTTCTAAGGCAGCTAGTGCTGTAAATTTCTCTCTAAGCAGTATTTTATTAACATCCCACAAATTATAAATTCCATCTAAGCACTGTATTTAAGCCTTGCCTCACAAATCAATTAATTTTTTAAGAGTCATGGAAAAGGACACAAGGAAACTTTGTAAGGTAGTGGTAATGTTCCATATCTTAATGTGGGTGTTGATTATACAGGTATGTACATTTGTAAAAAATGCAATACTCTGTACACTCAAGAGCTGAACTATGTACAATACTAGAAGACAGGCGTCAGTACCTTTTGTGTAAGCGAGAAATCTAAGGCTCAGAGGAGCTAACTGTGACATATAGACCATCATCACGCACTTAGGAACTGAAAGAGCCAGGAAATTAAACCTATGCCATCAGAGCCTTACGGTTTGCACTGTACCACATATTATTTTATATGTACACACAAACATATACACGCACACACACACAGAGAGAGAGAGAGAGAGAGAGAGAGAGAGAGAGAATTGAGATAGAGACAAAGAGACAGACATACCCAACGCAGTACATGTTTAATATGCAGCATTAACAAAATATTTTTCCATCCTGATTGAACTGTTTTACTCCCCAGTAAGCTCACCTTATTACCATCAAATAGACAGAGGCGAACATGTCTACTGAGAACCTGGATGCTCGTTCCTGGAAGAGGAATCATTTTACAGCTCCAGAGGGTCAGAATGAATGAAACACGACTTGGTCTTGACTTAATCTGAGAAAAAAATTGGTTATAAAAAAAAAGGTTTACTTTATGACGTATAAGACCAATTCATTTTGAAAGCATTTTTAATAAATACTTTAAATGTACATAGAATAAAAAAGGATGAAAGAAAAAAATTTACACATAAACATATGCACATGAAGAAGGTTTTAATAGTCCATGCCACTTAAAAAAAAAACCTCATTAAATAAAAACCTTAGGTAAAATTTCCATAAATCTTTATGTTTGCAATATTTGCATTTGGGGGTGGTGGTAAATGCATAAAAATCCTAATGAAAAAGCAGTACATTCAGGTAAAACATACGACCTGATCATGGAATCACTGCATTCCAGGTTCATTGTTACAATTCACACTTAAATGACGTGGGTAAGTAGAGAAGGTCACCACAGCATAATAACCAGTGACACTGGCATTACTATCCAGCTACCTCCTCATTTTAATTCCAAGCATTTACCTACATTGCTTCTTGGCTTCTTATACAGATGTTCTGATAGAATGCACTGGCAATTGGATATGATTATTCAGTTCTACTTCACAAGTATAGTTCAGAATGTCAATAAATAAATTGGCACTCTGGTTTCTTATTTAAAGACATCTTTGATTCTTAACATTCTGCTTTATGGTCATGAGCCTTTCCACTTAAATAACTTTTTTTAATGTTTATTTATTTTAGGGAGAGAGAGAGAGAGAGAAACAGTGTGAGTGGGGGAGGGGCAGAGAGAGAGGGAGACACAGACTCCGAAACAGGCTCTAGGCTCTGAGCTGTCAGCACAGAGCTGGACACATGGCTTGAACTGACGAACTGTGAGATCATGACCTGAGCCGAAGTTGGACGCTTAACCGACTGAGCCACCAGGAGCCCTTCATTTAAATAACTTATATCATTGAAAAAATAAGGCAATATCTAACAGCGCATCACATTTTCAATTTAAGAAGTAAGAACTGAATATTTAGTTCTCTGGGTACAAGTTCATAAAATTAAATGCCCTTTATTCAAGTTCTAGTACACTAAATAGACCAAATACAACATTATTATTGACTTGAAATAAAAGATACTTTATACTAAGGAGGTTCCAGGCGATGTTCAGGTTGAGAGGAGCAAATTCTACACCACTCTCCCCCTAAAACCTAGCCACACTGGGTCCTCTTATTTTTCCCTTGAGGCTCTGAGAGAGGGAAGGAGAGAAGGCAGAAGGTCCATGGGAAAGGGGGGGTGATATGCTCTAATGTGGTTCAACTCTGCTAAAAAGGAGGAGGCTAGAATTAAATACAAAGACTATTTCCCACTTCAAGTACTCAGAATACCTGGAATCCTTTACTCTAAGCTCTTCCCAAAACAAGTATAATGATAAAAGACTTTCAACTTTCTCATTCCAAGTTAATTCAACACTTACTGAGTTATCATCACGTGCTAGGCACTGTTCTAAGCCCTTCATACATATAATGTAATTCAATAACCCTATGTTGGAAGTATTATCATCATTCGCTTTTCTACAGATGAAGAAATTGAAACAAAGAATGATTAAGAGAGACACCTAGTATTATTTCCTTTGTAACAATGGGAGAAGAGAGCAACAGAGAAAAGAGATAAAATAAAGTCAAGATAACAAATCCAAGTTTTGTCTTAGCAATGAAGTTATCAGTAAGTGTTTAAAAATTAAAATACAGAAACATTTTTTTTTTATTTTCAATAATGCCTTAATCCATTTACATGTTATTCGTATACTTGCATCCATGACAAAATCTGGAAAGATCTAATTTTATGGATGGTGACCATACTCACAGTGCCTGCTTTAGCGTCCCACATCAGATCTCTGAAGGCCAGCTGTGAAGGAGTGAGCTCTGGTTGTAAGAAGTAACTTGCTTGAAATTGATTTCCTGCAAAACCAATTTTTCCTTTATTTTCTTACAAAGAAAGGAAAGAAATCCTAAGCCAAAAATCTACAATGCTATGCCACAAATTTAGGAAACAGACATCCAAAATGCCAAGCTACCTACTAGGAACTTGCTTTCTAAGGCATATATGCCAATGGAGATTTCTTTATGTGTAAGAACAACAGTAGAAAAGAGAGAAGCACATAAGGGCTAATCTTAAAGCAATTTTAAGAAAGATCTTAGTGGGTTGGGGGAGATGGCCTAGATGGGTGATAGGTGTTAAGGAGGGCACTTGTGGTGAGCACTGGGTGTTTTATGTGACGACTCACTAAATTCTACTCCTGAAACCAATATTGTACTGCATGTTAACTAACTAAAATTTAAATTAAAAAAAAAAAGAGAGAAAAACTCCTGTTACTAGAGAACATCTCTGCAATATAGCTGGCTGAAAAGGAGAGCTTCAAAAAACAAAACAAAACAAACCAAAACAAAAACTTTTAGGCCAATAACATGCCCTGTGATGAAGATGATCCATTCAAATAGTTTTGTAAAATGCAGAAAATCCGAGAATACTTTTTAGAAAAATATATAATCATCAATTTTATTTCTTAACACAAAACCATTTTTATACTGTTCTCCCATACATTAGTTGTGAAGAATACTGATTACAAAATCATTGATTCATTTGAGAAATCATTTCAGAGTTCCCACTGTGTGCCAGGCACTCTGCTAGGACCTGCAAATAGTATGTGAATCAGAGAAATACAGCCCCTGCCCTCATTAGTTTACAGTTGAGTGGGGGAAATAATTAAAACAAAAATAAGTAGAAGAGATTAAGTAAAATAATTATAAACTAACGTAGGTCCCATAAAGCGTGCTCAAGCAGATGTGTGTAGGGGGAACCTACCTCAGTCAAAGGAGATGTCTCTGGGAACGTGGAATTGCCCCTGTGACGCGAAGGATGGGAAGGAGCTGGGCATTCAGGGAGGGCTGAGAAGAGCCTTCCATCAGAGGAAACTCAAAGCAGCCCTTCCGCAGATAACTCAACAACTCGGGCTATACAGGAGACCCTCCCCAACATGATTTCTCTTTAAAGAGCTTATGGACCAATGTTGTCAAGGACAGAGAAATCCAAGAACGAATAAGAAAACGGAAATACAAATGACAGTAACTCTTCGCCAAAGTCTTTCGGTGAAGGAAAGGAGAGAAAGGGAGGCTTTGGCTAGAATGAGATAGGGTGAGAAGGGCCGGTTCTTTCTTAAAGGTACAGGTATCAGGCATGCTGGTACTACTGATGAGGGAAGAAGCCAGTGTGGGGAAGGGGGGGCGGGCTGCAGATACACAAAAGGGCTAACAATTAAGAATCGTTATTTCTGAAATAAAGCAAAGGGGCTAGAACCCAGAGCACAGGGAAACAGGCTGGCGGCTGACAGGGTCAGGGGTACTTCCTCCACTGTCACAGGAAAGATGAAGGAAAAGATGAGCACCAAAGAGATGTGATATTCAACATCCTTTTAAACAACTTGTTTTGGCTTGGCTACAACCAGAAAATGAAACCTAAAGCCTGACTGCTTAATTACAAATCTGTGGTGGCTCACAGACACATGTTACCTTCCTCCAGAAGCTGGAAGAGCGTGGAAGGCCTGAAGCCTGCAGGAATAGCTCCCATTGTGGTTAGCACATCAACAGTGTTTATCTGCTGGAGACAGTAAAAAAACAAACAAACAAACAAACAAAAACCCCAAAAAGTCAGTTGCTTGTTTTCATTCATGTCTCATCACCTCTATAATACTTTCTCTTATTGCTATAGCAACTACAACTCAAAGAAGAAAACACAAACATGCAGACTTTAGTGGACAAATACGGCAACTGAGCCCCAAATTCCTGAGGATGCCATCACCAAATCCTGGCCTCTCCCAAGGACCTAAGCCCCATGCAGTGCCCAGCTCTGAGCTCCAGACCAGCTGCTTCCTGTACATATTTCACCGAAATCTCCCTACTCCTGTCGCGCTCTAGTGTGCTGCCGTGTAACAGGTGAGTTAACATCGTAAGCTGATACCCACTGAAGAACTCATGGCTTCTTTTGTATATGTGTGCACACACACACATACACATGGGCACATCCATGTAAGTGATAAGTGATATAAAAGGTCAGAAAGGACATTTACTACACTATGAATGGTGATTACTTGTGGGAGGGAGTGGATTTTCACTTTGTTATGTAACTTCTTAAAATGATAGGCATATGGGGGGCACCTGGGTGGCTCAATCAGTTGAGTGTCTGACTCCTGATGTCAGCTCAGGTCATGATCTCACAGTTTGTGAGTTCAAGCCCTGCATCTGACAGCCTGGAGCCTGCTTGGAATTCTCTCCCCCTATTCTCTCTCTGTCCCTACCCTGCTCACACACTCTCTCTCTCAAAATAAATAAACTTAAAATTTTTTAAATGATAGGAATATGGATAATTTCTTACTTTTTTGAGCTTTTTGGAATTTTTCATATTAACTGAAATTTAACATCTTTACCCAAAGGCTAGAAAATTCAGGCAGAATCAATAAGAAATAGTTGCAAGCCCTCAAACCTACTCTTCTTACAGAAAAGGCCTAGTGAGAAATGTTACAGGGAGCATAGGCTTATTAAACCAGAACTGTATGTTTTATGCTCTGTACATTTCATGCCCTGTACCCTGTTTAAGATCCAATGCTATCTCCCAAAGTCCCCACCTGAACTCTATCAGACCTATTAGGTAACAAAACAAGACATCATTTAACAGGACAGGCAATACCAACCTCTGAGATAGCTTTTCGGATAGCACTCCAAGGAGAATCAATTCTGGGGGAGATAAAATAGCAAGGTGAGTGCACAGAGAGCTCATGACTATTTACTCAATTAGGGAGCACCATTAATCAAAGAACAAAATATTTAGTTGTAAGTTCTAAAAACTTAAAAGTCTCTAAGCGAAACCAAGATAGAAAAATATCACGCACTAAAAATAATCACGAAATTAAAGTAGTACTGAAGCAAATAGTAATAGGAAAAGCACGGTTCTCAAACTGCAAGTTGTCTTCATTTCAAGAGATTCTTGCATTATTTACGATAGTAAAAATTAACAAAAAGTTTCTTAAACTCACTTTGATATCCTCTCACACCTTTTACCTTTGTTTAACTTCTGCCCCTTCTGCTGTTTGCGCCCCCACCTCTACATCTTCTTCACTGCCTTCTTCACTTGAGTCTTGGCCTTCTTCTTTATTATAGAGCTGAAAAGTTATTGAAATATGAAGTGCTTTTTACCTAATGCAAAAACCAACCAATAAAAATACTTTAAGAAAGGCTCAACTATTGACACGATGTCAGTAAGTGAATGTACACGATGGGTATAATCAAAAATCAGCGGGAAAAATATTTCAACACATTGTTGATAGCTTCACTATTTGAAAAAATTATAAGGATAGAGGTAGAGAGCAAGTTTAATCAAAATAAATTCCATATAGAATTTAATCCAATGGTAAAAAAAAAAGATAGAAATAAAAGAACTATAAAAGAAGAAAATAATCTCGAGATGGGGGAGTCCTTTCCAATTATAATACCAAAACCAAAAATCATACATGAAATGGAAATATTGACACACTGAGCAACATAAAAAATAAACACAGTTGAAGGTCAACAAAGAAAATATCTGTCACAGAATTCCAAGGGTTAATAGCCTTATCGTGAAAATATTACAGAACTCTTATAAATCAATACAATTAAAAAAATCTCTCAGAAAAATGGTCAAAAGAACTAAAAAAGGCAATTTACAAAGTGAAAGTAGAAATGGCCATAAAGCATATGAAATGACACTCAACCTCACTGGCAGTATAATAAATGCAAATAATAAAAAAACAACAATGAGCCTGTTTTTGCCTACCACACTGGCATAAAGATTGGAGGCAGCCATCACAGGCACATGTGTGGGGAAACAAATACTCTCAGATGGGGGAATGGGAGTACAAATAGGCATAACTTTTCTGAAGGGCAAAATGGCACATTAAATCAAAGTATAAAGGTGTAAACCTTTTGAACCAGCAATGAGCACCTAGGAATTTATTGGAAGGGGCTAAATCAGACAAACCTACAAAGACGTCTGTTCAGATTGATCACAACACAGGCTGGTACCTTCTACCACCTAATGTCCACCTCTTCTTTTATAACAATTAGCAATGAGCCAGCTAAAAGTCTACATGTTCCAAACCTTCCTTGTAGCTAAGTGTTACCAGGAGACTCAATTCTGATTAAGGAGATATCATTGGAAGGTTTTTGTGTAGATTCCAGGAAACCGTCTTAAAAAGATAGCAGCTCATGCCTTTTGACCTCTTATTCCTCTTTCGACTTTCACTTCTTGTAATCATTAAAAGATCTAGTAGCCAACTTAAACTAAAGAGATAATCCTTGGAAGGGTTGCCTCCCACTTCAGTATGTAGTGAAATTTTAGATGGGGTCTTCACCATCCTTTGATTACTGACCTCCACACTTCTTCCATGCATAAGAGAAATATGCTTCTACCTAATTTAAGCCACTATTTGGGGGAACCTTTTGTATCTCATAGTAGAAGCTAATCACAGCTCCGTGAAACATAGTTCTTATAGGCTGGAAACAACATGTCCATCTACCTGAAATTGGAATACTATGCTACCATTGAAAAGGATGATTTAAACTTGAACTGTGCAATACAGCAGCCACTTGCCATGTGTGGCGACTGACACTTGAAGTGTGACCAGTTCAAAAGGAGATGTGCTGTTTAGGTGTAAAACACATACTGGAATTTGAGGACTTGGTATGAAAAAAAAGGAAACATTTTTTAATACTGATTATAGGTTGAAATGATAATACTTTGATATATTAAATAATATAAATATGCTATTAAAATGTCACCTGTTTCTTTTTCTTTTTTAATGTTTATTTATTTGAGAGAGAGTGGGGGGGGCAGGGAGAGAGGGAGAGAGAGGATCCCAATAAGGCTCCTCTGTGCTGTCAGCGCAGAGACCAACGTGGGGGGCTCAATCTCACAAGCTGAGCTGAAATCAAGAGTCAGAGGCTTAACTGCCTGAGTCACCCAGGTACCTACATTTTACATTTTTTTAAATGCATGTGGCATAATCTATCTATCTATCTATCTATCTATCTATCTATCTATCTATCTATAGTCTTTATTCCCAGTTCTTGGCAAGAGTTCCTAAAACCCTTAGAATTTCCTGGGTAATAGGAGTGTCTTATGTTATTCCTAACAAGCCCCTTTCAATCAGACTTGAGTTTATGCTAATGAGGTAATGCAATGGGGTGGGGTGGGGGTAGGGGGGGGTGGAGGGGCAGGATGCCAGAGGAACCAACCATGTGATTAGAAGGTTGGAACTTTCAGGGCACCACCCCACTAGCCCCCTCACCTTTAGGGAGGATAAAGGAGCAGGAAACCGAATTCCATCACCAATGGCCAATCATTTAATCCATCATGGCTATATAATAAGACCTCCATAAAAACCCCTAAAAGACAGGGTTTAGGGAGCCTTCCAGGTTGATGACCACTTTGAAGTGTTGCGCTAGTGGGCAGGGGAAGTCTGGAGGGGGGTGGTGCCCAGACCTGACAGGGTGCAAGTAGGAAGATCCAGGTCCCATTCCCTCCATGTCCCAATACCTTGCCTATCCGCCCCTTCCATTTGGCTGTTCCTGAGCTGTAGTCTTTATAATAAACTGGTAAACACAAGTAAGGTGTTTTCCTGAGTTCTGTGAGTCCCTCTAGCAAATGATAACCTGAGGAGGCATGTGTGGGAACTGAATTTACAGCTAGTCACTCAGAAGTACAGGCCCCTGGGACTTGTGACAGACATCTGAATTAGGGCAGCTTGTGACCTGAGGAGTCTGTGCTAACTCCAGGAGTTAGTGTCAGAATTGAATTGAATTGTTTGGACACCTGGTTAGGTTCAGAGAACTAGTGTGGAAAAACATATATTTGGTGTTAGAGAAAAATGATACTATTAGGGTTATAAATGGCATCAGAAAAAAAAGACATTTCATCGTGGCTATGAAAAAATATAAAACTACATTTGTAGTTTGCATTATTTTTCCATTGGACAGCACCAGTCCAAACAGATATCTATATATATTGGCACAGAAAATGACCATGCTATATATAATGAAATATTAAAAAAGAAATAGGTTGCAAACATGCATGTATAGTATATTTACCTCCTAGGAAGGGATCATATATTAGTGGAAGTTAACCCAAAGTTAACTGTGGTTTTGTTTGACAACAAACAATAAAATCCTATTAGTTTTTATGACCCGCATTAATCCACAAAGCACTTCCATTGTGTCATAACCTTCTAGGCCTTACCTGAACAATGACACTTCACAGGTCTCCATGACTGTTAACAGACAAGATTTTCCCATGCACTGTCCCTCTGAAACTAAAGTAAATTCTGTATCTCAACTCATTCACTAGTCAGCTGATGAAAGAAGAGAGCTTACTATTTTATTAAAAGTGAAAAAAAAAAAGTTTGAAAAAAGGGAAGAATAAACGAAGAAGACTAACCTCCACGTAGGTTCTGGGAATGAGACCTTTGTTTCCTTTGGCATTCTTAGCTATCCACCAACCATCAGGTTTTTTTTCAATTATAAGAAGAATTTCCCCTTTCTTAAATCAAAACAAAGTTAAAAAATTTTAAATGTAAGAAGAATTTCCCCTTTCTTAAATCAAAACAAAGAAAAAATTTTAAATGAAAATGTACCCCTAACAGGAATTATCAACATTGAAACTATTTTCAAAAATAGAATAGCATTTAATTTCACCATTTTACTACCAGGTAAGTCTGACAACATAATCTCACGTGACTTAACTGCCTGTAAATCATAGTTTTTACTTATTTTTTAAAAACGGCATCAGGAATATGGAATATAGGTATACAAAGTTTTCTCATTCTGTCTTTAAAAACGATCCGTTAAAACAGCATCAGGAATATGGAATATAGGTATACAAAGTTTTCTCATTCTGTCAGGTATGCACACCTATCCTTAGGTTACGTTCTAGTCTTGTTTCTACCTTAAATGTAAGGTCCCCAGCTTGCTGAGCAGTAAAATCTCCAACAGCAATGTATTCTTTCCTTGTGGCCTGTTGCTGGGATCCATGTTCCTGTTTCTCTTCCTCCTCCTCCTCTGTTTCTTCTTCCTCCCCACTACTTTCTTTGCTTTCTTCTTCATCGTCATCATCTTCTTCTTCAGCTTCTTCATCTTCTTCAGCAGAATCATCATCTTCCTCTCTTTCAGGAAGTGCCCCAATTCTGTGAAAAATAATTCTGTGATAAGGACCACTTGAAGTAACGTGTAAGAACAGATCAGCATAACTTCTACATATAGAAGATCTTGCCCATATTGGGAAATAAGTGCATGTCCCATATCCCTTTTACGTTCTATTCTGTTCTGTTCTTTGCATTATTTTTTCTTTTTGTACATATTTGAAAGGTTTTTTTTCTCTTTGGGTTCATTGATATTTTCCTCTATTGTAACCAATTTTCTGTTAAATCATTCAGTAATTTGTTTTCATTTCATATTTTATATTTTTTAGATTCAGATTTCCATTTGGTCTCTGTTAGCTGCCATTTCTCTCCTTGATTCCTCTCTATCCATCCAAGCTATCCATCTTTTCCAACAAATTCTTTAACAAATTGAAAATAGTTGTTTTATAGTTATTTGCTAATTTTCACATTTGGGTCACCTGAGCTTTTACTGATTATTTGGTTTATTATAAGACATTTTCCACCTTTTTGAATTTGTATTTAATCAGACTGAGAAATTTCTCAGCCATTATTTTATCAGATATGTTACATTTGTATAATATTCATTTATTTTCTATGTTTGAATATTCTTAAAATACTCTGCTTTTTTCTATTTCATCCTTATTTTCTTCTATTTTTAACATATAAATCATTATTTAAAAGTCCTTATCAGCTAACTGTAATCTCTAGTTAAGATCTAGGTCTACTTTTAATTTTTTTTTATTAGTAGACATTGTGAATGAGACATTTCAAGACTTTGGATTATGTCATCTCCCTTTACAGGGTGTTGAATTTTGTGCTGTTACACAGTTAAATTATCATGCTCCTGTTAAGGTCTGGCTTCAGGCCTTGAGAAGATCTACTTCAGTTTTGTCTTTATTTCAAATCACAGTTCTTAGTATTAAACTGTTTTCCTTACTCCTAGGGCACGGGACTTCTGTGATCTCTACTAAATGCCTGAAGCATTCTTTACTCTAACTAGGTACAAACTCCAATATTTTTCCAAGATTGCTTGACTTCCAGAATCTTTTAAGCTCCCAGTCTCCTAGCAGGTGCTTTCTGTCAATGCTTCTGGAATCATGCTCTGTGTAGATCAAGAGTCCATTCAGATTTCTATAGTTGTCTCTTGCAACATCCTCCTCTCTTCCTACAAGTCCCTCTGGCTTGGCAACTCCAAAATTTGATCTCTGCCTCCTGAGCTCAGTGACACTGGTGTTCCCTGTTTAGGATCTACCTTCCTGAACCACAGCGCAAAATTTTCCCAGGGAGAGGGTCTGGGTAAATATAGGACTCACTTCTTGTGTTTCCCTGTTTTAAGAACATCAGCTGTTTTGTAGATTTTGTCCAGATTTCAGAGTTGTTTATGATAGGAATTTTAAGTCCAAAACCAGCTATTTTCTCATTCTCAGTACTAGAAATCAGTGAAAATTCTAGAATTCTTGTATCTACATCCTTCAGCATTTTCCCCAGGATATAGTGTAAAAGTATGGGAGCAGCACTTGAAGAATCTAAATAGTTAATTTTTTTCCTTTTTGTTTCCACAAATTGGGTTGGTTTGTTTATACCATCAAGTTTCTTTCCTCTTTGCAAAAGCTGTTATTAACATCCAGTACAGCAGAAAAACAATGTTATGTTTCTACCTCTAATTTTTAAAGTTTCTGAAAGAAGAAAATATGCAAACAGACAATCCAAATAATTTCTTTTTACATATCAACACTGACATTAAAGCATCATCCTTATTTTCTAACATTTGTTTATTTAGCTTTTCAGGTCTCTCTTTTATCTCCCTAACTAAATTATACATTACCGAAGGGCAGAGATTATGACTTCTACTTCTTTACATCTTTTATGGGATCTAAGACTTTCTATTATACACAAGAAATAAATGTCAACTGATTATACTTGTTATCACCATTCATTTATATCTGTACTCTTAACAGGTCTTTATTTTGAGTCCAACGTTAAAACTATTAGTGATATAATACCTGAGGGAAAGAAAGTAAAGAAAGAGGCATACTCAGTTATATTTTCTCTTCTGATGGACACAGCAAGTTCCTGCAGCTGTTGGGTAAGCTTATCCAAAAGATTGTGTTCCTCCTCTTTTTTCTGATTATAGTTCCCGACAGGTGCAGGTTCATCAGCCTATGAGAGAACATAAGTTTATTTCACTGAAAAATTTATTGCAGTTTCCTATTATATTTATTTTAGAAGGAAAAAAACACTCTAGTAAGTTCTAGAAGACAACGTGAATGTCAACATGAGACGAGGCCTACCTTAGAGAAATAATATTAAAAGAATTGTAGATTATTATGTTGAAATGTAACTCAAATGAAAAAATAAAATGATAGCACTTGGTTTTTTGTTGTTTTCTTGCTAGCTAATCCAGACCCTCTATAGTCAGTAAGAGCTAGGTTCCAGACAGAGGATAGGCTTTGGAGTCAAAAAGACATGTGCCAGTCCCAAGTGTTGCCACTGATTGGCAGTGAGATATTGAGAAAACTGCTTCACTTTTGGGAGGCTCAGTTTCCTCACCTGTGAAACAGGATAATTAGATTTTTAAATTTAGTGTCAGCCTGACTCCTAAATCCAATAGTTTTACGTCACTGGAGAAATTCAGAAGAGATGCCCAGATGCAGGAAAGGAAGAGTCATACACACACAGGGAGATGACTTTTAGATGCCTTCCACTTGACATGCTCTGTGAGACTCTGGCCTTGGACACTAAGCTGAAGCTGAGGCTCAAACTGAAAGAAAAAATCCTGAAAGGACTTCCAAGAGTAAATTCTAGTTCCTCCTATTTCTGAAGAGTTACCGATATCAGAGCTGCTGTGTGATGCAAGAAGCGTCTTTAGCACTTATGCTCAGGGCCAGGTTATGCACTCTTCCCACAGTGTCATTAATATTAAAACAGCCCTAGACTGTAAAACATAAAATGTACACGATGCAAAAATAAAAATAGCTCCTTTCTAGATTTTCTGAGTCCTCAACGCTGGGTAAGCTCACCAAAGCGGAACTTGGCTCAGCATTGAGAGCCCTGGCTTTTCTGCTCCCAAGCATACCCTCATGCGACAGCAGGGCAAGTCAACACTGGCGGCGGTTAGACTTCACCACCTCTAAAGCAAACCCAGGAATGTAACCACTCTAATGAATTCCCCCTTCATGAACACATCTGTATAAAAACAGATGTTCTATAATCTCATTAACTGTAATACTTACTTTGTTTAACTTTTGAAGAGCATTTTTATTTTCATCTATTGCCTGTTTCAATTGGATACACCTAAATTTTCAAAAAGAAAGGAAAAAAGTATGAATTTTTCTCTTGTTAGACTAGGAAGTTATTTTATGGAATATACAAAGTCTTTAAGCAGGCAAGGCAATTAGCTATTATATGAATGATGTTACAAAATTCACCTGTAAAACTGCCTTTCTACCATCAGCTCGGGTGACACATGCTCTAAGGCACACAGATATGACAGCCAAGGCTCAGAAAGCTTTTGTGACTCTGAGCTTCAGTTTCCTGTCTCAAAAATTAGGAAAGCACTGGACTTCAAATTGCTTCTTCAGCTCTGAAGTCCCGTGAACTGAGGACCTACCCAAGTAGACACAACTAACGGCGATTACAACAACGTTTACTCTACATCATGTACAATGGTGGGCACTTCACGAGCACCACTTCACTTGAGCCTCACACCAACTCTCACTCCAGCGGAAGGGACTGAAGTTCTAAGGAGAGGCCACAGCTAGTCAGTGGTGGAGTAACACGTGAGGGCAGAGTTTAGGATTCTACAGCTGGTCTCTGGCCACCAACAGCACTTACCCCTTTTGAGTGTGGCCTATCTAGATGGGTACCCTGTTTTAATTATTCCACAGACAGCTCAGGTAATTTGGCTTAAGTCTTAGATCCGAATAAAAAGGATAAAAATGTCTGAAAATGGGCTATATCTAATAGCGACAGTTATCAAAATTCAAATGCTTTCTCAAACAATAACCTACAAGAGTCAGTATTTTTTATGCTCTTTGAGTAACTTTTTTTTCTTACAGAAGCTAATGACATGAAATAAGCAGCAAAAAAGGGGACAAAAATCCTTCATGAAGGAGGCAGAAACGAGAAGTGAAAATATCAAACTGTGGTTGACCCTGTTAGTTAGTTACCCCAAAGCCCTCCTGCCACCACGGTCTATGCTGGTGGGGTCGGTCCCGCACTGACACCTAAGTGCTCAGAATCCATCGTGGGTAGGGTGGGTGTGTGGCCCACCACTGGCCGACACAACATGGAAGAAATATGTTGGGCACTGCCTCCCATTTTATCCTCCCTGGTGCAACCTGTGAAGAATCCTTCAACCTTTCTGTGTTTTGTTTTTTTTTAAGCTTATTTATTTTGAGAAAGAGAGAGAGAGAGAGAGCACAAGTGGGGGAGGGTCAGAGAGAAGTAGAGACAGACTCCCAAGCAGGCTCTGCAACATCAGCGCAGAGCCCGATACAGGGCCTGAACCCACAAACCATGAGATCATGATCTGAGCCGAGATCAAGAGTCGGACCCTTAACGGGCTGTGCCACCCAGGTGCCCCTCACCCTTCCTGTTTTTAGATGCTAATGCCTGGGGCCTCTGTAAAGGTGAAGGGAGCCATCACCGACTAGATGAGGACAGAGCACAATGACAGCAAGAGCTGGGCCTAGAGGATATCACAAGCCACTCACCCACCCTGTGGGAACCTACTCCAGACTTTTTGTGGAATGAGACTGACCATAGAGCCACTAGTTTTAACAGGTGCCCTGTTATTCAGACCCAAAGGATCCTAACTAGACTCTAAGGAAACCTAGACTCAAAAATTTCACTTAAGAGTAGAAAACTATTTTTATATAATATGCAAATAAAACAAATTATTTATTATAACGATCACCCTCCTATCTATAAAATTATTAAAATCCTCAAACTGTTCAGATATTTTAAGATTTTGGGATCAGGATAAAAACTCAAGCTCATGTTCATCTTTACCACCTCCTGAAGCCCCACAAAAAAATGATGAAAACATTTTAAAAGGTAATAAACCCTGAATGTAAGAGAATGAAAGAAAGGTCACCTGTGAACAAGACATTGCAACAAATTTCTGCTGCATGGAAAAGAGATGGAAGCATGTTCTTCTATAAAGAGAGGAAGAGGCCCTTAAGAGGAACATGATCTGCCAGGGAGAGGACACCACGATTTGGGTCAGCAGGTAGGAAGGGTCCAGGAGCGAGGGGTAATTAAAATGTGTCTAAGGGGATGTATTATGAATTTCTACAGATGAGGACATCCACAATGGCTGGGATGTGCTTTCTATATTAATTACGTTATTTTATTTTATATTACGTTATGGTATATTAATTAAATGATATCCATAACATCTAAGCTATAAAGGCAATCAATCTTTACTGTTTATTTGGGCGGGGCGGGGGGGCAAGAGGGGGAGGGGCAGAGAGACAGGCAGAGAATCCGGAGTGTTCTGTGCTGACAGCAAAGCCTGATGCAGGGCTCAAACTCATGAACCATGAGACCGTGAGATCATAACCTGAGGTGAAGTCAGAAACTTAACCCCCTGAGCCATCCAGGCGCCCCTAAAGGCAATCAGTCTTAAAACAATCTAAAGGCTTTATACCATTTAGGGAGAGAGTAAAGATACTGATTAAGTTTAGATTTAGTTAAGGCCCTTTTATAAGAAGTCTGGCTTTTTAAGAAGTCTGTTCACAGAAAATCTGAACCAGCTAGCTTCCCCTTTCCCTTACCTCACCTCCCTCTGCTGTCCCTCCTTACCAGAGGATTTGTCTCTAAAAAATAAAATGAATGAATGCCCTGGGGAGAACTACAGTTGTCAAAGATGTTTCCTGTACACCAGGGTTAAAGGCCACTCTGCTCTGGCATGGACCCTCCTCAACTTAACAGGTAGTTTCCAGCCCCTGAAAATCCCTGCCCACGTACAAAGAACTTCTCTTTTACTCAGGGGATGATACCGTAGGAAAGAGACCTATATATACAACAGTAGAAGAACCCTGGACTGCTATCTACAATAATCAAACTAGTCCCTCATTTCTTAAATAAAAGTGACTAACCCAAGGGCCACCAGATATATTAAAGAAAACCGGGGCGCCTGGGTGGCTCAGTTGGTTAAGCATCCGACTTCAGCTCAGTCATGATCTCACAGTCTGTGAGTTCGAGCCCCACATTGGGCTCTGTGCTGACAGCTCAGAGCTTGGAGCTTGGAGCCTGCTTTGGATTCTGTGTGTGTCTCTCTCTCTACCCCTCCCCCACTCGTGCTCTGTCTGTCTCTCTCTCAAAAAGAAATATTAAAAAATAATAATTATCAGTTTATTAAAATAAAATTTAAAAACCCAGTCTTCCCTGGGACTTCAAATTCACTCTAGAAATCTTATTCTATTTTAAAATCTAGTAAAACAAGTATAATCAACTTCACTTTTTCTTTATTATTTGATTAATCCAATTTGAACTAAATTCCTTAATCAATCCTAATTAACGGAGTTAATTAAATTTCCTTCAACATTTAAAAATTTATTTTGCTTTTAAGAACTTTGAATGTCTGAATTAAGTAAAACTTTTTCAAACGATTCAAATGAATCATTTAAACTAATAACATGAATTTCAGGTTCTTTTGAATGTTATAAACACTTTTAAATACCCAAACATACACATTGTCTTAATGATGTCCTAAAATTGAATACAAAAGTATTAATAGTCTAATTTGATCTAGTTCATCATGTCTATGTAATGTTAAACTTGATTTAATTTTAAGCTTCTCCAGGGATTAAAAGAAAAAAAAATCAGAAAAAAACAAAAAACACCCACCAAGAGAACAGTTTTCCCATGTCAAGGGAGTTAAGGTCACTAGCCTAAGCAAGGTGGATTCCTTAATAGAATTTTCTGACCAGGTACCAGGATCTGAGGCTACAGTAGGCCAAGGATCTACCATAACTCTGCCTCAGCCACTATCTTGAATCTGAGCAGTTTTTATAGTTGCTGTCACAACAGTAAGTCCACAACTCAGGTCTACATTAGTTTTTCTAGATCCAAGTTATACCATGATCTAATTATTCCATTTGACAGTCTGCATCTCCCCTGAGACTGCAAGGAATTTCTCTCTGACTTGAGTGAATTCTGCATTTCTTAGTGGTCTTCAAACATTTTTACTGTCTGCCCACTTTAATGTCTTATAGCAAAGTAATGTCAGATGTGTTACTAAAACACTGTGAACCTTGATTCTCTCACCTATATTAATAAGTATCTCATGGTATGATTGTGAAAATTAATCAAGAAAAAGGTTTTATTGTTTTTTTTTAATTTTTAAACATTTATTCATTTTTGAGAGACAGAGTGTGAGCCAGGACAGGGGCAGAGAGAGAGGGAGACACAGAATCCAAAGCAGGCTCCAGGCTCCCAGCCGTCAGCACAAAGCCTGACGCGGGGCTCGAACTCACGGACCATGAGATCATGACCTGAGCTAAAGTCAGACACTTAACCAACTGAGCCACCCAGGCATCCCAAGAAAAAGGTTATAGAGTGTGGACCACACTGCTTGGTCCATATAGAGTACAAAATAAATTTAAATTGCTGCTTTTTAACATTTGTAATTCTCTATTTAATCTTACCATTCCAATCTACACCTGGGAAATACAGATAATTACAAGAAATATTTTTAAATACGTTTTGGAAAATTTCGTTTGTTATTACCCCAGTATTATTTCCCCAGTATTATTACCCCAGTATTATTATTTTGGCTTTTTAGAAACTGTACAATAAAAAAGGGAAAGAAAGAACACTTCAAACAATTTCTATGCTATAAATACTGCCCATTGAAATGTAGGTGTGGTTTCTGGAAAGCTTATATAATTTAGTGGGTTTTACCTTTGATAAATATCTCGCCTTTTACTGGCTTCTAGAGCTCCTTTCAACTGACTCTCAGAAAGCAAGCTATCAACCTACAATAAATAGAGACTGTTAGATTATATTATTAAATACCGTATGACCACAGGAAATAAAATTTTAATTCTTTGTTCCCAAGATTTCACAATGAACACTTTTAAACATATAATGAAGTTGAAAGAATTTCAGTGAAGCCTCATATACCCCTACCTAGGTTCTACCATTAATATTTTACTATACCTTTTGATCCATCTAGTCATCAATCCATCTCATTTTTTTATGTATTTCAAAGTAAACTGCAGTCATCAATGCATTGCCTTATAAATGATGCACCATAGGTATCACTAACTAGTGTTCAATGCTCGGTATAAAATTTACGTACAGTGAAATGCATAAATCTTAAATATACATTTGCTGAGTTTTGGCAAATGCATACACTCAGGTAACTCTAACCCCTATCAATACATAGAAAATTACCATTACCCCAGAAAGTTCTCAGAAAGAATGTACTTTTTCTGTGTCATCCTTTCACACAGCATGTTTTTGAGACACTGTCACATTGTATCATTAGTTTATTCCTTCGTTGCTCAATAGTATTGCATGAACATGCCACAAGTTTGTTTATCCTCATTCTTATATCTTAGACCCTGACTTAGTATTTTCTAAACACCTTGTGTAACTTTGCCCATGTACACTCAAAAGAGGCACAGGTTTCTTTTGGGTTCTTTTCTAAAGATGATGTGGAGAAGACAAAGTAGATGAGAGAAGAGAAATTCAAATTCACTAGCTTCTTCTCTACTACTACTTTGCATCTGAGTGTACAAAATTCACAGCTGGTGACAGAGTCCGTCGTAACAGGCATGACCCAGATGGGCTCTTGATCGCTTGTCCATGGACATCAAGTTGGAAATCTGTTCGTTTTCTGCTTCAACTGTCCTCTGTTGAAAACAGGTCTTCCCTGTCAGAGAGCCCTTCGCAGTCACTGAGGCTATCAGAAGACTCCTGAGCCAAATCTTCTCCAGGTTCACTAATCTTTGTTTTGTTTTGTCTTTGTTTTAGTAACAATTTTTTGTAATTTACTTCTGAAACTTTCCTGGTTCTCCCAAGGTCCCACTAAATTGAAAATCAGATACAGAACCATATTAAGCATCTAGCCAAAGCTCAGTTTTAGTCAAAGCCTCATCAAGTTTTATTTCTACCAGAAGAGCATTTTGTTTCTACTGCATGACTGTAAATCCAAAAGTCACTTATATCCATCAAATCTTTTGTACTTCTTGTTTTTATTTTTTAAAGTTTATTTATTTATTTCGAGAGAGGGAGAGCAGGGATGGGGCAGAGAGGGAGGGAGAGAGAATCCTAAGCAGGCTCCGCACTGTCAGCACTGAGCCCCATGCAGGGCTTGATCTCACAAAGTGTGAGATCATGACCTGAGCCTAAACCAAGAGTCAGATGGTTAACTGACTGAGCTACCCTAGAACCCCTCTTTTGTACTTTTTAAATGCGAGTCCAAAACTGGACCAAATATGAGCACTCAGTAAATCTCTTATCTGTCAAAGATTAGGAAATAATTGTATTTAGTAACAGGTCAAACGAGAAAAGAGTAAAATTATCAAAGTGAAATAAGAATTCCTGGAAAATAAATTAACAAACTGTTAATTACTACTTACTTTTTTCTTCTTTTTTTAAAATTATATACATTTGGTGTTCAAAATTATGAAAATACCAAAAAAGTATGAAGAGAAACAAAAATCATCAGCATTCTAGCACACAGAGTTACCATCCTAGGATGTTTCCTTCAACCTTTTTTCTTTTGTAAAGTTTATTATTTGTTTTGAGAGAGAGAGCAAGCATAAGCAGGGGAGGGGCAGAAAGAGGGAGAGAGAATCCCAAGCAGGCTCTGCACTGTCAGCTCAGAGCCCTCTGTGAGGCTTGAACTCACAAACCATGAGATCATGACCTGAACCAAAATCAAGAGCAGGACTCTTAACTGACTGAGCCACCCACATGCCCCTCCGTCATTCTTTTTCCTATGTATATTATACATAAAATAATTTTATTGAAATACTGTATATTCAATTATATATTTGATCTTTTTTTCTAACTTGACATTTTATCACAAATATTCTCCCTAACACACTAAAATCTTTTAACAAAATTTAGATCATACTATTATACCCCATCATAAGTTATTTATCCACTCCCCTATTACTGATCATTTAAGTGATATCCAGTCTAAGTAACCCTGTGATGAATACTTTCATACATCAATCTCTTTTCCAATCTTTTTATTATTATGTATGGCAAATTCCTGGAAATGTAATTACCCAGCCTAGGAGCATGAATATTTGCTACATTTTGTCAAATTGCTCTCCAGAAATGTACTTTATACACTAGAGCAGTGTATATTAGTGCCTGTTTCATCACCCTCCCCAGAACTATTGTGATTTTTTTTAATGTTTGTGATATTTTATTTACTTTGCAGTTACTTGATTATTTTTTAAGTTAACTTTTCTCATGTTTAGGGGTTCCTTGTATTTCTTCTTCAGTTCATGTCCTTTACTCATTTGTCGGATCCTAATATTTTCCTTACATATTACGACTATTCTTTAACCTCTATTTCGTTTTGAGTTCACGTGAAGCAAACTCAGCTTCAAAAAACGGCTCAAAGGTAAGGAGGCTTAGAGTGGAGGAAAGCGATGGGCGCAGAGATAGTTGGAAATGGTTACTATTAAGTTTAGATTTGGAAGTGACGTTGGTTAAGGGAGTTATTAGGTTAGAGATTGAGATGTTAGAGGAAGGGGTAAATCGACGGTCAAGATTTTCGGGAGGTTCAGCTTCCGCGGGTTGAACTAGGCCTAAGAGGGGTTTAGCTTCAGGATGTTGGGGTGGGGGAGGGAAAGCTACAACTTGGGAAGGCAAGTGGGTTGGGGTAGGTTCCCAGGATTAGAGTGCGCCCCAGATCTCGCCCGACGCTAGAGCCCAGGCTACTTCGTGGTGCCCAGGCCCCCGGCTGGACAGCCAGACGATACCTGTAGCTTCAATTCCCGAGTGCGGCGCTGCAGGGCCTGCAGAGGATTACGCGGCCGCCTAGCCAGCATCTCCCTCGCCTCTGCTTGGGGCGCACTCGGGTCGCCAGGGAAACCACCGCGGCTAGTGGGACGATGACGCAATCACTGCGCGCCCGCCTCGCAGCCCTGGAACCCGGCCGGCGAGTGGAGGAAGAATGTGGAGATCGTTGCCTGTCGCAGTAGCCACCCCTCCGCTCCGCAGGTCCTGGGCTCTCAGGTTAGGCCCACTGCCCAGGTAGTCCTCTTTTTCTGGCGAATTCCGCGGGACTGTGGTGGAGGTGGGAAGAATGCTCCACGGCGTCGGAAACTACATGTCCCACAATACCTCCGTGTTACCAGGCCAATGCTGTTGAGGTTGTCGGTGTTTTCGGCATCTGTTCTCTGATACGTTTTGCCGAACTAATCTTAAGGTATAATTTAAGCGTCTTAAACTCTTATATTAACTGCAAGGATAGCTTTCCTATGTGGTCTACATGATTTTGTCGCATACTCTCACTTCAAAGGACAGTTTTTAATTCTTTGCCAGTTGGGTATTGCTGGTTTCATTTCACTTTAGTTTTTGTATGTTAGCACGTTGTCCATCCTGAGTTCTGTGAGGATGGTGATTTTGTCTGTCCTGCAACAGGTATGTGAGCAAATAATTATGATCTCCATTTTACATTTCCTCTCAAGGAGATTGTAATAACATTTCCCCAGATGGTACTGAATCCTTTGAGTCCAGTTCCCAAACTTTGCACTGACTACCCCGAGTAAGAATGTTGATGATAGGAGCTCACTTTGCAAAGGATGAACTACACTAATATAAATGAATTCTTTTCAGTACAACGAACAAGTTGATTCCACAGGTCCAGCTACTATGCTACTTATTTGTGTATTTTTCTTCAAATATACCTAGAGAAAAATGACGAGTGTCCAGCTCACTGAATTTTCACCCTGAACCCACCTTCATGTAACATCACCTATTTAAGGATACAGAACCTGCACCCTATGTAGTTTTCCCTTCCTAATCCCTACCCATCTCCACTGCCGATGTCAAAAGTAAACTCACTATACTAACTTGGAACAAAAACTTGTTTTGCCTCTTTTGAACTGTACAATTTAATCATGCAGTGTGTATTGGCATCTTGGTGGGCTTTTTTCACTCACCATGTATTTGTGAGATGCATCTGTATCATCGTGTGTAGTTGTAATTTGTTCAGTTCTTTTGCTCTCTGGTATTTTATTGTGTGATAAACTCTTAATATTCTCATTCATTCCACTGTTGCTGGACATTCCAGTTTAGGGCTATTATAAACAGTGCTATTACATACATATATACATAGTACAAACATGTATACATTGCTGGACCACAGGGTGTGTTTTATGTTCAGGTTTAGTAGATACTGCCTGTTTTCCCAAAGTTGTACTGATTTACTCTGTACCTATATGGGCTGTTGTTCTTCATATCCTTGACAACATTTAGTATTATCTGCTTTTTTGTGGTTCATGTCTTTAGTTTGAGTTAACTTCTGCATTTTGACTCATGATACTTAAAAATTCACATAAACAGCCCAACATAGTATCTTCATTAAAAAGATTTGTAACAGTGCTGGCTTGGGCAGCTCATATACTAAAACTGGAACCATAAAGAGATTAGTATGGCCCCTGTGCAAGGATGACATGCAAATTCCTGAAGCGTTCTATATTTAAAGAATTTTTTTAAAATGTTTGTTTATTTTTGAGAGAGAGAGAGACTGAGCATAAGCAGGGGAGGGGCAGAGAGAGGGAGACATAGAATCCAAAGCAGGCTCTAGGATCTGAGCTGTCAGCACAGAGCAGGATGTGGGGCTTGAACCCATGAACTGTGAGATCATGACATGAGCCAAAGTCGGACGCTTAACCGACTGAGCCACCCAGGTGCCCCCTGAAGCGTTCTATATTCAAACAAACAAACAAAACAGGTTTGTAACAACAAATGAGAAAGGAGTGCTATTGTAAGAGGTAAGCAAAATCCATCATTTATGAAATCCTTATTTAATATGTATATATAAATTAAAAATATTGTATATCTGATGTATAAGGATTTCCATATTTTACTTTATTTTATTAAAACATTTTTTTACATTTGTTTATTTTTGAGAGACAGAGACAGAGCACAAGTGGGGGAGGGGCAGAGAGAGAAGGAGACACAGAATCCAACGCAGGCTCCAGGCTCCGAGGCTTGAACCCACGAACTGTGAGATCATGATCAGACGCTTAACCGACTGAACCACCCAGGAGCCCCAAGCATTTCCATATTTTAAATGGAAAAGTTACAGTCATGAATATGGTAAAATTCTACGTTGGTAAAAATAAATAACCCCTCTACATGTGTGTATATGTGAGCAATGAGGAAGGATGCAAAAAGCTTATTACTCTTGTTCATCTCAAGTGGAAAGACGACTTCGATTTTATACATTTTGTACCATATTCAGAGTTATAACCATTTATTCCTTTGAGTCCTGGGTCAGCATCATCAACATCATCTAGGAACATGTTAGAAATACATTTTCTCAAAAAAAGAAAAAAAAATGCAATTTCTCAGGCCCCACCACAGACCTACAGAATCAGAACCTATCTTTTAATAATACCTCAGTGTTTCATGTGAACATTCAAGGTTGAGAAATACTAGTTCAGTAGTATTTAGTGTGCTGTAAGGGATGAGAGTACTCAGCTAACTGCCTTCTTTTTCGTTAATTTACATTTCTTTTGATTTGTGATGCTTATTAGCATAGTCACATTAACAGTCGTATTTGCTGCTCTCTTGTTATCCCTTGATGCCGTTATGAAAATCAAAGTAACCTAAAACAAGTAGTGAGGTTGCCAAAACCAAAGCAAAGCATGATGACTGTTTCTCCTGAGAACAAGCTATTTTGTAAAACTCATTATGATTTTCTTCCAACTGTAAAATGAATACTAACTTTGTACTGCTACCTTACAGGAGACACTGAAAAGGAATTTAATGGCTTTTGAGAGACTCATATACAATTAGCAGAATTCAGTAGTTAGGAACCTACTGAAGAGGGATTACAGCAAAGAGGACAGAGAAAGTTGGCTCTTTCAGGATCTTAAAACGATCCACCTCAAAAAAAAGTGTCAAATATCCATGAGCACCTTGGTGCAAAGAACTGGTACAAGATGTTTAAGGCACTGGCCTCAAAGAGCTTGTGAGCTAGGTTGGTGGACTAGAATCATGAAGCTGTACCAACTACCAAAGATTGTCATAGAAGTGTCACCTGGCATGCAGAATTTCCTGCCAGGTGAACTGTACACATTAGATTTGAGTTTTTTAGTAAGATTACAAACGAAAACACCCACTAAACACTTGAAAGTGTGAAGCTGGAAATAAAAGGATCAGATAGCATAGAAATATCTCAGAGGGGGTTCTGCTTGGATGTGATAATTAAGCCTAGGGACTGGCTTGGTAATCAATGGGAAAGGATAGAGCAGAGGACCAAGGATTGAAGTTTCAGGAACTTGGAAAAAGAAGCAGTAGTAAAAGTTTGGAAATGTGGGTAAGTTTATATTAGGGAAGTGTGGGAAGAATAATTTCCAGGGAAGAAACTGGCATTATCAAATTAAGAATTCAGAAAATGGTCATTGGCTAACAAGGGCTCTTGAGCATGCAGAGGGCAGACTTCAGTAAGTTAATGAGCAAAGCATTTAGGAAGAAAATGATAGTGGACCACTTTTTCTAATTAGCAAATGATGGGGGCAACTAAATTTTTTGTTTTTTAAGTCAAGATCTGTGCTTGTTTGTAAAAAGTTTGGAAAGCAGGGAGAGGCTGCAGATGCTAAAAATAAACTGTGTACTAGAGAACAAGGAAGGGGGTGGAGAGATTCAGAATTCAACTGAGGCCAAAGAGGAGTCAGCCTTGGAAGGGATGTGTGCGTTTTCTTTTCTGAGAAAGGAAAAGCTAAAGGGTTAAAGCCTTGAAACCAGTGGTTTTGAACCTCTGCTGGGCATCACAATCACCTGGGGAGCTTTAAAAATCCTAATGCCCAGGCACACCCCAGAGTACATAAATTGGAATCTGTGGCATGCTGATATTTTTAAGGCTCTCTAGATGATTGTATTGTGCAGCCCTTTTGAAAACCACTGCCTTTCAACAGAGCTATTGAGAGGAAGAACAATGAGGGAATTTGGCCTCTATCTCTATCTTCTCACCTTTGAGAAGCAAACTGCAGCTCAGGTGGGATGAGCTCTAGGAACCAACATTTTAGTCCTTGTGTTCACAGAATGAAAACAAGAGTTGGAAGTAATAAAACATAATGGCCCCAGTAAAATGAAACAATAAATAAATAAATAAATAAATAAAAGCTTTAATAAATAAAACACCTTTTTGAATTTTCTTATGTTAATATGGAGCTGCTGTTAAATGTGCTGAGACATAAAATTAATCTTGAGCAAGGACACTGTTATAGAAAACACCTCTTGCAAATTAGTAAGACAAGGTCTTAGTCACTCTTGATTTTTAGAGAACAGCTGGAATTTATCCCTAAGCTCTAGTCAAGAGGGAGTTTCCTTTAATGTATATAACATAATGACATATAAATGAAGTATTTGCCAATAAAAATTGGAGTATGTTGTCACTCTCGTAAGTGCAAAAGTCTTACATACACCACCCTTACCTCAGTTATTTTTACACAGCCCCTTGCTTTACTGCACAGGTCCATTAACGGTTAGGCAAAAGGACCCCTAATGGTCCCTAGGCCAACTCTTCCTTTGCAGTTGTATCAAGGAATTACCATATATTCCTTAAGAGAGAAGGTATTTGCTCAAAAACACTAATATGAGTTTTGAGAATCCCAATCTTTTGATGCAGTGAACTGCTTGCCAGGCAAGTTACTCCTTTTCCTTTTGATAAAAGATTCAAAGAGGTTTAAATATTTTTATTTTGAAAATAAAATTGACTCAAAGTGCAAAGAGAAATTAGAACTGTCCAGTGTTCTGTATCCATCTTCGACAAACTGCTGGAAACAGAAGAGAAACACAATTAGAAATATATAATCGTTAACTTCAAATTATTCTCTTGTGGAGTTAAACTGTGAACTGTAAGATCTGATGTTACAGATAAAGAAAATTTGCATAGCTCTGATGAAAAAGCTACCACTAGATGCAAGGCCCCTAACTTCCAGACCACTGCTCTTTCCACTTTACTAGGCTGCTCATAACCACAGAATTCAGATTGGAGATTACAAAACAGGAATGCAAAGATGTACCATGGTCTACGAAGGATATTATCTAAAAGAATGATATGGGGGAAAGGGGTGGCCGGAATACCTCCACAGTCCGTTTTTCCTTCCCTTCTTTCCAGTATTTTACTTTCCAGAAGTTTAATGTCAAGGAGCAACGATATTGCACGTGGTAAGCCATTCCCACTAAAGGCAGGCAGTGAACTGAACTACGACACCGCAGTGCAAGTTTCTGGGGAAAACAAAACCTCCTCTTTCCTGGTGTCTGCGGGATAGAGTCCCCTCCTATGAAGTATCCACAGGCGCTCCTACCCCAAGATACCCGCCCGCGCCCGACATCTCCGCTTCGTCTCCGTACCGTAAGCACTGCTCACCGACTCTCCAAAAAGGGCAAGGCGCTGCAGGCAGAGTGGAAGGAGACCGTGTGGGTCACGGGTCGGAGCCCCCGCAAGCGCAAGGCGAGACGGGCGCGCGGGGGCGCGCGGGGTCCGACAGCGCGGGAGTCTCAGGCCAGGTCCAGCTTCTTCTGAGTCACCGCCAACTTGTCCTGCAGCCTCCGCTTCCTCCAGTCCAGGTAGCGCCTCCGCAGCCGGTTCGCCTGCCAGCCCACGAGCACGCCCGACGCGAAGGCCACCAGCACAGACAGCTGCAGCGTCCGCTCGGACACGTTCGCCATGGCAGCAGGCGGCGTGCAGCCTGACCTACGGCGCGGCGGCGGGGTCAAATGGCGCCCGCGTTCCCGGGCGGAGCGGAGGGCGGTGCGTGCGCAGCGCGCCCCGCGGCGCCTTCGCTCAAAACTCCCCGCCTCGTCTGACTCCCCTTCTCTAGTTTGGCCGGACGGTGGGTGTCCCCTCTTTCCCTCCTCGGCACCTCTACACTAGTTATTGTTTGGCATTAGTCAGCCATTGTCTTGCCTTATTAGCTAACTTTGATGGTGTGATCTTCCAAATTTATTGTAAGCTCAACACCTCCTTGTAGTTTCTCTGGGCGGTGAAATGCGAGCCGCATGTGTAACTTTCAATTGACTGGTAACGCGTTAAAAAAAAAAGATGAAAATTACTTTAATAATATAATTTGTTTAGCCCAATATATACAGGATGTTATTTCGACATGTAATCACCATAAAATTATTAATGAGATATTTTATTATTTTTTTGCACTAAGTCTTTGAAATTTGATGTAGATGTTGTAATTAACAGTGCATCGCTATTTGAACACCAAATTTTCAGTGGAAATACTTGATCAGTATCCAGACTTCATTAAAGTTAGTTGAAAAATTAGATATATATACCCAGGTTCCAAAGACACATAAAAATTTCTACAATAACTTGAGTTGAGTATCAGTTTTTAGATTTAATTTAAATTCATTATTTTTTTAAATGTTTATTTAATTTTTGAGAGAGAGAATACAAGCAAGGGAGAGACAGAGAGAGAGAGACAGAATCCAAAGCAGGCTCCAGGCTCTGAGCTGTCAGCACAGAGCCTGATGTGGGGTTCAACCCCACAAACTGTGAGATCATGACCTGAGCCGAAGTCAGATGCTTAAACTGAGGGAGCCACCCAGATGCCCCTAAATTCGTTAAATTTTTAAAGAAGTTCAAATTCACTTCTTCTGTCACACTAGTCACATATGTATTGGCAGCGGGTTCTAGAGGGCCATGCTATGCCAGAACTAATACTGGGTCAGAATTGCTGGCGTGGCAAAAAACTTCTAATGATAGAAGTTATGCTGGTAGACAGACCCTAAGGTGGCCCCCAATGCCTTGTGTAATTTCTTCTTGAACGTGGGACCTGTCACTTGCTTCTAACTAACAGAATAAAGCAAGGTGCTGGGATGTTACTCCTGGGATTCTTTTATGGTGTATAACACTTCTTGTTAACAGACCGATGACTCTCCTTACGGGCTTTATGATGTAACTGAACATGTTGAAGAAGCTCATATAGCAAAGGACTACGAACAGCAGGATGTCCACAGCCCACAGCTAGCAAAGAGCTGGAGCCTTCAGTTCTATAGCCCAAGGAAGTTAACTGCCCTCAACCTGAATAAGCTTGGAAGCAGAATCTTCCCCCAGTTCCACCCTCCAAGTACGAACCCAGCCTTGCTGACCCCCTTGATTGTAGACTTGTGAGAACCCAGCAGAGGACCCATGTGCCTGGACTCCTAACCCATGGAAAGTTGATATTATAAGTGTGTGTTGTTTTCAGTCACTAAGTCTGTGGTAATTTGTTACACAGCGATAGAAAACGAATGCAGTCAGGAAAGGGGGACCAGCATGTGGAGCCTGAACTCTTTTGGATGGGGTCCTGACTGATCTCACCTCTCTATTGATATCAGCAAACAGACTTTCATACTTGAGGCAGAACACATCTTGGCAGATAAAGACAGTAACTGGGTCCAATGTGAATTCACATCTGCCACGCTTAATGTTCATTTATTTTGCAAATATTTATTGGCTGCTGCCGTAGGCATTGGGAATGTGGAAGTGACTAAGCACGTCTGCCCTCAGCTTAGTGCAGGGTGAAAGAGATGGGGAAAAAAAATTAAGACACATTCTGATGAATTGGAATATTGAGTAAGTATGTAGTGTAGACTTAAATGAAGAAAACCCTCAGAAACACTCCTTCTCTTTATAGTCCCTCCAATCTATCAACCAATTCTGTTGATTGTATTTTCAAAATATGGGCAGAATTAAACCACTTCTCACCACTTCTCCCTTTGCTGCTACCGTTTGATCCAAGCTGCCATCATCTCCTACCTAAGTTACTGCAATAGCCCCCATCAGGTTTCTGTGCTTCTGTCTCTCTCCACCACATTCTATTCTCAGTGAAACAGCCAGAGCGAACCTTGGAGATCAAAAGTCGGATCATCTCACTCTTCCGCTCAAACCATGCAGTGGTCGAGCCCCAGCAGTGGTCCACAGAGCGCTCTGCGTGATCAATTCCTCTCCATTCCTTCCCTGTCACCCGTGTGCTCACTAGGCATGCATGCTCCTTCCTAAGAATATGTGCATGGGTGCTCCCCTTGCCTGGCCCACTCTTCTCCTAGGTGCCTGCATAACTAACTTCCTCACCCCTTTTAGGTTCTTGTCAACTGCCACCTCAACAAGGCCTGTGTGACTATTTAAAAATCACAAACCAAACCAACCCCCACTCTTTGGCCCTCCTGGTCTCCTTTTCCCCACTCTTATTCTCCTCCTCCACAGTATTTATAGCCTTCCACATACTGTAGGATTCACAGTATCCATTTGTATTTATTATACTTACTGTTTATTGCCTGTCTCCTGCTACAATGTAAACTATTCAAGGGGAGGGATTTTTGTCTCAATTGTGCACTGGTGATGCCCACAGTAGGAGCTGGCACCGAACAGTCAGTAAATATTTGGGGTTGATGACAGCAGGGAGTGGTCAGGGCAGTCTTATGGGTGCGTGGCTGAACTGAATCTTGACAGATGTGTAGGATGATCAGAAGAAATGAAATTTGTCTGGATCACAATTTTCTCATTGTAAAATAGTTTGCTATGATTCAGTAGCTCTAAGATGTTTTTAAATCGAGTTTTGGCAGCCCGACACTGTGGACTCAGGCCACTGGTATTATTGCAAATTTGAACCTCACTTGGAATTCCTACCCCATCCCGAAGTAGCCTTTGGGCTAAAAATAAACCAGATCATGTGCACATGTACACTACAGCAGTAAACCTTAGGTGGATAGAGCTGGGAGAGACCACAGAAATGCCCTTAGTTTTGTAGGAGGAAACTCTGGCCAGAGGGGAGAATAGAACTGCTGGGAAGAAGGCAGGGGTGTAAGACTTTAAATCCCTCTTAAAGAGTCAGTGTGTCCCTGGCTTGAGACCGTATTTCCACCCCTCTGGGTGCATTATTATTTCAATGGGGCATTTTAGTAGACTTGCTTATGGTCACCCAGCTTTGAGGTGATGATTACATTTGGATTCACAGGCTGAATAGTCAAGTGTAATGAGTTAATTGATTACCTGAGTGTCTTTTTTTTTAAGTTTATTTATTTTGAGAAAGGGCGCTAGCCGGGGAGTGGGAGAGAATCTGAGGCAGGCACCTCACTGTCAGTGCAGAGCCCGATGCAGGGGCTCAATCTTACGAACATGAGATCATGACCTGAGCTGAAATCAAGAGTCAGACGCTTAACGGACTGAGCCACCCAGGTACCCCTACATGAGTGTCTTTTGAACGATACGTTAACTGCCATTGTTGAGTTTGCTGTTTGAAGTGGTTGCCAAGGGAAGAGATTTTGTCATTTTTCAGTATTAGACCTCTATTCCTTATGCATTTATTTAAAGTGTATAAATGGAATTTATTTCCTCTGCAACTCCAGGACCCTAAGCAACAAAGCAGTCATTTTATATCCTAAAGCCTCCATGAAGGGCGAAGCTTTGCCATGATTAACACAGAGCATTCATCTCAATATGTCCTTAAGTTCTGGCCTGGAAGAACTCAGGCTGGGCCTGTTCCCCTGAGCCACAGGCACACAGCCCTGTGTGTCGGTTTAAACTTTTTTAAAAAAATTTTAAATTATTTATTTCTGAGAGAGAGACAGAGCACAAGTGGGGGAGAAGCAAAGTGAGAGGGAGGCACAGAATCCGAAGCAGTCTTCAGGTTCTGAGCTGTCAGCACAGAGCCCAATGCAGAGTTCGAACTCATGAACTGTGAGATCATGACCTGAGCCAAAGTCAGATGCTTAACTGACTGAGCCACCCAGGCACCCCAACCCCATGTGTCAGTTTTGACTGCCAGATCCTTTGTTTCCCATTCTCTTCCCCTGAGTTTTTGGAAGTGGGAAGAAAAATTCTTGTGTGATTGAGTGTTGAACTGAATTCACTTACTTGCCTCCACCAGTACACGTTCTAAGAGCCTGGTACTTAGGGAGGTAGGCAAGCAAAGTAAATACACCTGATTGTGTGATTTCCAAGTGTGAAGCATTTCCTCCCTCGTGCGTAGGCAAGAAGGAAAGCGATACGATGGGGAAAGCAGAGCCTTGGTCCTTGTCTTTGGCAGGAGCTATAATGCACTTCTTCAAGTCTGCCTCTGTAGTTTCTAATTCTGGAGACACGCACAGTAGAATGGTCTCCCATAATCCTTTCAGAAAGAAGAGGAAAATCCTTCTGTGTTCTTCTGTAAGTAAGACACCAGCCTGTCTCCTCGTCATTGTGAGGTAAATGGTCATCTATGATCCACTCATTATTCCAACAAGTATTTGCTGAGTGCATACTGTGTGCCACATATTTATTGCTACCTATTCCATGCTGAGCCACTCTCAAGGATCTACTGTCTAGGAGGAAGAATGACAACAATCAAATCCTCACACAAAGAAATATAGCCTTGCAAACCCTGATGAGTGCTTAGATGAAAAAGTACTGTGCACCATGCTTGCGGGAACACAGCAGAACTTAATTATGTTTGGGAGGATGGGAGTTGTCAAGAAAGGCTTCCTATGGACTTTGCAGTTAGGACCTGAAGTGAGACACACAAGTAGGAACAAAAGAGAGAGGCCTTCTCTTGACTGGGAGGATGCACTTGTGAATGTTGTGCAAAAAGCGAACTCAGTGGAAACTGGAGGGGCAGGATGGAAGAGAGGTAGGAAAAGTAGATGGGGCTTGCAGGCCATGTCAAGGGCTTTGGGTTTTATTCAGAGTGAAGGAGGCCACCATTTTTGTGAGCAGGGCAGTTGCATGGTTCTGTTTGCATATTAATAAAATTAATCTGATTTCTGTTGGAGAATGGATTGGAAGGTGCCATGGATGGACGTAGGGAAACTGGTTAGGAAACTATTCCAGTAGTTTAGACAAGAGACAGTGGCAGTATAGTGTATGGTAGTGGATGTTAGGCATATTTGAGGTTGACAGTTCTTTCTTGCAGTACTTTAGAGATGTCCCATTGTCGGTACTGTAAGAGCATTGTATTGGGACCATTGGTAGCCATATTTGTGGGGAGCACAGCATAACAAATACACTAGTCAACTCACTATGTTGTACACCTGAAGCTAATGTAACATTGTGTGTTAACTTCATTAAAAAAAAAAAAATGAGGCACCTGGGTGGGTGACTCAGTCAGTTGAGCATTAGACTCTTGATTTCAGCTCAGTCGTGAGATCAAGTCCCACACTGGGCTCTGTGCTGAGCGTAGAGTCTGCTTAAGATTCTCTCTCCCTTTGCCCCAGTCCTGCTTGCGCATATGTGCACTCACTCAAAAAAAAAAAAAAGAAAAAAGAAAAGAAAAGAAAAGATGTTCCATTGTCTTCTGGCTTACTTAATTTTGGAAACAAGTCTTTATCTGTATATAATGAGTCTTTTTTTTTTTTCCTCTGGCTGCTTTTAAGACTATCAAGAGGATTTAATAATTCAGTTATGATGTATTTCATATCGTTTTTAAAAGTTTATTCTGTTTGGAATGTGTTGAGTCTCTTGAATCTGTGGGATTAATAGCTTTCACCCAATTTAGAAAACTTTTGGCCAGTTTTTCTTTAAATAGTCTTATGCCTCCTTTTTTTCTTGGAACACATGGAGTTCAGCGATTGGTGGATTTTCAAAAGCAGTAATATTTAAGGATTTTTTTTAAAACTTTTAACTGTGAAAACAAGTGATTCATTGATAGCTGGCTAACTTGCAGATGTTTGTCCACTGAAAGGAGGCTCTTGCCAATTGGCTGATTTTCAGAAGTGTAATTACTGGTATGAAGTTGTTATGGGCTGATCAGGATGAATTTAAAGCCAGTTAAAGTAGTTGTTCATTGCTGTGGTCAGATAATAATTTTTTGTAGGAAGATAGAAAGTTTTTTTCCTCAGTCTCTCTTTTTAATCTTCTATCCAGTAGAATTGCAGGAATTCTTCTAGGAATTAAGCAGAGTTCTACCACTGTTCTTGACTCTTCTTGAAGATGAGGTTTCACTTCCAGAAGTCTGATGATCAGATGAGTATTGGTAAACATATTTTCATCTTGTTTTGTCTTTGATTGATTTGTGATTCTGGACAACAGACATTGAACAACTATGAGACAAACAAGAATAATTAAGAATATTATAAGATGGGACTGGAAAGCATATAGAAACCATGATCCAGTATTTCTCAGGCCTGAAGACAAATCCAGTAACTTCCTGAGTTTACCTTGAGTAGCCAGGTTACCTTTTCCCTTAAGTTAGGTGACAGATTGTTTCATCTTACCTGTGGAACAAAATATAGGTAAATATGGAGTATTAGCAATAGTGCAAACTCCAAGGTTATTTTATTATTCATAACTAACTACTTTTGAGCTCTAAGGGCTGGACTCATTTATTATGTGAGCCAAAGTGAGGTTCCAATTGTTGATGGTCACTGCAAGTTGGCCAAGTTTTATAGGCAGGATCACAATCCTCAGGTGGCTCTTTACAAAATATTATTTATACCTCCAGGAAAAATAATAAATTGCTACTTTAGAGTGTTAAAACAAAGAATAGTATATGAGAAGGGAAAAGTAACAATATTTCATAATTATTTAAATAGCAGAAAAATAATAGATGATCTCAGTTAGAAGTAAGCACTGTCCTGCGTGTGGTACCATCAGATCTTACAGTTCTGATATAAGATCTGAAGATGTGTCTACTGGATTAGCTAAGGCTGCATTTGCTCTGAGACAAATAGGATAGGCCTTAACTACTGGATCAAAAGACAGGTTAATAATAGGCCATGGATCTTTGATATGTGCTGTGTGTTAATAGCTTTAGATGATAATCTAGGAGATCCAGTTTAGGTGATTGTAGATGGATGTTGTGAGACCATAGAAAGTCTTTTCCATTTCTGCTTTTTCCATTCCATGAAGGAGATTCTAAAGGGTTTGACTAAGGCAAATGGTATCAAGTCCTTGCTATTTCAGAAAAGTTTGGTACTCATTGTACACAATACCCAGTTAATCTCAGGAATCCTTCTTACTGTCTTCTAGTGGTTGGTTTTGGGTAATTTTGATGAATTTGTAATCTCTTCTTAGATACTGCCCTTCCTTCAGCTGATATGTCTTGGCCAGGTCAGTGAGCAGATACTTACAGTGAGTCTTAGAGTCATCCACATCAGGGGACTCTCAGAAGAGCTCATTTACATATAGGATCAGAGTGATCATTTATGGGAATAGCATATCCTTAGAGTCTTGGTTTAACTATGATGAGGCTTCAGTGAATTCCTGGGTCTAAGTGAATTATTAATTTTCCCAGGCGAAAGCAAGTAATGTTGACTATTTTTCTCTCCTGGGACAATGAATAAAGACAAGTATAAATCTATTATGGTGAGGAGAGGATGGTGTTTAGGTTAGGCATTATTAGGAAGTGAGGTATAACTATTTTTTCTAATTGTACGCAGAATCTCAAACAAATATATATTCTCGACCACTAGGTATTTTAACAGTGAAGCAGATGTATTCCATGAACTGGTACAAGGGAGGATTAGCTGGTTACTGTCATGCCCACCACCAGCTGGTCTCAGGTTTAACTGGGCAATCATATTCAGGACCTGGAATAGCCCACGCATGGCGCTGGGTCCACTAAGAAGGATAGAGGTCTGGACCTGGCAGTCGGGTGTGTTTCTTCAGCAGTAGTCTCACAGCTGTGCACAGAGCAGTCCAAGTGGAAGATTAAATGTGAGAGAATGAGATCACAAAGGTGGGTGTGAGAACCAAGCTCATGTCCTAACTAGGAACAAATATCCTGCCCATGGTTCTGCAGGCAGACCTTGAGGGCCACAAATCCCAATCACAAGTCACGACACTCAGGGAAGCGCAGAGCCACGGCTTCCTGCCGGGCACTTACACACCATTCATGATCCTTGTAATCCAGAAGCACTTTACCAATCTGGGCTCATTTTTACCACAAAGAACGTGGACACTCCAGCTCTGTGAGGTTTCTAGAAAGTTAACCCAAGGTCCATTTTGCCTCTACAGAGGATTTTTGTTAACCTTTTGCTCACAGGTACACCTGGTGTAAGATCTTTCTTTGCTTAGCTTTTAGAGGATACTAACATAGAACAGAATAAATTCCAGAAATAGACCCACATAAATATGGTGAATTGATTTTTGACCAGGATGGGAGGGCAGTTCAATAGGTATAGGAAAGTCTTCAACAAATGGTGCTGGATAATTGGACATCCATAAGTAGAATATGAACCTTGAACCTCAACTCATACTGTATATAAAATTAATTCAAAATGTATCGTAGGTCTAAATATAAACCATAAAGCTACAGACTTTTAGAAGAAAACAACAGAGAATCTTCATGAACTGAGGTTAGGCAAAAGTACCAAAAGCACAACTATTAATTGAACTTGCTGAAAATTACACAACTTTGCTCTGCTAAAGATGTCATTAAGACAATAAACAGACAAGCCAAAGACTGGGGAAAATATTTAAAAATCACATATCCAATGAAAACTATATGCAGAATACAGAAAGAACTGTCAAAACTCAACACTAGGCAACCAACAGACATAAAAAATTGGGAAGGATTTTAACAGACACTTTCCCAGAGAGGATATACAAGAGACAGGTGCATGAAATAATGTGCGATGTCATTAGGAACATGCAAAGGAAAACCACGATGAGATAACACTGCTAAGACATTAGAACAGCTCAAACATTTTTCAAATGACAATACCAAGCCTATTGACAGGGATTCTGAGAAATGAAAATTCTTACACATCATTGCCAGTGGGAATGCAAAATGGTACAGTGACTCTGAGAATAGTTTATCAATCTTTTGTAAAGGTTAACATGCACTGACCAGGTGACCAGCAATTCCATTCCTAGGTATTTGCCTTAGAGAAACGAAAATTTATATTTACCCCAAATCTGTACATTAATGTTTTAGCACCTTTAATTCATTGTAGCCAAAATTTGGAAAAGACCCACATGTCCTCTCATGGATGAATGGGTGAATAAACTATGGGGCATCCATACACCCAACAACACTCGGCAGTCAAAAGGAATTACTTGATGCACACAGCAACAGGGATGAATCTCTAAAGCATTGGGCTATGTGAAAGAAACCAGACTCAAAGCTTTATGATTTTATGTATATAACATTCTGGAAAAGGCAAAACTATAGATTGGAGAACATATCAGTGGTTGCTGAGGGTTCGGGAAGGAAAAGGGCTTGACCTTTGACTACACAAAGAGGTAGCACAAGGGAGTTTTTTAGGATCACGGAACTTTCTGTATCCCAGTTGTAGTGGTGGTTACTCAAATCTGTACGTGTGTTCAAATGTATAGAATTACAAACTTTTTAAAGTTAATTTTATATGTTAACTTAAAAGTAAAAAATGAAAGATAAACCCAACTGATTTGAAATGATGTCCACATGAAACCTGCACATAAATGTTTATAGTAGCCTTATTCATTACTGCCAAAACTTGGAAGCAACTGATATGTCCTTTAATAAGTGAGAGGATATACAAGTTGTGCTCCATCCATACAATGGAATCTTTTTTTTAGCAATAAAAAGAAATGAGCCGTTACTCCATGGAAAGACACAGATTGACCTTAAATGCCTATTGCTAAGTACAAGACGCTGCTCTGAAAGGCTGCATACTGCCTGATTCCAGCTACATAGCATTCTGGGAAAGGCAAAACTAGGAGATGGTAAGAGATCAGTGGTTACTATGGCTTTGGGGGGAGGGAGACGTGTTGAGCAGGTGAAGCATAGTGGATTTTTTAGGCTGAAAAAGCATAGTGGATTTTTTTAGGGTGATAAAATTATTCCATGTGATATGATAATGATGGATACACAACATTATGCATTTGTCAAGACCCATAGAATTTTACAGCACAAAGACTGAACTGTAATGTAGGTAATATTTCTGAAATTTTTTATTGTGGTAAAATGTACATAACATTACATTGACCATTTTGACCATTTTTAAGTGGCAGTGAATACATTCACAATGTTGTGTAGCCATTCCAACTACACATTTCCAGATCTTTTCCATCATCCCAAACGGAAACTCTGTTCCCATTGAATAACTCTCCCTTCTCCCTCTACTCCAGCAACTAGTAGCCTTGATTATACTTTCTATCTCTCTGAATCTACCTATTCTAGGTACCTCATATAAGTGGAATCATATAGTATTTGTCCTTTTGTCTCTGGCTTATTTCATTTAACATGATGTCTTTAAGGTTTATCCATATTGTAGCATGTTTCAGAATTTAATTCTTTTTTACAACTCAATAATACTCTATAGTATATGTAAATACCACATTTTGTTCATTCGACAGATGAGTTGTTTCCACCTTTTGGCTATTATGAATACTACTGTTGTGAACATTGGTATCCAAGTATATATTAGAGTCCTGTTTTCAGATCTTTTGGGCTGAAATTGATCTGAAGTGGAATTGCTGGATCATATGGTTAATTCTATGTTTAGCTTTTTGAGGAAGCCTCATTGTGTTTTCCACAGAGGTTGCCCCATTTTACATTCCCACTAGCAATGCACTGTTTTTCCAATTTCTCCACATCCTTCCTAACACTTGTTATTTCCTTCCTTCCTTCCTTCCTTCCTTCCTTCCTTCCTTCCTTCCTTCCTCCCTCTCTCCCTTTCTTTCTTTGTCCTTTCTTTCTTTCTTTCTTTCTTTCTTTCTTTCTTTCTTTCTTTCTTTCTTTCTTTCTTTCTTTCTTTTGTAATAGCCATCCTAATGGGTATGAGATGGTATCTTATTGTGGTTTTAATTTGCATTTCCCTATTTATGATGTTGAACATATTTGCATGTGCTTATTGGCCATTTGTAGGTCTTTCTTCTTTGAAGAAAAGTCTATTCAAGTTTTTTTTTTTTTGCCCATTTTGTATTGGGTTATTTGGTTTTTGTTGTTGTTGTTGTTGAATTTAATAGTCCTTTATATATTTTGGATATTAATCCCTTATCAGATATACACTTTGCATATATCTTCTCCCATTCTGGGGGTGGTCTTTTTATAATCTTAATAATATCCTTTGAGGTACAAACGTTTTACATTTTGTCCATTTTACCAATTTTTGTTGTTGCCTGAGCTTTTGGTGTCATATCCATGAAATCATTGGAAATCCAGCGTCATAAAGATGTTCCCCTGTGTTCTTCTCTAACAATTTTATAGTTTTATCTCTTACATTTAGGTTTTTGATCCATTTTGTGTTTATTTCCATTTTTATTTATTTATTTAATTAATTTTTGTAATGTTTATTTATTTTTGAGAGAAAGAGAGAGAGAGACAGAGTGTGAGCAGGGGAGGAGCAGAGAGAGAGAGGGAGACACAGAGCTGTCAGCACAGAGCCTGACACAGGGCTTGAACCTGCAGCCCATGAGATCATGACCTGAGTCGAAATCACATGCTTAACTGACTGAGCTACCCAGGCACCCCACGTTAATTTCTATATATGGTATGAGGTAGGGATCCAACATCATTCTTTTGCATGTGGATATCCAGTTGTCCCAGCACCATTTGTTGAAAAGACTGTCCTCTCTCATTGAATGGTCTTGACCCTTGCTGAAAATCAGTTGATCATATATACAAGAGTCTATTTCCAGACTTTGTATTCTATTCCTTTGATCTATCTGTCTATCCTTATGCCAATACCACACTGATTAATGTAGCTTTGTAGTAAGTTTAAAAATCAGGAAATGTGAGTCCTCCAACTTTGTTCTATTTTTTTGTTTTTTTATGGAGAGCCTCCTGAATGTGAAATGGTATATCATTGTGATTTTAATTTGCATTTTCCTAATGATGAATAATGTTGAATATTTTCATGTGCTTATGGCCATTTCTTTATCTTCTTTGGAAAAAAGTCCTTTCCCCATTTGAAACAATTGGGTTCCGGTTATTTTTTTTTTAGTTGATGAGTTGTAAGAATTCTCTATATGTTTTGAATACTAGACTCTTATCAGATACAGGTTTTCCCCACTACCCAAAAGCAGAACATTCCTATGAAATCTGAAATGGTGTAAAGTGAAGAAGCAGTTACTATTAATTTATAGTGGACCCTTGAGCAACATGGGGGTGAGGAGTGCCAACCTCCCATGTAGTCAAAAGTCCACATATAACTTTTGACTCCCTGAAAACATGAGTAAGAGCCTACTGTTGACTGGAAGCCTTAGCAATAACATAAAGAGTTGATTAATACATATTTTGCATGTTATATGTATTATACACAATATTCTTACAATAAAGTGAGCTAGAAACAAACAATGTTGTTAAGAAAAGTTATGAGAAAATATATTTACAGTACTATGCTGTATTTATCTCCCCCAAAATCTGTGTATAAGTGGGCCCACACAGTTCAAACCCATGATGTTCAAAAGTCAACTTATACGGAAAAAGTTTTGAGTGTTTCTGGGCCCAAAAATAACCTCTTAGGCTTTTCAGATACCTTAGGACACATCTCGCTAATGGATGCACAAAGTAAGTTGAGATAAAGCACATATGTTCAAAGAAAGAGTTCATAACTATGGCGGCCGGATGCTGAGATGCTGAGTGTAGTTCCTAGGGAAGGACTCTCGCTGCTCGTGCTACGTGCTGCCTCTACAGCAACTCATTGCAAAACCAATGCTGAATGCTATTTTCACTTTTCATCTTTTCCATAAAAATGAAAATCCTCTTCGGTTAGTGAAAACAGGTACTAATGTAGGTCTTTCAAAAAAGCTAAGTGGCCTGGGGGTGCCTGGGTGGCACAGTCGGTTAAGTGGCTGACTTCAGCTCTGGTTTGTGGGTTCGAGCCCCGTGTTGGGCTCTGTGCTGACAGCTCAGAGCCTGGAGCCTGCTTCGGATTCTGTGTGTCCCTCTCCATCTGCCTGTCCCCAGCTCACACTCTGTCTCTCAAAAAGTAAATAAGTGTTTAAAAAAAAAAAAAAAAAGCTAAGTGGCCTGATAACACCATTCAAAAAGCAGAGGACACCTGTGTATGATTTCAGATACAGTATTTGCTTCCATTCTATGGGTTGCCTTTTTACTCACTAAATAATGCTCTTTCATGCACAAAAGCTTTTCATTTTGATGAAGCCTTATTTATTTTTTCTTTGGTTGTTTGTGCTTTTGGTGTCATATTAAAGGTCCCACTGCCAAATCTAAGGTCATAAAGATTTGCCCCTATGTCTTTCTTCTAAGAGCTTTATAGTTTTAGCTTTTCTTTAAAAATAAATGTTTATTTATTTTTGAGACACAGAGAGACAGAGCATGAGTGGGGGAGGGGCAGAGAGAGAGGGAGACAGAATCTGAAGCAGGCTCCAGGCTCTGAGCTGTCAGCACAGAGCCGGACGCGCAGCTTAAACCCACCAATTGTGAGATCATGACCTGAGCCGAAGTTGGACACTTAACTGACCGAGCCATCCAGGCACCCCTAGTTTTAGTTTTTTAATGTAAGTCTTTGATTCATTTTGAGTTAATGTTTATATATAGAGTGAATTAAGTGTCCATTTTCATTCTCTTATTTTAATTTATTTTTTTATTTGAGAGAGAGAGAGACAGAGAGACAGAGAGACAGAGAGAGAGAGAACCAGCATATGTGCAAGCAGGGGAGAGGGGCAAAGGGAGAGACAGAGAATCTCAAGCCAGTTCTATGTTCACTGTGGAGACTGATGCGGGGCTCAATCCCATGACCTGAACTGAAATCGAGAGTCAGATGCTTAACCGCCTGAGCTCCCCCTACCCCGCACCCCCACTTTCATTCTTTTACATGTAAATATTTACTTGTTCCAGCCCATTTGTTAAAGTGAGTGGTCTTCCCCCCACTTCCTGGTCTTGATACCCTTATTGAAAATCAATCTTCTTGGCTCAGTCGGTTAAGCGTCCGGCTTTGGCTCAGGTCATGATCTCACGGTTTGTGGTTTCGAGCCCCTCATCGGGCTCTGTGCTGACAGCTCAGAGCCTGGAGCCTGTCTTCAGATTCTGTGTCTCCCTCTCTCTCTGACCCTCCCCTGCTCGCGCTGTCTCTCTCTGTCTCTCAAAAATAAATTAAAAAAAAAAAAAAGAAAATCAATCTTCTTTAGTTTTTTTCAATAAAGTTTTATTGCTTTCTTTGAAGAAGTCATGCATGTATTTTTTAGGTGTATTTTATTTTAAAAATTTTAATATGGAAAATTTCAAATATATACAAAACCAGATAGGTGTACTCATCACTCATCCTCAACCCCTCATAGCCAATCCTGTTACATCTTATTCTTACACAATGCCCCACCTCCATATTATCTTTGTAAGTCAAATTTAGTGAAGCATATTTGACATACAGTAAAATTTATCCTTTTTATAATTTAATAAGATGTGACCAATGGCCAATACACTCATGTAAGCCGGCACAATCAAGATACAGAATATGTCCAACACCCCACAAGTTTATGACCCCTTTGCAGCCAAATCCCTTCCTTCAATCCTTGCTTCCTGGAAAACACTGATTAGATTTCTGTTCCTATAATTTTTTCTCTTCTAGTACTGGGCCTCAATTTATAAAATTGTCAATTTTTAACCAACCAGCATTTTAAGCTGTAGACTTTATTTTTGGAATCTCCAAGGTTACATAGCTAGGTTAAGCTGGAGCTCTGGCCACAGCCCTTCTGCTTGAGGGAGAGTAAACAAGGGACCCTCCCCCTATCAGGGCACAGGCCAGACACAAAATGGGGCTCTGGGCTTCCTAAGGGAGGGGAGGAGGGAGCCTTGAGAAAATAGTGTCCTTTGGGAACCCGAGGCACAGAACAGCCTCATACATCCTCTTTTCTGTGGTTAATTGTAAGGGATTAATTTAAACCATTTCCCAGCACTTCTAAAAATTCGCACTCAGCAAATACTTATTAAAAACCGTCAATTTTCCAGGCACTGTAGAAGCTTGGGAAATAGTTGGGGACACAATAAAGATTTCCACCCTTATGGAGATTATATTCTATCAAGTATAAACAGATGCTAAACAAAAAACAGATGAAAAATAATATGCTATGGTACAGGTGATAAGGGCAATGTAGGAAAGTAAAAGATCAGAAAGGGAGGGCAGCAGGAGGGCAGTAATAGATAGAAGACTTAAGTAAGATGGTCGGGGCCCATCTCCCTGAGAAAGTGGGATCTGAACCAACCCTAGAAGGGATAGATGGGGAGATGAGCAGGTGGGTGCTGGAGAGCGGGTAACCCCGGTTGAGGGAATGGTTTGGGGCTCAGGCCTTGTGGAATGTTTGAGAATCAGAAAGGAAGGCATGAAGCTGGGGCAGAGGAAATGAGAGGAAGGAGGAGAGGGGTCAGAGATGGGTGCAGGCCTTGCCGGCGCACTGCCACACTGTCACGTCAATGAGTTGAGAAGGTTTGCACTCTAGTGTCAACTGTGACTGTCAAGTATGATCTACACATCCTGATAGCCGCACTGCAGTGTTTTAAACACTGCGCCAAATCTCATGGGATTCTAGGAGCTAATTGGCAAATAGAATTAGGCAGATCCTTTGGTTAAATATGGACTGACTTTACTTTCTCAACAGAAGCTACCCAATAGCTACTCCTATACAGAGCAGAGTGATAATTCCGAGCCTCTGTGCCAGTAGATCTGGGTCTGTGACCCCAGTGCCACCACTTTGAAGCTGTGTGGCCTGGGGCACGTTGATTCTTCTCTTTGGGCCTGTTTCCTTGGTAATCAGTACCTGTTATGGGCTTAATTGTGCCCCCCCAACCAGATTCATATGTCAAAGTCTTAGCCCCCAGTACCTCAGAATGTGACCCTGTCTGGAGGTAGGGTCCTTACAAAGATAACAAAGTTAAAGTGAGGTCATTAGTTTAGGCCCTAATCCAGTAAGACTGCTGTCCTTATACGAAGTAGAAATTTGGATGCTGACATATACAGAGGAAAAACTGTGAGGACACAGGGAGAAGATGGCTGTCTACAAGCCAAGGAGAGACACCTCAGATGAAACCCACCCTCCAACACCTTGATCTTAGACTTCTAGATTCCAGAACTGTGAGAAAGCAAATTTCTATTGTTTAAGCCCCTCCCCCCCCACCCCGTGGTATTTTTTAATGACAGCCCCAGCAAACATTTACAGTACCCCTAAAGGATTGTTATGGGGTGCACTTTTAGGTAACTGGCATCTAAAGGCTTTCTAAATCTGATTCCTTCTTACCCTGCAGGGGTGCATTCTCTCTCTAAATCTGATTCCTTCTTACCCTCCAGGGGTGCATTCTCCCCCCCCTACCAGCAGAGAGGCTGCCAGGAACAGACATTCTCAGGCACAATTACCAGAATTTAAATTTTTTTTCCATTACAGAAAATGTTTTTTTTATTAAATAGACAAAATTGCTATTTAAACTCTATCTGTACCTCCTTGTTGATTTTACTGTATGCCAATTCATAAAAGTAAAATAGAAATATAGCTAAAAATGAAACTTTGTAGGAAAATATAAGAGGGAAAAGCCTCTCTCCCTTCAAGCTTCTGCTCCCTGCTGTGTGCTCAAAGGTTAAGCACTGATGACAGTTTACTTATGGATCCTTCTAGGAAAATATGTTATTTATTTATCAGAAAATATAGGTATATGCTTCCTTTAAAAAATGTATACAAAAGATACCAAAATTTATGGAGGGTGCTCCCCCCTTCCCCGTTTAATATCTTACAGATTTTTTTCCTATCAGCCATACAGATCAAGTTCATTCTGTCTCCTGGGTTGTATTAGATAGCTCACGTAACTCTAAGTTCAAAGGTCAGACGGTTCTGGGGAGGAAGGTGCCAAAAAGTAGTCTTTCCATGAGGCCATCAGAGCCCCGGCTGCTTGCATCTGTCTACCGTGCCATCTGCAGCCTCGCCCTTACCAGAGGCTGGCTGTAAGGTGCTTGCCAGGGGCTGCAGGGAGTGCGTGTTTTTTTTATATTACATTCATAGGACAAAGGGAGGGAAGAGAGGGAAAGAAGCCTCGACTTGGGGGGCTATAGCTTCTTTTTAGCCAGACTGAGCTAACTTGAGTCACATATTTCCCTGAGACCAGTAAGTGTGGCCAGGAAAACACCCTGTGTAGATTGGCCTAAACCAAACAGGATCATCCTCTAGTGGGAGATGGGGTGGAGGCCTGCCTGAGACTGGGTTCCTGGGTGGGCAGCGTGTGGATAGTAGGTGGGGGGTCAGCAGTGTCTTCAGGGTAGGAGTAATTTCATTTGCACAGAGCTGCACGCAAGCATGTTCAAATGTATGCAGGTAAAGACAGATGTAGAGAAGGATGTTCACCAAAACTGGCTAATAATGGTTATCTTTGATCAGTTGTTTCAACTCTTTACATTGAATACATATACATTATACAAAAAAAAAATGGCCATTTTACATGCCATCAGTGACCACTTAGGATAGAAATAGAATAATTGTCTTTTCTCAAGAGCATGCACAGTTTTATGGTGATCCTCACAATAAACATTATAAGAATTATTTCAGGGGGCGCCTGGGTGGCTCAGTCGGTTGAGTGTCCAGCTTCGGCTCAGGTCATGATCTTGCAGTTCATGGGTTCGAGCCCCGCGTCGGGCTCTGTGCTGACAGCTAGCTCAGAGCCTGGAGCCTGTCTTCAGATTCTGTGTCTCCCTCTCTCTGACCCTCCTCTGCTCACACTGTCTCTCTCTCTCTCTCTCAAAAATAAATAAAACATTTAAAAAATTAAAAAAAAAAAGAAATTGGCTTTCAAGAAAAAGAATTACTTCAGACATCCTGTAGACATGGGTCATTGGTGACAAGGTGGTATGAATTCTGCTTTGGCATTTCCCCTACGTACCATAAGTCTGTTCAGGGCACGGGGATCCAAAGATGAAAGTTTTCTGCCCTTCCTCCTCGGCCAGGTGCTTGTGGCCTAGTGGGGTGGGATAGTACGAATAGAAGAACTGAGGCACCCTGTGGTTGTTTTCATGAAGAGCATGGGACCACAGAGAGGAAGTGATCCATTGGCTGGGAGAAGTGGAGGAAGGGCTTGCGGGGGATGTGATATTAGAATTGTGTGGGAATAATCAGAGCAGGTGGGTGGTGACAAACAGTGCCTGGCATACCCAAGAAGGAACTGGGGCCCCATGGTGTTCTCACTGCAGGCCAGCGTCATGCCTAGAACTGGACTCTGGCACTGAAATGCAGGCTGGTGTCCTGCATTCATTTTCTATTGTGGTGTAACAAACTGCCACAAATTTAGGAGCTTAAAGCAACATCCTTTTTTTAAAAATTTTTTTTTCTGGCTGCATTAGATTTTTTTTAATGTTTTTTATTTATTTTTAAGAGACAGAGAGAGACAGCGTGAGCACAGGAGGGTCAGAGAGAGAGAGGGAGATACAGAATCTGAAGCAGGCCTCCAGGCTCTGAGCTAGCTGTCAGCACAGAGCCTGATGCGGGGCTCAAACCCACGAACTGTGAGATCATGACCTGAGCCAAAGCCTGACACTTACCCGACTGAGCCACCCCGGCGCCCCAAAGCAACATCCTTTTATTATCTCATAATTTGTAGGTCAGAAGTCCAGCAAGTCTCCTATGTCTGAAATAAAAGAGTGGGCCGGGCTGTGTTCCTTTCTGGAGGTTGTGGGGGAAGAATTTGCTTCCAGGTTCATTCAGAGTGTTGGCAGAATTCAGTTCTTGAAGTTACCCTCTATCTTCAAGGTAGTAGCATCCTGGCCAGGCACAGTGAGCCCATCTTGGGCTTCCTTCCAATCTCTCACCTCCCCTTCTGCTTTTCTCTTATGCTTTCAAGGGCTCGTGTGATTCCATTGGACCAACCTAGATAATCCAGGATAATCTCTGTATTTTAAGGTCAACTGATTAGTGACCTGAATTACATGTTCAGAATCTCTTTTGAGGAGTAAAGTAACAGTCCCAGGGATTAGGATGTGGAATCTTTTGGCGGGGGTGGGGGGTGGGGGTGGTTGTGGCATGATTTTGCATGCTTCAGTTCCAGAGCTGGACCTTGGCAGCCATCGATAGCCCAGAGTCCTGATGAACCACCTAGGAGGTTACCAGGCTACCTGCTGAGTGACCAGGGCCAGTCCCTGCCTTGCCAGGCTTCTCCTTCTCTGAGGAGTGTCAGTGGAGTCCGTTGGTACTGGGTCCAGAGCCACCTGCCCTGCTGGCCAAGGCTTATCCAAAAATTGGCCTCAAGTATTTTATATGTACTGTTATAATAAATTCATGACCAACATTTAAAAAAAAATCAGGAACAGCCTCATGAAAATCTGCATCTTTTCTTTCTCTGGAAAGTTCATCAGCTCTGGCAACACTGAGTTCCCGGCCAAGCTGGAACTGGGGGCACCCCGGGGGAAGGGAGGAGGCTCTGTGCCCTCTCCCGGAAAGTGTCTGCCCTGGGAGGCCCCACGGAGTCCACACCCGGTTTTGCCGGGGTCTCCACGAGGACGGGGAGGGAGGGAATCCACATTTACTGGGCCCTCGCCAGTGGCAGCCACTGACTATATTCAAACAACTGGTGCGTCCAAGGCACACGGTTGGGGCCTTATGCCAGGGTGGCCTCTAACCCGCGCAACCACCAGCCGGAGCTCGTCCCCGACGCCCCCTCGGCGGCCCGCTCCCGCCCCCGCCGGCTCCGCGTCCCCGCCCCTGGCTCCGGAGCGCGGCCGGGAGGCCGGGCGGGGAAGGGGCCGGTGCCTGGAAGCCCGCCGCCCCCGCCGCCGCCGGTCCTTCGCCCTCGGGGCCGCCGCGGGCCGTCCCCGCCGTGGTCACGTGAAGGGCCGAGCGGAGCGCGCCCAGCCCGGGCCTCCGGGGGCCCGAGGACAGAGTCCGCCGCGGCGGTCCCGACGCTCCCGCACCCCGGCCCGCCTCGCCGCGCCGCCGCCGCCCAGATGCCCGGGGTCGGCCGAGCCGCGGGCGTGCGCCGCCTGCGCCCGCAGCCCTCCGAGGAGCCGCCCGCGCAGGAGGTAAGGGGGCGACGGCCGCCGCGCTCGCGGGACGCCCCGAGGGCTGGCGGCGCGCGCAGACGGCAGAGTCTGCGGCCCCGAGGTCTCCCTCCCCGCGCGGCCACCCCCGGAGCTCCCGGGTAGAGCGCGACCTCGCGCAAAGCCGGCGCCGGCCGCTGGGAATGAGGGCCCCGTGTGGGGAGGCGGCGAGGAGCCCCTCCGCCCCGGGGCTCACTCCGCCCTCTGGGCCGCCGGAGTCCTGGCACCCGGGGCTGCTCCGCTGGAAAGCGCACGGGCGGCCACAGCTCTCGGATCCGCGTCCCGGGCCACAGCCCTGCACGCTCGCTGGAGTCGGTAGCGGGGCTGTCAAGCCCGCGCCGCCTTAACCCACTAGGGACCTCCTCCCCCGGACGGGGTCCGAGCTGGGAGCCGCGCCCGGGCTCAGTGTGGGAGGTCCAAGTGCCCATGAAGCGCGTCCCCGCGCGTCCCCGGGTCTGGGTGGCCCGTGCTCGCCGCACTGGGCTCCATGGCGGCAGGAAAACATCCGAGGGTCCCATTGCAGGGCAACGCCCGGGTAGAAGGCTGCAGGATGTGGGTCTGGGAGTGCTGATGCAGCCCCGGCTCTTCTGGTCCCCGCGGGGCGAAGCAGATGTGCTCAGCTCTGCACTTCTTTGGAAGACGTGGAGCTTCCTAGCAGTCATTCCTGGACTGTTTCCTTTCTCTGGACAAGAACTCAGAGCGGAGAGGGCGGCAGAGCTCCAGGGATAGGGGACCCTGCTCTGATTCAGAAAACCCTCACTGTGAATTACAAGATGAGGCGGCCCACGATCTGGTCGAGCCTCTGGTTTCCCCTTCTGTAAGGTGGGATGATAATTCACACCCACCCCAGAGGAGTGTGAAGACCGTGTCTGTCAGGCTCAGGGCACTGTGCCTGGACCACAGTAATGACAGCCAGACTTCTCCGGGAACATTCATAGATAGGGCTGCATTTCCTTCTGGTTGTGCAAGTGTGTGGGAGGTGAAGGGTGTTTTAGTCCTTTCTCCTCCTTGAGCTGGCCTCTTCAGCTCTGGGCTGTCCTGGTATGGCCCCTGCCTCTCCTCAGTGGGCTCCTGTCCCCTGCTCTAGAGGGTCCACAGGGCAGGCTCTCTGGTATAGAATTTAAAGCCTCCCTCCCCCCCTCCCCGTGCATTGGCCTCCCTCTTTGGCCTGCTGATCTCTCAGAGAGTTCTGGCCACTTATAACAGGTGAATTCTGCCGTGTCCCCTTAAGAGAACAGGTGGAGGAAGGCAGGGCAAGGAGAAAGAGGAGGAGAAGGATTCTTGGTTCACCCAACAGGCCCTGCCTCTCTCATTCTGCACAATGATGGACCTGTGATCACCAGAATTTTCTGTAGCAAGAACATCTAGCCTGAGATTGTCCATGTCCTCCCTCTGTGTATTAATGTTTCTTTGTCTAAATAAGAGAAGAATGTTAAAAAAAAAAAAGAGAGAGAGAGAGAGAGAATAATTTGAGACCTCAAGAAATGCAAGGAGGGCTGAAAACAGCCCAGGGGAGCAGGCAGAAAATGTGAGGAGCCTGGTACCAACGGGTAATTCTCAGCAGAACCCCTCACTTCCTAACAGCGATGACTGAGTCATTAAGCCAAGGCTCTGACCTAAGACACTTGGTAGCTATGATGGCGTGATTAGTTTTGGGTCACTGCATAAACAACTGCCTAGTCATCTGAAATGCCATTTGCACCCTCTCCTTTCAAGTAGTTTTTAGAAGCTTTTTCTGGCTGGTGTTTCTTTTGGCAGTTTCTAAGACGGCAATCCACTCCTCTGGGATTTTTTTTTTGAAAGTTTTACCAACACTTTCAGCTGTGAATTTGAAATAATCCAATACTAGTGACTCTCAGCCTTACTGTTGGTTAGAATTACCTGGGGAGGTTTTAGAAATGTACCTGAGTTCAGGCGGGCCCTACCCTGGAGTTTCTGGTGTAATTGGTCTGAATGTGGTCTGGGTAACAGTAACTTTAAAGCTACCAAGTACTGAAAGTGCAGCCAAGGCTGAGAGCCCATGTCCTGTATGCTGTTACTTTGTGACCTATGTGATCACCTCTTAATATCTTATGTGCTTCTCTCTCTCTCTCTCTCTCTCTCTCTCTCAATGTTTATTTATTTTGAGAGACAGAGACAGAGACAGAGCACGAGCCGGGGAGGGGCAGAGAGAGAGACGGAGACACAGAATCCAAAGCAGGCTCCAGGCTCTGAGCTGTCAACACAGAGCCCAACTCAGGGCTTGAACTCATGAGCTGTGAGATCATGACCCTGAGTTGAAGTCGGATGCTTAACCAACTGAGCCACCCAGGCGCCCCTTATGTGTTTCTCTTCGAATGTTCTTATTCTTAAACCTTTTCATTAAAGTCTTAGATACCTGTCTTCAGGCTCTGGTCTTCTGGTGTTGTTTTATAGTGATTTGCAGAGAAGTTTTTTTTTGCAGGAGGAAAATGGGAGTAACCAGGAAGGCTTGGGAGAGTATTAGTTAAATCAGGTAGTCTTAAACTGAAGTGCTCACAGGGGCCAGAGAGGAACATAAAACCAGGGGCCTAGGTGGGAATGATTCAGCTGGGGAGGAGAGTGGGGCTTGTGGTGACATGGAAGGCATGTTTTTTGCCCAAAGAAGACCATGGTTATCCACTTCCAGTTGGTTGTGGCTACATGGCCTATCATAGATTGCAAAAATGGCCACAAGCTCTTCCCATCCTGGATACAGTTCCATTTGCAATGAGCCTTTGCAACTCCTTACATCCGGAGGTGGAGTCAATTTTTCCAGCCCTGAGACTGTTGACCTTGAGACTTGCCTTGGCCAATGAGACATTAGCAGATGATATGAAAAACACTTGAGCATTGGTGCTTGCCCTCCCGATGCTCCTGGGAATCCTTTGAGCACCAACGTGTGGAAGAGCTCTGGCTAGCCTGCTGCCTGGGGCACATGGCCAAGACACGTGAGTGCGGTTGTCCTAGACTGTCTCCTCCAGATGACCATACAGATTAGCTAAGTTGACCTGGACCAGAAGGACTGCCTGGCTGACCCACCGAATTTGGAAAAAATAATGAGTGTTTATTCAGGTGACCTGAGTATCAGGGTGGGTAGCAAAAGCATACTGAAATAGAGCCCAGCATTGCCAGATGTTATGACCTTTCAAAGAGAAACCAGAAGTTCAAGTTTTTGTGTAAGCTCCAGTTTTTGTTTTTTTTTTTTTTTTTTAATTTGAATTAGTAGCCAGCATCCATAAAGCACTCTCTGGGCCAAACAAAACACATCTTTAGGCTGCCCTTGGCCTGCAGGTTGTCGGTCTTTCTGCACAGAGGGATGTGAGGTGTTTGTACTAACAGCTAATTGCCGCCTATTCTCTCACCCATCTTGCCGTGACTCCTATGCCCCAGCTTACCCTTAGCAGCTAGCTGTTCCTTTATATGAAATGCTCACAACATACGTCACAGCCCTGGCTTCTCCTGTAGTCTTTCCACTTGGAAATGGAAACTGCTGGTATTTCCAGCCTTCGTAGAGGAAGTGAGATTTGAGATGGGCCCCCAAAGAAGGAAAGTTCTAGAAAGGATACTCCCAGTTTTTAGGCGAACAAGAGATCGGGCGCGGAAGTGGGGCCGGTGGTAGAGCAGTGGACAGTGCACTTGCTAGTGTGGCCGGAGAAGAGGGTTTCTGTAGGGAATTGAGAGTGACAAAGTTGGAGAGAGGGGAGATTGTGGAGCCCCTAAATGCCAAGCCAGAGAGTTTACATTTGATTCTGAGGGCACTCCACGTAAAGAGAAGTCACTAGAAGCTTTTGAATGGGGGTGGGTGGGAAAGCAGTGATCACCTCTATTCTAGGCACCCGCGTGCTCGTAACCTGTGGGGGAAAGAAGGGAGGCAAAGACAGAAAGTACAGTGCTTGTAGTGACAGAGGGAAAAACTGAGATGAGAGAGAATTTTCCTTAAAATTTATGGTAACTTCTTTGTACCTTAGGTTGTGGTTAGTTAGGTTAATTTTCTTATATATCTAAACAAGGCATATTGGCTTTTTTCAAAGCACTTCTGTTAACAACTTCGTCAAAGTTCTTGTTTGACTTAAAGGCATCTGGAGCTTCCAGTTTATTCCTACGCTGGGGACTTAGGGAAGGAACTTCCTTGCTCTCTACTGAGAGCTTCTGGAAATGATCATTCCCTCCCCCACGCCCCACCCGGCCTTGCACGCTCTTCCCTCTCTCCCTGAGGGATTCTAAGTTATTCACCTTTCCTCTGAATTGAAGGTACGGGGTTGAGAGGGCTAGAGGAGAAAACACAAAAATCTCAAACACATCTTAAAATCTCGGGGACAGGAAAGGAAATGTCACAGCTGTGAGAAGAGGAGAAACAGAAAATCAAGATAAGTCCGGTATCGCCATGGTGCCACGAAGGTACAAAACATACAAGAAGCAGTAGTAAAATGGCCTTGTTTAGACGAGTGATTTTCCTCTTGACTGCATGTTGGAATCCCCTGGGAACTTTACAAACTCGTCCTGGGTCTCACCTCCTTGAGATTCTGATGCGGTTGGCCTGGGCAATGAAAATTTTACAAGCAAAGCTCTGAAGGTGGCGGTCTGTGCCACGAGAGTTTCAGAACTGCTACCCTGGCACTCACTGGTGACTTCCCTGGGTGGGGGGGGCTGCTGCTTTGAGGTGCAAAACCATCTATTAGCTGAATTGGGGGTAACATTGCTATTCGGTCTTTGCTGTTTTCATGGTAGACATGGACAGTGGTTTCCATGTAAACTTGAAGTATGCAGTTTTGAAAGAGCATGTCTAACACAAGCCACGTTCTTGGGTTGGATGAAAACGATTTGTTTTATGGAAAGATACCAATGACCTTAATACCAGCGAGAATGCTCATTTACAGTAAGGTTGCCTGTTAAGAGCACTTCTTTCCAAGCAAAGATGGGCAGGACCCTTAGAAGGTGCACACAAACAGGATGGAGAGAGGGAAGACAGGTAGGAGCAGAAGACGGAGCAGATGAGATTTTAAAAAGAGACAGATGTCAGAAATGCAATAGCTAAGAATGGGAAAACTCTGGAACAGTATAAAGGTAAAGTCGCTGTTGTGAAAGTGTCAGCATATTTAGACGTAACTGGCATGTGTTCACATGGCAAGGGAGGGGGGTTTGGAAAAGGTGTCACGGTGCTTCTATCATTCTAAAGCCTGGGTGATGATTGATGAAGGTGATCCCCAGGGCCTGGCTGGCGAGGAATTGCTGGTGAGCATGTTTTTTTCTATTTTCTACCTGGAGGCCATGTGGAAGATGCAGCTCAAATCCACGATTGCCAAACTCCTCTTGTGTGGACAAACTGTTTCACTGGGGTTGAAAGAATGTTAGTAGCATCATCTTTTTTTTTAAATTAAAATTTTTGTTTTAATGTTTAGTTATTTTTGAGAGAGAGAGAGAGGGAGAGGGAGAGAGAGAGAGCATACAAGCAGGGGAGGGGCAGAGAGAGAGGGAGACACAGAATCCGAAGCAGGCTCCAGGCTCTGAGCTGTCAGCACAGAGCCCGATGTGGGGCTCGAACCCACGAACCGTGAGATCATGACCTGAGCTGAAGTCAGACACTTGACTGACTGAGCCACCCAGGCACCCCAGAAGCATCATCTTTTTAAATTGGGAACACTAGTGGCTTTAAGAGATTTTGCTTTATATATATGGAGAGAGGGGAGATTGTGGAGCCCCTAAATGCCAAGCCAGAGATTTTACATTTGATTCTGAGGGCACTCCACGTAAAGAGAAGTCACTAGAAGCTTTTGAATGGGGGTTTATATATATATATATAAACATGGGTCTTGATCTCATGATCTGAGCTGGAATTAAGAGTCGCACGCTTAACTGACTGAACCATCCAGGTGCCCCTAAATATATTTTTTAAAGGAAGGCCTTAATCATAATTCCTAATCATAATTCTTTGCTGTCCCAGTATGATCTTTATGAGGCTTAGTGGAACTTTCTTAAAATTAGTGTGCATTCATTTAAAAAAATAAAGTCTTTTGATGCTAACCATTTTACATCTAAAATAGATTTCTATGCATATACTAGAGGGACTCTAGTGTTCCTCAGTGTTCATGATGTTCAATAGAAAAATAATTGGTATTAAGAGATTGTCTACTAAAATATTTTTAATATGTAAAAGAAAAATGGGTGTTAAGCGTTTAACACATTTATATGGTGCTTTTTAGTATTTAATAACCTGCTTTAAGAATTGCTCTACCAGCCCTGAGAATGCACGTGACGCAGGAAATGATGGGTTCTTACAGTAGTTGATTCACATTTGAGATTGTTGTTCCACATCTATTTTTAATCAAAACATTTATCTTTGTTTTTGGGCAATTTTTAACAGCTTTATTGAGCCATAATTAATATACATTAAACTACACTTATTTGAAGTGTGCAGTTTGATGAGTCTTGGTGTAGGGAAACAATTGTGAAAGTAATAACCACATTCAAGGTAATGAATACATCTATCACCCCTACAGATTTCCTCATGCCTGTTTGCAATCCACCCCTCTTTCCATCCCCTCCTCCCCCTGTCCCCAGGCAGCTGATCTGGTTTCTGCCACTACAGATTCATTTGCATATTCTAGAGTTTTATGTACTCATGTAGTCGATGTTCCTTTGGGAGGGTAGGAGTTAACTTCTTGTACTCAGCAAAATGATTTTGAGATTCATCCATTATGTTGTGTTTCTCCAGTAATTCATTCCTTTTTATTGTGTAGTCGTCGTCCATGGCATAGATAGATCACATTGTGTTTATCCATACACGTATCTGTGGACATTTTGGTTGTTTCTGGTTTTCTACTATGTTTCTAGTGTTCAACTATGAAGTTTCTAGGTTTCAACTATTTCGAATATTTGCATACAAGTACAACTTTGGAATGGTGTTCTAACATAAGCCACATTCTTGGGTTGGATGTAAAGTCTTTGTGTAGACATATGCTTGCTTTCCCTTTGGTAAATATTTAAGAACGGAATGGCCAAAAAACTACCAAACTGTTTTCCAAAGTAAACGTGCCGTTTTCCATTCCTACCAAAAATGTGTGAGAGTTCCAGTTGCTTTACATCCATGCCAACACTTGGTAGAGTCAGTCTTTAGTTTTAGACATTGTATAGTTTTAGTGGATATGTAAGTGGTATCTCATTGTGGTTTAAATATGTATTTCCCTAATGACGAGTGATGATGAGCGTCTTTTTATATGCTTATTTGTCGTGCATACATATATCTTCTTTGGTGATATGCCTATTAAAAGACCTATCTTAGTAACTAATGTTTGTGGTTTTTAATGCAATATAACTTATTTTTTTCAAGTGTCATGATATGCAATACATTTTGGAAATGCTGTTCTACTGTGTCTACAAATATACACTTTTGTCTAAAGTTTGGAATCTGACCTCTCTGAATCCTAGGTGCATTTGCAAAATTGACTTGCTTGACCAATAATAAGTCTCCATTCCAATCCATGCAGGAAGATGTCCTGTGTTTTGAGGAGGTAACTTTGGTAATCAAATGGATAACCACTTTGTTTTCTTCCTGGAGGTCATAGGAACGTCTAAATAGCTAGTCTGTTTGTATGTGTTCTTTATCTCAGTTATACACAATCAGAAATGTGAGTCATCACACATGGGCCTCAGCTGTACTGGTCATGAGGTGATGTAAAGTCAAATCTCAAGATGCCCCTCTGGCTGGTTGGATACTATCAATCATCTTAAATTATAAGAATGTTGGTGAAAGGCAGGAAAATATGGTGCTCATGTACTATTTAGAGGCATGTCAAAGGTGTAACTTCAGGGGGAACAATTTGGTGGTACCTATCAAAATAAACAACGCAAATACCTTTCAATCACAAGTTCAACTCTATCCTAGAAAAACACTCCTATGGCACAAAGATATGCATGTGTGTCTGTGTGTCATACATATTTTAAAAAATTCAATGTAATTGTGTTTGAAATAGAAAGAAAAGGGAGACACTATCTAAAGGAAGAGGCATTTATTGAAAAGAATGGGGGTAGGTATGTATATATCGTCATGAAAAAAGTGTCCAGAATATATTGAGTGAGAAAAATAAGCTTTGGATCATATGAAAAGAACTTTATTATTTTCAAATTATGTGTATATAAAGAGTGGGGTCACACCCTGAGAAGGAGTTAGCTTCAAAAGTCATCAAGAAAGGCAATAATTTATTTATGTATTACCCTCGAGAAACACTCTAACCACTCATCAAGTACCCTAAATATAATTTTGTGATTATATATTTGTGTGTATATGGCCCTATATGTGTTTGTATAAATATACCACTTAAGTACATTTATATGTACTATGCAGTGATTTCTTGTTTCTTCCTCTGAGAGCACACATTATAAGGCAAACCTTTTGATTTCAGGCAGGTTAAGCTGCCCATGTCTCAGCCGCACCGCAGGATTCCCAAGGCCCAGGAAAGCATTTACAGTACTCTGAATGTTGATTACCTCTGGAGAGGGTGGGACAGTGGGACGGTGGGGGGAGAGAGGGAGGAGGGTTTCCTTTTGTACTTGTACGTGAAACCGAGAAGTGTCCCTTCCTATTCTGATTGTTGTTCTCTCCTTACTTTCTCCCAAGGAGGACCAGAACCTTCTCCTGGCAGCCGCCTATGTTTCCGATGCCCAGTACAACAGAAATGTTCCATTTGAAACATCTCCTCGGGCCATCAGGTAAGTAAAGTGTTAAGCCATCTCCTAGAGCAACCTGTCCTTTAGTACTTAACAGTCTTGCTGTTGAACCCAAACTGAAGACATTGTCTCCACAAACATTTTGAGATGTCTCTAGGATAAGGCCTGGAGATCCGGATAAAATCCTAACATCCAGTGCTTTTCTTTTTTTTTTTTTTTAAGTTGTAAGAGCATGGTGCCCCACACATAGGGAAGCATTCAGTAAGTGCATTAAGGACAGATAAATGAGTACATGAGTAGCATATAGAGCAGAAGGTAGGGCCTCCAGAGTAAAACGCATCATCTTTTCCTTATAGATGAGGTTGTATTCTCGAAGCCATTTAGATGAAAAGACTTGTTCTTTTTCTTTCTGGTGCCTTCTGAGATGATCCATTTATTTGTTCTTTTCATAAGAACCATGCCGTTTCTCTCCCACCCCCTGAATGTGGAACTAAGACCAAGGAGTTGGCTCAAAATAAGGAAAAAACATTTCCTATCACCAGGGCTCAGTGCCAGTGCCTCCAAAGCAATGAACGCCTCATTCCTGGAAGCTTCGAGCAGGTTGGGGGGACGGTCCCCCATCCGTAGGAAGAGAACTGTGTGGCCACAAGAGCTCTCTGAATCCGCCATGTTGAGATGGGGTGGTGCACATTTTAAATTGGTTAGGCCACCATGCGATAGCATAATAGGTCACTTTAACTGAGGGTTTACTCTGCACCAGTCACCGTTCAAAGTCCTCTAAAAGTATTCTTTTACTATTGTCACAACCGCTACGCAGAAGGTACTAATCACAGCTTGAGCCTGTTAAGAGACTGTGGTTTGAGATACGATAATATTGTCATTTTTTTTTCTGTTAGTGTTTTGTAATGTGTGCTCAATTCAGTACTGTCCCTTGCTCCCTAACATTTAAAGAAAATGTGGCCAGAGCCCTACTTTGTATTTTATCTACCATTCGTTTTCCAGTGGGAAGTGTGAGTGCTGTTTAATGCCTGCTCCTTGTTTACAAACACCTTTATTCTTCTTGTCTTCAGACTTTACTATTTTTATAACCACTGGACAATGCAAGTAGCCATCTACTTCTTTATTTGTGTAGACCTCTCTCTCGCGCTGTTTGAGGAACCGGCACTGTTTCCACTGCCTTTCTTGGTAAGGATTAAAAACAAAATGGCTAACCAGACTTTGTCCTTGATGGGTTGGACCCCACACCTCTCCTTATTTTTTTCAAATTTCAATAAATATGAATGTGGTTTTCTTTTATTATTTTTTAATGTTTATTTTGAGAGAGAGAGTGCATGCACACGCATGCACCTGCATGCAAAAAGGGGGCAAAGAGAGAGAGAGAGAATCCCAAGCAGGTCCCTCACTGGCAGAGCAGAGCCTGACTCTGGGCTCCGACTCGAACTCATGAACTGCGGGATCGTGACCTGAGCCGATATCTAGAGTTGGACGCTTAACCGACTTGAGCCACACAGGTGCCCTGGATGAGGTTTTATTTTTATTGCTGGGGATTGGAAGAATCTGCCTACTCACTGAGCTACTGCTTCAGTCTCAAACATAAGGCATTTTAAATGGAGTAGAGGATTTTGTCTTCTGTGTATGCAGGGATGAGTTGGATAGACAAAGGCTATTTTCAAAGCACATCCATTAAAGGGCAAGTAGACAATGTCATAATACAGTGTGATAGGCAACTTGTTGTCCTTGCCACATTTCCAGCTTTTTTCATAGTCCTAAATCACTATTTATTGGCTCTTAGTAGCTGATCACATATGATTTTGAGTAATACATCAAATTCACCAGCTCGGTCCCAGTAATTAACTCCAGATCAGTCCAAGTAATAAATTGATGATCTACTCATGTTAATTCCCGACTTGATGCTGCCCCTGCCTCTGAGGGTAGTTGTAACAGAGACTGGATTACTTGCAGGGCTCAGAATATCTCCTGTCTGGTCCTTTAACAGATAAAGTTCATTGACCCCTATCTTTATTACCTCCCATGACTCTGTGGGTAACTGGGCCCAACTGGAAGGGTTTTCTGCTCCTGTGTCGTTAGCTGGGGTAGTAGATACCCGGAAGCTCTGTGGATCTCTGGAGGCCGGCAGGGGCTGCTGGCCGTGAGCTGGGAGCTTGGCTGGCTGGAGCCGTGAACCAGAGTGCCCGGCTCTCTTATGCAGCTGCTGCATTGCAGTCCCTTCTCCTGGTGGGAGCAGGTCCAAACAGGCACACCTGAGAGTACAAGCACACTCTCAAGCCTCCACTCGCATCACGCTTGCTGATGTCCTGTCGGCTAAAGCCCATCAGATGCTGGAGCCCCGAGTCAACGTGGGAGGACGCCACACACAGCTGGGAGCATGCTTCATTGGGAGGCCACCAAAGTGACGGTGTAACCCACTTCTGTATGATTAAGATGCTACAATTAATGAAGTCTCTGGATAGAAAACTTGTAGCCCAGGGACTATGGAAACACCCACAGAGTTGGAAGAAGCAGAGCTGTGCATTCTGAGACCCAGACAGTCAGTCCCCCCCCTAGAGCAGCCCACTCTGGACACAATGAGACTTCCCTTGGGGTTGTCTTCTCAGCCTCTTGCCTGTCTTCCCGAGTCCTGATCCTTCTGTTCGTTATTGGTCACTTACAGCTTCGGGTGGGCTGTCTGAGTTCAGAGCCACGTTCAGCCAACGTTTGTACGTCTGGTCTCTAGAATCCAATGTGTCATGGGGGGTGGCTTTGGCCCACATGCAGCATTACCAAGCACATCTTATTTGAGCAGAGGTGTCCTGGAATTGCCCCAGGCCCTTTTGCAAGCCCAGCCTTGGCAATGAGTCTCTAGAGTCCTTCAAGGACAAATAGGCTGAGGGCTAGAAGGTTTGCAAGGGACTGTAGCCCATGTCCATGCCCAGGACCCATAAAGGCTGGGGTGGGAAGGGGAAGACTGTGTCAACTGCTGCTTTTAGGGCCCAGAGCCAGCCCCTTTTGTCCTGTCCCTTAGGGAATCCATTCCCTCCAGCCCTCACCCCAGACCTTTCTGTCTTCCTAGCCTAGCCAGGTCGCCTTTTCCCCATCTCTTCGTACTGTGCCACCCTCCTCACTCCCTGATGAAGGCAAGTGCCCTTGCTGGGGAGGAGTTACTGCCTCAGGGCAATCACAGGAAAGCCTGAGCTGCGATCACAGGCTGCCAGTATAGCTGCCTATAGGGAGTTTGGAGCTGATGTTCTGTAACCTACAGAGGAGACAGTCAGGACTCGGCATTGGGTCTCAGTGGCCTCCATTCTTTCCTCTAAACCAGCCACACACAGGCAGAGGGCAACAGTGGCACTGATGGCTAAGGAATGACCCACATTTCAAAATACGTCTTTGAGAGGTACTCTACTGTTAGAGAAACTGAACTTCTAGATGCCTTTTCTAAATATGAACATGAAATTGGAGAGTGCAGAAGATGCCTGTGTCTGCTGTCCCAGACCTCCCCTTTTCTGGGGAAATGCCTTCCGGGTCCTCTGCCTGCTGATTCAGCCCCTCCCAGGAAGCCCTGCCTGTTGGGTCATGGGATTCATGGCTCAAGGGCAGGTTTCCTCTTAAGAGGAAGAAACCATTCCAACTAGCAAAGAATTTGACTGCAGTACAGCTGCCGTCAAAAGGGACAGCGCTAATTCTCAGAGGGTGGCATCAAGGTACTTGGGGGGCTGGGAGAGTTACGAGGGAGCTAAAGCTCAACCTCCAAGTGGCAGGGCGCTGTGTTTAGTCTCTGTTTTCTGCATGCAGGCTACCTCGATAGCAGAAGTACTCTGTCTGACTGCATTCTTTGGGAGACTTGTACATTTTGCAAAAGTCACTCCTCAAATGGTTTTCTGGAAGGATACAAAAAACATCTGCATCATGGTAACTATAGTGGTGAGTGCTCATTACAGGGCCCTGAAGATTCTGTGGTCAAAGGCAGAAACTATGAAGACAAAAGACTGAATAGATTTGACTTGGTTAAAACAACGACAGACTTCGGCACAGCAAACTCCATTAGCGTGAGTGCAGGCGAACCCCAAATGAAGAACAAGAGGGCAACATATGACAGTGTGAGCGCTGTATTTTAACATAGCGAGAGTGCTTGTAAATTAAAAGGAAAAAAAAAAAAAAGACAGAGACTCCAAAAGGGCTGAAAATAGGTAAAGGCATCTCATAAAAGAAAAATATAAATAATGGTAGATAATGAAAAAATGTGTAACTTCACTAATTCAGAAATATATGTTAAAACGACAATAAAATACCATGTGTTTGCCCATAACAAGAATGAGAGAAAACAGAACCCTTTACCCTCCTGGAGGGAGGAATAAGCTATCTTTCTGGAAGGCTGTTTGGCAGTTCTTTCAAAAGCCTTAAAGGTGCATACACTTGCACCCTGGAGTTCCATTCCTGGGACTTTATCTTTAAGAAAGAAGGATGGGTTTAAAGGTTTAGGCACAAGATTGGTCAGTGGCTGAACTGTCCCGAATACTGGAAACATTGGTAACAACGTGATTTCCCGACAGTAGGTTTGTGTTAAATAAAATGTGGCACATCTACTCAGCCCTTTAACATAATGTGAAAGCAACATGTGTCTATTACCAAGGAGAGGTGCTTGTCATTCATGAAGTCAAAAGAACAAGTTATAATAGAGCTGGGTCACAGTTTTGTTAAAAGGAAAAAAAGGGAAAGAATGTTACACATTCGCAGAGAAATCTGGGAGGATATATGCCAAGCACTCAGGCCAAGCGGGGCAGGGCAAGGTATTCTGAAATGCTGCCGTAAGGCACAGAGAGGCCCCTTCAGTGATTAGATAAAGGTACTTTATAATTAGCTTTTTACCGCAGCAGCCGGCATGCCCAAACCGTGGTTCTTTGCAATTAACCCACGGCTCAGCCTGCACCCCTAAGCCATCCCGTGGGTCCCTATGCTGTAGCCAATACTGGTTTCCCCTCTGAGTTTCTTTTGTCTGTGGCCAGCTGCTTGCCAGCCGTTTCTACATCTGTGTGTCATCGCAAACACAGTGGGACGAAACTCATGCATGTTCTTTTACCGCTCACCTCCCCTAGCTGTTTGCCTGTGGGCGGTGCCTTATGTCCCAACACCCAGTACCACATCCTCGGAGTCAAGATTCTCCTTCTCTCTTGCATCCGGGACTCTCCAGGGCCCCTCAGGATGCCTCTCGCCCTGTTTCATCCTCCCCACTTGGTCTATTGCAGTAGTCTGTGATGTGGCCACACGTTGTCTCTTTGTTGCATGCCATTCTGTTCCCACGACATGGTGCAGGTCCTGGTCACCTCAACGTCAGATCCCCGATACATGCATTCTAGATGCTGCCGCTAGATGCACGTCTCAGATCACTTCCCTCCCTTGCTCAAAAATGTCTGTGAGTGCCCCCAGACTATTCAGTGCCCCCTAGTCCTGCAAATATGCTTCACCGGGACCTCTTCACTCTAGCTGGACTGAGGGGCCTGCTGCCCCATGCACTCACTCCTCTTCAGTCTGCCGTGCTCTTTTGCCTGGAATGCCCACTGTCTTTTCTCGCCTTGCTCTAAATACTCAACTTGACTTCCCTTCACATTTCTGCTGAACCCTCAGAATATGCAGACTACCTATCTGTACTTTTCTTATTTTCAGAAATATTTTCATTTTCTACTACTGAAAAAGAAATACAGGCGCACTCAGTCTGGGAGGGGTACCTGGGGGCACAGGCTCAGGTTCAGTCCGTAACACCACGCTGCTTGATGCGGGATGGTGGAGGATGGCATGGGGGGGGAAGGAGGAGGCTATTTTTGGAAGAAAGAAATCCAAACAATACAGTCTCTATACAACAGAGGGAGACACTCCTGCTAATCTCCTCCAAGGAGGCCGTGTGCTTCTTCCATGACCCTGTCTGCCGTGTGGCCCCTTAGTAGGCCAGGGGGGAAGGTACCTCTCCATCTCCTAAAACTCCTAGCCCAGTGCCTCAAGTACAGTGGGCATGAAGGCACTCTTGAAGTCATCATGGGGCTCGCCTGCTTCAAATCTTCCAGTGCTTTCCATCTCACGTCACAGAAAAGCCAAAGTCCTTGTGGCGGAGGCTCTGTGGCCCCGCCTTCACTCCTGCCCACCCCCCCCCCTTCCACTCTCTGCGTCTCCTGCTCTGTCCACGCATGCTGGGCTGCTCCAGGCCTCCCTTGCATGCCCTTTGCCTCATCCGGGTTTTCTCCAGAGCATGGACCACCACCTGCCGCAGAGTGTGTTTATCATCAGCACTGTTCTTTCCTGTTGGAATGTGTGCTCTGTGAGGGCAGGCACTTTCCACCCAGCTCTTGCTCTGTCTCCAGAGCTACAGTGGCGCCCTCCACGAGTATGGAGTGAACTGAATGAGGATGCACTCTTGCCTTGTCCCAGTCTGTCCTACAGCTGTTACTGGGGTGGCTCACTCCTTTGCCCTCGTTGCCCTTATTTGAAAGACTTCCAGGGCTCTCCAGGCCCTGGGAATAAGACTTACCTTTTCAGCCTGGTTCTCAAAGCCACTTGCCATGAGTCCTTGTCACTTCCTGCTTCGTCTGCCCCCACCTGCGGGACACTCTGCTTCCCAGATGCTCCAGGAGAGCTCCTCCCTGAGAGTCTCTTTTACTATGTCTTCCTGCTGTGGCTCTTGACTTTTCTGAGTTTTATTCTTTCCTTTTCTTTTTTATTTTTTTAATGTTTATTTATTTATCTTGAGGGGAGGGTCAGAGGGAGAGGAGAGAAAGAGAGAGAGAGAGAGAGAGAGAGAGAGAGAGAGAGAGAGAGAGAGAGAGAGAAAATCCCAAGCAGGCTCCCTGCTGTCAGCACAGAGCCAACGCGTGATTCCATCTCATGAACCGTGAGACCATGAACTGCACTGAAATTGAGTCAGACTGAGCCACCCAGGTGCCCCCTGAGTTTTATTCTTTTAAAACTCTGTCTTTGGGGTGCCTGGGTGGCTCAGTCAGTTAAGAGGCAGACTCTTGATATTGGTGCAGGTCATGATCTCATAGTTCACGACTTCAAGCCCCATGTTGGGCTCCGGGCTGACAGTGTGGAGTCTGCTTGGGATTTTCTCTCCCTCTCTCTGTGCCTCTCCCCCTGCTTTCTCTCTCTCTCTCTCTCTCTCTCTCTCTCTCTCTCTCTCTCTCTCTCTCAAAAATAACAATAAATAAACTTTAAAAAACCCTCTATCTTTGCTTTAAGATTACATCAGGGAATGCTTACCCGTGAAGCCTCTTCCAACTCCGTAACCTTTGGTGGTCTGCCTGTCCCCACCCTCCTTGGGACAACCATGATGACTCCCTCCTGCCAGTGCCCAGGGTAGCAGTCAGCACCCACTTCCTCCCATGTCTGCATCCCGTCTCCTCCCCTGTGTGGGATCTCACCGGGTCCTCTGTGGCTTGCTGAATTAACACTTTTGGTGACATAGATTATTCTTTTCTACTGACATTTTCCTAAAATACACTGGGTTCCTCTTTTGCCCTGTTCTTAGGTGATTGCAAACCTGACAAGGATTTTCTTACCTCTGTCACTAGGATAGACAACCTCTCTTTTATACATCAAATTGAAGACAAGTTAAAGCTAATTAGGATGTCATGTGGAAGCAATTAACTGTGCAGGTAACTGCATGGGCTCTAATGTCAGACCGTGTGGGTTCCACGATCCGCTCTGCCCACGTACTAGCTGTGTGACCAGGGCCACATGCTCACCCTCTCTGTGCCTCCAGTGTCTCCATCCAGGAATAGTGCCCACCTTAGGGGTGTGGTAAGATAACATAAAATAATCATGGGAGGTGCTTTTTATACTTCATGGCACATAATAAATACACAAACAACAGCTACTTTTGACGTTACATCACAAAACTAGAACTATACTGTTTATGGAACTTGCATTGTGACCCTCCTTCCGGGTCAGTGAAAATGCATCCCCACCGTCACTTCCTCTGTCCTGGAGCAGTGTGACACTGACATCTCTGTCCCGTGTCTCTCACAGCTGACCTTGATTGATCTGATTATCTATGGGTCCCTGGAAGCTGTTAACATCCACAGCGTTCGATGGTCAAGGGCCTTAAGGCCAGTCTTCCTAATTAACTTCCCTGAAAGTCGTCAGGTAAGGATATACTTTAGGATACGCAAGGGCTTGGCTTTTGTTTTTGCCAAAAATTAGCTGATTTCTTGTAAGCGAAATTAAATTTTGTCATCACAGATCCGAAGAACTTTCAGAAGCATCCGGAACACTCTACCCGATATTCTCTACGTCTTCCTCTTGTTTATGTTCAGTGTGCTGATATTCTCCCTTATGGCCTTGAAGCTTTTTGGGGATAGGTGAGCACCTTGCACTGGAAGTTTCTGCCTATGAATCCTCCTCTCCCCATTCGGGTTTAGCCTGTTGGTGGCAGAATTTGTCACGGGGGGCCATCTTCCTTGCCCAGATACTCCAGGAGTGCTTCTGAAAGGGGAAAAGTGTATCAGAAAGCACAACCTCATTTATGTGCATGGGGTTTTTACTTTGTGTTTTTGGTTCCTCTTTAGGGGTCTTAAAACAGTGGAAGGATTGCCCTACTTCACAAATATCCTGGACATAGTGTTTGAGCTCTACGTGCTGGTCACTACCGCGAACAGCCCCGATGTCATGTACGTCCATCTTGGTTCATGTTCATGGATGTACACCTGTTACCAGGACAGAATTCACTTTGTTAAAGGCAGCTGTCTCTGAACACCAGCAGGGCTGGGAGAGGAGAAATAGTGATTTTCCGTTTATTCATGTTCCTTGTAAAAATGTTTGAAGAATGCAAAATGTTTATGCTAACAATAGCCTACTCTGTCTATTTAAAACTAAATTTAGGTGATTTTTTTAAAAAACTGAAAGCAACAGGAGATATCTCTTGAGATACAACTCTTTTTTTAATATTTAAAAATATTTTTATTTATTTTTGAGAGACAGAGAGAGACAGAGCACAAGTGGGGAGGGGCAGAGAGAGAGGGAGACACAGAATCTGAAGCAGCCTCTGGGCTCTGAGCTGTCAGCACAGAGCCTGATGCGGGCGGGGCTCGAACTTGTGAACTGTAAGATCATGACCTGAGCCGAAGTTGGACCCTTCATCGACTAAGCCACCCAGGTGCCCCTTGAGAGACAACTCTTAAATATTGGAGCCTACTTTCTATGCGGGATTTTTTCGCGTCTTGAATTTAAACAGCTAAGTCATCTTTCGAAAGGAATCATGGCTTGTTCTCTTAAGCATTGACACTCCTTTGTGGTTAGATGAGACAGGAAAGAAATGTAGAGGTTAGTAGTTGTTGCCTGCCCCTTCGAAAGGCCAATTCTCCACACACGTGGACTTCACTTAGGAGGAAAACATCGTGCATTTTCTTTCCTAATGTCCTTCATATTATGGATTAAGCTTGTTTGGGGAAGTAAAATTATTAAACAATGCTACACTGAGTAGACATCCCTTGGGGTCTAGGGCATGAACAGACAGGGCTCCAACTGCAAACGTCAATCCCTACTCAGGCCATACTGCACTTTGGGGCAGGGCAGGTTTTCTGTCTGCTAGTTCTGTATGGGATCATCATATCGACTTGCTCTGGTTTTTTGCTCATTCTTGGGCCTGGCTCAGGCAAAAGGTATGCAAGTTGAAGTCCTGGCCCTCGTTGTGTGCTCCTGGATCTTTTTCTCAGACCCTAGCGCCTCCAATACTCCCTCCTTTATGAAATCCAGTTCCCACTGGAGGTGGAGTGAGCACACACCCTGATTTATGCCTCTCACCCTGGTGCCATTATTATTGGTGCTCCATTCTTTCTCATGATCCCAGAGTGGCTAGAAAATTATCTGTCCCCCTGCCCCCCAACAAGGCAGTTGGGTGTCCGCGAAGAGACCTGAGTATAAACCCAAGCCACACTTCGATTCCTTCTGTTGTCCTGGGCAAATTGGTCTCCTTCTTTTAGGCCTCAAGTGTGAAGCCACAATGAGGCTCCCTCATTGTGAAGGGAGGGACTGGGATTGGGGGATCTCTGAGGTCCTACTTGCTTTGAAAGCTGCCACCTCTAAAAGGCATGAAGACATTCAGAAGGCAAGTTTGGAGCCAGCAGTTTAGCGTTAGGGGTGGTGATGGCTTTGCGACCCCATCGCACGGCACCACACCATATGGAGGAGAGTCAGAGTGAGAGGAGCTTTCGCTGTGCCTCGTGCCCATGGGTTGTCCATGTGGGATGGCACCTCAGGTCAGTCTTTTATGCATTAAGGACCTAGGCTATGAAAAACCATGCAACATAATTCTTTCCTTCTAGGATGCCTGCCTATAACTTCAATTGGTGGTATTCTCTGTACTTTATAACCTACACAATCATCAATACCTACATCTTCATGTCCGTCTTTCTGGCCGTGGTCTACAACAATTATAGGAAGCACTTAAAGGTAAGGTGAATGAGCGGAAGGGGGGTGGGGGCGGGGGAGGATAGGCATACAGGCAGGGTGCCATGGAAGGGAAGCTGGCAAACGCATTGGCTCAATATTTTAAAGTGTCCTTTTTCTTTTTGTTTTGGCCAATCTGAAGACTTATTTGGTGTGTCGCTCTATTCTGCTAGCTGGAGCGGTTCTTTACCAGTCTTTGCAATGGGTCTAACAGTGTGTGTCGGAACATTGTGAACAGTGGCAGGCCCTTGCTTTGCTCATTGCCCCTCAGGCATTCAGTTGCTCATGGTTCCTGGAAAGGTTTTGCTAAGAATGGGGGTTGAGGGTATTCTCCAAGCTTCCACTCCTTTTCCCCTCCTTAGCAAAAGCAGAGACTTCTCAAAGCCAGCAGTTTCTGCCCTGGTGCCTGCCTGTTAGTTAGATTTACGTCCAGAGAATTCCTGGAGGTGTTGGGTGGGCAGAGGCTTCTGAGTACCTGGGGTGGAGGATGTTCTATCTACAGCCTAGAATCCACCAGGCTGTCTCAGCCACATCACCTGCCTGCCCTCCACGGCACACATCTTTGCTGGGTGGTTTTCTCTTGTAAAACTAGGTGCACAGAAAGGCTTTTCACCAAAGGATGATTTTCCTTACGGGAAGACATTGGCTTTTGGTTTTCGATCCTTTTGGTTCTGTTCTGAGTTTTTCATTGCATAGGGATGGTCCCACCAGGGAACAAGGAGACAGTCAGGGCGAACTTAAGTGTGTGCATCCAGGGAGAAGCAGGTGGCAGGGCTGAGTCTGAGATTTGGCCAAAATGGCCTTTGAAGGTGTCTGGCTTGCCCAGGTCCTGAGCTGTCTGTGTACTGCGGGGACTTGAGCTGCTCCTGCCCCAGAGGCCAAGCCTACCAGAGACCCTCCTCTTCTAGCTTCCTCCCTCTGGGTAGAAGGAGGCTGTCCCAGAGAGTCTGGTATGTTTCTCCTCTTTTTTTGCTGCTGGACAGAACTGTTGCTGTACCTCCCCCGGCCCCCAGGAGGTGTTTCTTTGGTTAATCTTCTGCAACAGGCATCAGTCAGCAAACATCTTAAATATGCTTTAGGTGCCCAGCACCATACAAAATTCTGAGAAGTCAAAAATTATTAAGACACAGCCCACACCCCTTAAAAATTTACAGTCCCGGGGCACCTGTGTGGCTTTGTCGGTTAAGCGTCATGATCTCACAGCTCGTGAGTTTGAGCCCTGTATTGGGCTCTGTGCTGACAGCTCAAAGCCTGGAGCCTGTTTTGGATTCTGTGTCTCCCCCTCTGCCCCTCCCTGCTTGCACTCTGTCTCTCTCTCTCTCTAAAAAATGAATGAACATCAAAAAAATTAAAAAAAATTTTTACAGTCTAGCTGTGTAATCAATTAAGTGATGACAACATTACAGGGAGCAGTAAGAGTGGGGCGTCAGGTGGCTGACTGTAACCCGAGGAGGGCTGTTCAGACTCCCTGCTTCTCTGGAAGATTCCCTGTGCTCAGACCAGATGGCAGCTCCAGGCAGGCCCAGCTGTCTTTCCTGTCCTGGACCTCTTCCTTCCGGACCACTTCTAGCCTAGCCTAGTTTCACTTCCCCAACTTTTCTCCTCTTCCCCTCTTTCTTGATTGACTTAATGGTAGATCTGTCTTCTCCCTCTCTGGGGTCTCCCTGTGTTTCAGCAGCACACCTGATTTCCTTCCTTTCTGGAAGCTTCCTACCTCCTGGGCAGAGGGGAGTTGGGACCAGTCTGCCTCCTGCTGCTCTGTTTCTCACCACACAGATTATCCTTCCTGGGCTCCCTCATTTGAACTTGGTAAAATGAGTTCTGTTTGTGCAGACGGGTCAGCTGCGTGTGCCTGCAGCCGGGGAGGGATTCTATACCTGGCTTGTTAAGAGACCCAGCGGGGCCTTCTCTTTGGCTCTTCAATTACCTTGAAATGTTTCGGGTAAAGTAACGAGGCTTTCTTGAATCTTTCTGTTAAAAAACACAATTCTGTTTTTTAAAGAATGAGATTCGCAAACTGGCGTACCTGAAACGTCACAAAATGATAGAGGCGTTCAACATTCTGAAAGTCAAGGTGGGCACAGAGTTTGTGGTTACGGAGGCCCAGTGGAGGCGGCTGGCCAAGGTCGTGGCACCACGCATCAGCAGTCCCCACCTGGAGCTCCTCTTGAGGATCTCCGACGAGGGACAGAAGGGGCACGTGGGTAAGAAGTCTTGGCCGCTGACATTCCTCTTGGCTGTGTGTTCGGAAGCAGGCAACTCCTGGGGTGCCTGGGTGGCTCAGTCGGTTGAGCGTCTGACTCTTGATTTCAGCTCAGGTCACGATGCCAGGGTTGTGGGATTGAGCCCCGCATCAGGCTCTGCATTGAACATGGAGCCTGCTTGAGTTTCTCTCTCTCTCCCCTGCTCATGCTCTTTCTCTCTCTCTCTAAAATAAGAAATAAATAAATTTTTTAAAAAGTGGGTGGCTCCTAAAAGTCATTCATAAAACAACAGTAATTGTTAAATTTGCAAATAAAAATGTATATTGGCATTCCCTGCTGGCCATAATTCGGGTCCTCAAGCTGTGGTCTGAGGGCCGTCCCTGTGGGAGTTGTCAACATGGGCCATCCCAAAGCCCTTACCTTGTAACAGTCATTCCAGCGCTGCTTCTGCTTTAGGGACATAATCTAAAATCAGAAGAGAGCTGTGGAAATAAACATCTACGTTGCATTCTATATTTGAAAGTAAAGAGTTGAAAGTGACCTAAAATTTATGAATTAATGGTTGGTGGCCACTATGAATAACACTTCGTATCTGTGGCACGCTTATCATATGTGAGCCATTGTCGTGATTGTTTCCTGCACATGGTGTGTACCTGATCGTCCTTCCCCCTGACTCACCGAGGTGGGATTTTTGTTATCCTCGTTGGCCAATATGGAGACTGAGACTGGGAGAGGTTAAGTAGTTTGCCCAAGGCCACGCAGTTGCAAAGTGCTAGAGGCTATCTGACTCCAAGGCCCGCGCTTTATACCATTGTGCTAAACCGCCCTGAATTCTGATAGTCATATAATGGGAAATTTTGGTGAGTTAACAATGACTGTGAAGATAAGATAGCAATTCAAAAAGATGTGAGGTGACTAAAATACCAAACTGTAAAACGCCCTCATTTTACCTGTTTCAAGAAAGGTCTAGATGGAAACACACCCAAAGGGAGTGGTAGGTGTGACAGGATGTAAGTTTACATGAGACAAGGATGCTCAAACTAGTCCCAGCGGAGCCATAGGCCTCATTAGGGCTCCGTGCACGTGTGAGGAAAGAACAGTGACTCTCTGGAACTTACATGAAAAAACGAGAATGAAAAGAAATGTACAGTAGGACACTGCTAAGTGGGGGGTGCCCACGTCTTCCAGTGAGAGTTTTGGACCCAGCGAGGAGGAAGGCCTTTGTCCTCTTGAATTAGCAGGATTTGGCTTCCTGAGCCCTAAGCATGTCTCCTCAGCCACCGGTTTAATGTCGTGGCTCTGAGTGTTTGGTCAGGAGGCAGGCTTCTCAGAGCCTGAATGGTTGCCTTGGTGCCCCCGTTAGGGGGCAGCGGTGGTTGCCGGTGCCCTTCAGCATGCCAGGGTTACGGTTCTGCTAATGGTGGATAAGGGTGATGGGTGCCTGGGAAACCCCTGAGCACAGTGCTTCTTAAGCTGTGAAGTCATGCAGCTTTTTCACTTCCAACCTGTCATAGACAAATACTTTGGTAAAATATAGCAAAAATCAATACTCAGAATAATGCAACTAAAAAGTGTAAAATCCAAGTCCCATTTTTTTCATTATTAGAGTCTGTCGACAAGATCCTGACAATTGTTCTACAAGTTTCTGTATTCAGCTCTTATCCCACCAAGGGTGGGGAAGACACGAACAGAACCTGCTGTGGCCCAGGGACATCTGTTTGAGGACCATTGCTCTTGAACTTAGAGGAGAGGGTTGGGACTTGGGTCCCCTTGGATGTCTCTCCCCAGAATCGGGGTGGAGTGGCTGGTCCTTTCGGTCCAGGTGTTCCCAGACTTCGGCCCCTCTGGTTTTGAGAATTCTGCTTTGATGGTTTAGTACATCTGCTGCTTCTCGATGATTGGGACTCTGAACATGTTGGTGAATCTTTAGGGCTTTATCAACTTTCTTCGCAATTCCTCCTGTAAAGTGAATTCCCGGATTGTTATTAAAAGGTGAGATGTTCCAAACCTAGGGATGAGGGCTTTTCGGAGTTTTTGTCTGTCAGGCATGAGGAGGTCCATACACTTGGGTATCTCCTGCTCATCCAGAGAAGATACGTATGGTCCCCAGGACATACTCACACGGACGTTTCTTTTCTGATAAGGTCAGTCCAACTATTGAAAGTTGTTTCCCAAGTGGGAGCATGAACTGCTTTTCTTTGTCTTGACAGCTTCTTCCATGTTCTGGGCTATAAGTAGGGTGGCTTTTAAACGATACCGTTCAGCTGTGGCAGGGTCCATATGGAGCGTACCAAACACATCCAAGTTCGCCTGGCAACCCTACTCGTTTGGGTGTATCATTCCATGAATTACATGAGGAAGAGGAGAGAGGAGTTCTTTGATGCTACCGCACAACTTTCTGGAGAGTGCCAGTGAAGATCCGTGTGCAAAACACCACCACCACCGAATGCCCATCTGCAGAGGCTCTTCTCTGTTCCGAATGCAGGTTGTGATCTTGCACAGGGTGAGGTCTATAAGGGCTACCGAAGGAGGCTGGCCAGTGACAAAAGGGAGCAGAGGAACATGAGAACGAGGCATGGCCAAATCTGCTGTGCCGGAGAATGTTTTCATGCTGCCAGGAACAGCCATAGCAAGAGGAATGTGTGGACCAGTTGACATTATAACTGTTCTAGAAGTGGGAGGCCTCACGTGTTTACAGGGGTCCACAGTCATCCTTGAGATAATGAAAGTCAGTAGAAGTGTTTTAGATTTGTGAGAAATAAGAGAATCGCCTTGGGAAAGGGCTGCAAATCTAGCTCCCTGGGGTAGAATACAGAGATGGCAATGACTGACCTTCCCTACCTAACATTAAGAGCATAATGGGCCTGTTCTGAATTTTATCTATTCATGTTAATGTGGTTTGTTATAGTCACATATACGTATAGTCAATACCAATGAATATGTTTCAATGCCAGTGTGATTTAAAGCTTGAAAACTCTAGTTTTTATAGCATGGTGTAAGACAATTGTTGTATAACATTTTAATTTGGGTTCTGAAGAGCAAATATATTTATACGTAGGGACATAGCATTTTAATTTCTTTGCAAGTCTTTAAGTAAATCCAAATTGTTGGCTATTTATCTCAACATTCATTAGTCCAATGCCAGCTCAATTAGTAATGTTACAAAATACATTTTTTTTTTTTGAGAGAGAGAAAGAGAGAGAGAGCATGAGCTGGGGAGGGGCAGAGAGAGAGGGAGACACAGAATGCGAAGCAGGCAGGCTCTAGGCTCTAAGCTGTCAGCACAGAGCCTGATGCAGGGCTTGAACTTATGAATCGTGAGATCATGACCTGGGCTATCGTCAGACACTCAACTGACTGAGCCACCCAGGTGCCCCTAGAAAATGCACTTAAGAAACCATAGGTAGTTGATCCACTACTGCTCATATTCGGGATTTGTCAGAGAAGGAGAAAACTCTACATGCTGCATCACCATAGTTGAAGCGAGTAGCTCCTACAGGGCCTTGTGATTTATAATGTTGTGTGAGATTTACACAAGCTGATTGATGAAGATCCAACTTCTAAAACCACAACAGTTTATATTGTGCCACATGGTTCTAACCCATGTTTAGGCTTATGGACACCTAAATATTAGCTGAAATCATGGTACCTATTGACCTATTAGATAAGGATGAGGGGTGTGAGAAGTTCCAGCCATTTTAACCTCTTTGGAGAAAAGACATTTTATATGAACTAAAATGCCATATTTGTAGTTTTTATTTACACTGGATAAAATCAGGAAAACACATGAAGCCACATTTTAAACCCTAAATCATAAAACAACTTAGTTTACTAGTTTTCCTTTATTGGAAACATTAAATCAATTTGGATTAAAATTTTAAATTATTTTAACTTGATTAATGAAGTAATTTTATAACGTTTTAAGTTTTAGTCAAATGTCTTTAGATTTAAACTTTTTAACCAGATCTTTAAACTGTATCTTCTTTAAATTTAAAAAAAAGTAAATTATAAAAAATAAAATGAAATGAAAAATAAAAATAAAAATAAATAAACTGTATCTTTTTACAAAAAAATAATGAAGGTTATTCCCCCACACACACCAATGGACTCTCTGCAATTACTAGTTGTTAATTGCACATCTTTGTAAAAAAAAGTTTTTAACTAGGTGCAGACAATAAGAACAGTAAATAAAGTTAGATGTTTTCCATCTGATTTTCTTAAAAAATTATAGAAATACTATTAATAGTTTGTTGTTTTATATATTTCATAATTGTAGGGGCCAGACTTTATAAACCAATTTGTTAATTCAATTTTATCTGGAAGGCACATGTGTCAAGCAGAAAATCATTTTAAGATTGGTCCACAGAGCATTTAATTTCTTTAGCATTTTTAATATGTTTGTGCAAGCTAAGAGTTTGTCACAGGTTTTGTTAAAAGCAGAAAAAAAGGCAATCGTTGAGCTTAAAATTCCTTTCTTTTTCACCCTGGTGGGTGTTTTTGTTTGTTAGTTTTTTTTTTTTTTTTTTTTTTTACAGGATAACACTTTTAAAGGCTAAAGAATTTTTCATTGATTTCTTAATTTTGGGAGAATTTTTAGGGCTCCATTCAGAATTTAAGGAATGAAGTGTTTCCTTTAAAACAACGAAGTTAACAATTCATTGAGAAATATTGCCCTGCCCTATTGGTTTGCCAGGGTTGCTATAACAAGGTATCATACACTGGGCGGCTTAAACAATGGAAATTTATTTTCTCACAATTCTGGAGGCTGGAAGTCCAAGATCAATTTGTCAGCAGGGTAGGCCTCTCTTCTTGGCTTGTAAATGATTGCCTTCTTGTGTTACCACGTGGTCTTCCCTCTGTGTGTGTCTGTGTCCTAATCATCTCTTCTTGTGAGGACACCAGTCATACTGGATTAGAGCCAACCCAATGACCTCACTTTAAGTTACCTCTTTAGAAGAGGCCTTTGAAGTAAAGACTTCAACATACTAATTTTGAGGGGACACAGTTCAGCTCATAACACCTGTGTTTCTGGCCATAGATTGTTACCGTCCTTGAGAACTTTCTTCTGTCTAAGGTTAACTTCCCCCCACCTCTCCACATAGCTAATCTTTGAAACCTTGAGTCATACTGTCACTTTGTCAAAATCTTAGGCCTGAGAGCATTTGCTCCTGGAAGACAGAACTGAGGTGGTTTTACCTCATCTGCTGCAGACTGTCCCGTTCATGCCATGTGGCCCCCTCGTCCAAGGCTCCAAGGCCACAGATGGCACCGCATTGACAAAACTCCCCTGAATGTAATTCTCTTCTTTTCTCGTGGCGCTGCAGACATTCGGCAGAAGTAGCTCGTGCCCTTTTGAGCAGGTTAGAGGCAGGTGACCGAGGTAGGCATACACCCTCAAGACATACCCACAGGACCCTGCTCTCTATTGGCCGCCTCATGGTTTGGAGTCAGCGAGAGATCTGGGTCCTCAGCCCTGAGTTCTGAGCACTTCAGAGATGTGGCAAAAAGAAAGTGCCAGTGAGCTTATGGCTCAACAGACTTCCCAGTATTTTACATTTTACCCAACAGTGGTGTTGATTTAGATATTGTTACCAGGGGTGGGGGGGCGCCTGGGTGGCTTAGTTGATTAAGCATCTGACTTCAGCTCAGGTCACTATCTCACGGTTCTTGGGTTCCAGCCCTGCGCCGGGCTCTGTGCTGACAGCTCAGAGCCTGGAGCCTGCTTCGGATTCTGTGTCTCCATCTCTCTCTGCCCCGTCCCTGCACATACTCTGTCTTGCTTTCTCTCTCAAAAACGAATAAACATTTAAAAAAAATTAAACATTGTTACCAGGGCAACCACATCTTTATAGAAGACAGCCAGTAAGATCTGTTGGCTTTTAAGGATCATAGGTTGTATTTTACAGGATATAGCAGTAATTTCTAATGTCTGGTTGTCCAAAAGACTCCTGTGTTTAACACTTTCGAAGATAGTTTTATTTATTTATTAATTTTTTTTAATGTTTATTTTTTTTGAGAGAGAGAGGGAGAGAGACATTGAGAGCAGGGGAGGTATAGAGAGAGAGGGAGACACCAAATCGGAATCAGGCTCGGGCTCTGAGCTGTCAGCACAGAGCCCCATGCAGGGCCCGAACTTGTGAACCGCAAGATCATGATCTGAGCCGAAGTTGGCTGCTCTACTGACTGAGTCACCCAGGTGCCCCTCAAAGACAGTTTTAATAACAGAAAGTTGACAGAATTACATGCTTCACAGTGATCTCCAGTACTTCTGTGAACATTCTCACTCTCCCACTTGATCAGCAGTTATGAGCATTGTGGTTTCTAAGGCTAAACACTGGAATTTTATTAGTACTCAAAGTGTTAAAACTTAATCCAGTATTAAACTGAGAAACACAAACTTACAAATATGGGAAGAAAACAAAGAGAATATGGAGAGAATAACATAGCTACAGCAAGGGTTGGCAGACTATGGTCCACAGGCTAAATATGGCCCACTACCTGTTTCTGTAAATAAAGTTTTATTGGACCACAGCCAAGCTCATTCATTTATGTATTGTTTATGGCTACTTTCATATTACTCAGCAGAATTGAGTAGTTAAAACAGAGATGTATGACCTACAAAGCCTCACCTATTTAGTGTCTGGCCCCTTACAGAAAAAATTAGCGGACCTCTGATCTCCAACATAGAATGTCAGATGGGTACAGTTCCTTCTTAACACAAAGTTACTATGGTTTTGATTCTCTTTGTTTTTTCTTGTTCTACTGAATCTTCCAGATTAAAAGATGTGAACCCAGTGAGACTAATAGATTCCCTTTTGGTGTAAGTTATTTAGTGAATGATGTTTTGGCTGGATTCCATCTGTGGGTCACCCATCTCCTACCCAAGCTTGTCATGTCATTGTCCCCCTGACCACGGGTGGTGGAGCTTATGCAGCCCAGGTCCCTAGATCCAAGTTACCCTGGCACCTAATTCTCCAAGGCTACATTTCTGCCTGAGCAGGTGTTTCATGCCTTTGGCTTTTAAGACATGTATGTGTATTTTCCTTCTAATTCTGAAGACACAGGAACTTGGATATCCTAAGATATCTATGTGTGTTTTTTCATCTAACTTGATGGACTCCTGTTCTTTCGTGTTCTTAGGACCATAAATAAAACTGTCAGGGAAAATAGCACCATGAGTGTGTAACATCACTCAAGGCTGTGTCTGATTCAGGCTCCTCATTCAGATGAGGCCACACTTCTGACAGGGCTCAAGTCTGGGTTTCTCCTGATGGCAGTTCCTCGTCGTCTTTCTTGCATAAGCCGCACGACGGTGACAAGTGTATAGCCATCATTCATCGTTTACTCCCGAAAACTGGCGTGGAGATGCGGACATCTGCCAAGCTCTCTGAATGACAAGACTCCCGGGACTTAAAAACACCCGCCCCAACTTTGCCTGTTGTCTCAGCTAGACCTGATCCGCACCGACAATTTTTGTTAGCAGCTTTCTATAAATTTTCCAAACGTTGACTTCATTTCTAAACTTCAACTCTGTTTTCAAAGAAAGCTTGGAAAGCAGTTGGAAGAAGTTATAGGAAGCAGCAGCAACATTCTTCATGTACCCTGATTTGATCCGTTGATGTGATATTCTTTAGGTTATACGGAGCAGGAGGTTATGCATGACCTGGGTTGACCACCAGCCCAGTTGACTCGTGGCCAGCATCTGACCTGTCTGATTGGGGAGAGGTGCTCGGGGTGGTGGAGAAGGGCCTGCTGGCTCTGGGCATTCGGTGAATCTGGAGATCATCAGCTCAGCAGTCACTCGGGGCCAGGCTGGTCAAGAAATCCCCAGTTAACCTTGGCCTCGCTGGTGAGCCACCTTGTCGAGAAAGCTGTTGTTTTGAGTTGAATCCCTGCGAAGGGGCAGGAAGAGAATAAGGGCTTGAGGGCAAGGGTGTGGATTACACCAACCTTGGAGGCCTGGTGGAGGGAGAGGGGAAGTGGAGTTGAGGCTGGAAAGGTAAGTCAGGCAGGCGCTCAAAGTAAGGATGGCCCATGTGAGGAGGAAGGTGCATGGAAGGCAGGGAGTGAGGTCGCGGCATCTGTGAACTGGCAAAATCACATGCTTGGGTTGGCTGCCTTGGGTTGGTTGCAGGTCTGAGTGAGGACAGGTGGGGTGCTCTGCACTTGCTGGCTCCTTGGCCTTGGGCCTTCACCCTTTGAAGCTTCAGATCTTCACCTAGGAAATACAGATCCAGAGTCTGCACTGATTTGGCATCACCCTTTGAACCTCAGCGACACAGTGGCTGTGTATTGTGTATTGGGGATCTTTTTTCTTTTTCCATTGCAGACAAAGTGAACTTTCTACGCTTGCCTGATCTCCTCAACATTCAGGTGGTCACCATCAACATCAAGAGACACCCACTGGAAGATTGGATGCCTCGGGTGTACCAATCATCTGCAAGCCTCTTGGTCCAGAGGATGGTTCGGCACAGGCAAGTGAGATGGGGCCAGTTTTCTCCCAAGTTACTTTCAGAATGGTGGAGTTCACAAATGCTGTCTGGACTGGATATGTTTCATTATTGAAGTTATAAATCAACCCCCTGCTTGCTGCTTTTGGTTTCTTAGGGAGGCTTGCAAAGGGTTCTAGATGTGTTTAATCAAAAGGACAGGCTTCTCGATCATGCTTCCTTCTGCCCTGTTTCCTAAGATGCCCAAGGGCTACAGACTAGATGTGCTCTCTGAGCCAGAGAAACTGACCACTCTCTAAAATCAGAAGGTTCTAGCCCCGTACAGAGTCATTAGGAAGTTGATGTCAGATACAGCACTTTGACTTTGTAAAGTATGTGGTAAGAACTCATGAATTAGAGTTATCGGAATAGTTGTTAAGAAGACCATTAATTCTTTTATTCTCAAGCAAATGGACTCCAGAAAAGGCATTCATTCTGGTTGCAGATGTTGTATTTCAAATGCGTGGCCTAGAGTACCCCTCTCATCAGAGGCTCCTCCTCTTGCTCTTTGAATTTAATGTTTCATAGAAGAGAATTGTTCAGAAGTCCTTGAAAGTGTCTCAGCCTGTGACATATCCCTTTTAGCTGCCTGTGCTTTATATTTATCAAAGCCCTTTATGTAGAGGTTTCTTCCCATTACTCCCAGCCTTGAATAGCTGATGTGTTTCATGTACTGGCTGTGTGTCCACCTGTGGCATCCTGGGCTGGGTCCTAGGTCTAGAGCTTCCTGGAGAACAGTGAGGTGGGAGCCCCTCTTGTCTTCCCAGGAGTCACCCACAGTTCCCTGAGGCACAGGGACGGGCACCTGAGCAAAGCAGGCTGCTCCGTAATTGAAAAGTTGGGTCAGAGCCCAGCTACCATACTTTTTCACCCATCTGCCACCAGACTTGGCAAGGAAGATGGGCATGTCGGTCCCCTGGAAAGCTGTGTGCATGAGGAGGGAAGAGGCTCCGGGAAGCTTTCTTTAAGGATGTTAATTTTCTAGGGACCAGTAGTCGAGGTGTAATGATCCCATACTAAGCCCTAAACCCTCTCCTTGCCCTAGTTCTGCCCAAGCTTTCACGGGATCCGGGGACCATGCCCCCAAGAGGGGAACCCGGGAAACCCACGCTTCTATCCCCCCTGCTTGCTGAGTCTTCATTTTCTCCTTGGCTGGAAGGGCTACACCAGTATCAGGGGGAGGCAGGTGAATTTCAGGACCCTGGCTGTGCCGGAACCTTTACTTACTTGAGCCACAAGTGTGCACATGTTTGTGTGCGTGCATTGATGGGAGGGGGTTGGGGGGTGTCTCACTTTCATCACACTGTTGGGAAACAAAGTAGCCCCTATAAGGCTCTGAACATGCTCCTTTACTGAAATGTGTGATGACAGGATCTCTTCTTTTCTTCCCTCACGGCAGGATTTTTGTCTGGGTTTATGATGTCATCATTCTAATAAATGCCATATTCATTGCTCTGGATGAGAAAAACCCCTTCATTTCCCACGCAGAATGGCTTTTCCTTTCTCTATATATTATTGAAATTCTCCTGAAACTGTACACATACGAGCCCAGAGCCTATTTTGGCAGAAAGCAGTTCTGGAACTGGTGAGCATGTGTATTCTGGGGTGGTGGGGGTGGGGGGACAGAGGCCGTGGGCGACGAAAGGGGGTTTTCTATCAATGTGGGGAATATCGTTGTAGTTTCCCAAGCTCCAGATACCTAGTTTTGGGGCATCTTATAATGAAACCTTGGGGCCGTGAAAACATCTGGTTCAGCTAAAGCTGTTATTTATGATGCCGTTTGAATCTAGCTAAAATTAGAATCCCAGCTCACGGCATCCTGGATTTAGAAAGGATCTCAGTGCCCAATGAGGCAGTTCCTTCCATAGCTCCCTCAGCCCACTTTCTGGGCTTTTCATCAGAGAAGTTGGCAGGTGTGGCTGGACAGCGAGACTGTTAGCAAGCTTTTCTCCCACACCGGATGTGTCACCTGTGGCCTTTTCTTCTCCAGGCCGTGTACCTCCTGGTCTCGAACCATCACCCACACGCTGCAGACCATCTTAAATGCCACTGCGTATTAGGAATTACAGGACACAAAGATACATGGCACACACCTGTCTTAAGTAGTGCACAGCTTGGAGGGGTTGGGTCTTGGTGGTCACAGCTCTCGGTGCCAGGAAACTCACTGGGATGCACGTGTGGCCAAAGAGGAACTAGTTATTCTCGTCCAGTGCTTTGGCACAGCTGTCCTTTGATGCTATTGTCAGGAAGGAAAGTAACAATGTGATGAATTTCTCCTTTAATTAAAAAGTTACAGTGCACCCAGTAAAACTAATACCAAGAAAGATTAAGCTAGGTATTCTGAAAATGTGTCAAAGTATTCTTGAAAGGACACAGTAAAGCCCTGGATGGCGAGTAACTTGTTCTGGAGTGTTCCACAAGACAAGCAAACATTTCTGATAAATTTTAACTTGATAAATGAGCGATGTCTTGCAATACGAGTAGTATGCGATGCCGAACATCACATGATCACAACTGAGCCAATGGTTCTTGAAACTCGTTTTGATAGTCAAGTGCTTTGGATTGCAAACATGTTTCTGGAACAAATTATGTTCACAAACCAAGGTTTTACTGTACATCGTTATTTGGTAAGACAAAGTGATAGGAATTGGTTGATTGCTATGAATTCCCGTGGGTGGTTTCATTGGAGCAGCCGGTGAATGATCATTGGATCATTCAGATGTAGGATTTCTTGCTTCATCTCCACTATTCTAAAAATTATGGAAAGCAGTTTCACGGCTGGATCATTGCTTTGCATGAGACCGGATTTAAAGTTTTCTCGGGATCAGTTGTGTCCTGACAGGCCTTTCCCTTGATTCTTCACCAACTTTGCTTCTGCACCATTAGGTTTGATATGCTGATCATCATGGCAGCCCTGGTGGCCACTGTGGCCAACACCACCATTCAGTCAGGTCAGTGCCATGGTCTCTCAGCTTCATCACTTCCTGGGATTGTGCCTTCAATTAGTAGTCTTTGTGGAACATCCACCGTGCACTACTAAGGTGTTTGGGATGAGGCAGCGGAGACACAAGAGAATTAGTAAAAGTGTTCCATGTTCTGAGAGGATGGTAGCTTTGTTTGTGTTTAGCTGTATATTAGAAATTTCATTTGTACAAATCCATCATACCACATACCAATCTGGTCGCCTCCTCTCCAAAACTGCCCTCAGCCTCATGGCTTAACCTCCATGCCTATGATCGATCCCCTGCCCATCTTGGCCCCCTTCCAGGGTCCAGCTGTAGCTGGAACTCTGCATTGTCCCTTGCCTACTTCCCTCTTGTGTCTGCACACACATTCCACCACCATTGTGCACACTCCTTCTGTCCTGTGCTGTCCCGCGGACAGCAGAGGGGTTATTTAGAGATAGTGCAACTTGTCATCGTCATCATCATCGTTGTCCTTCCTCTTCCTCTTTTCCTTCTCCTCCTTGTTCTTCATCTTCTTCTTCTTCTCTTTCTCCTCCTCCTCCTCCTTCTTTTTGTTTTTCTCCTCCTTCTCCTCCTCTCCTCCTCCTTCTCCTTCTCCTCCTTCTCCTTCTTTTCCTTCTCCTCCTCCTCCTCCTTCTTATTCTCCTTCTCCTCCTTCTCCTCCTTCTTCTCCTCCTCCTCCTCCCCCTTCTTCTTCTTCTTCTTCTTCTTCTTCTTCTTCTTCTTCTCCTCCTCCTTCTCCTTCCCCTCCTCCTCCTCCTCCTCCTCCTCCTTCTTCTCCTTCTCCTCCCCCTTCTTCTTTTCCTTCTCCTCCTTCTTCTCCTCCTCCTCCGTCTTCTCATTTTCCTTCTCCTTCTCAAGTTTATTTATTTATTTTAACAGGAGAGAGAGGGGTGGAGAGAGAAGGAGACAGAGACTCCCAAATGGGCTCTGTGCTGAGGGGGCCCCCCAACACAGGGCTCAATCTAACAAACCGTGAGATGGTGACCGGAGCCAAAATCAAGATTCAGACGCTTAACCTACTGAGCCACCCAGGTGCCCCAAGATAGTGCAGCTTCTTAACATAACTCTATGAAATGAATATCGGGGAAGGAAGGGCTTGTTGGAATGTGTTCTGTAGAACCTGATCCACAGTCATCTCTTAAAGACGGTCTGAAGTCTACACCTACTCCCCTGATTCTCCAGCTCCAGGGGTAGGAGGGAATGCCTGATGTGGCTTGGCTTTGCTGGAGGAGTGAGTGATTCAAGACAGCACTTCCTTCCTCATTTTCAGAGCCACTGTCCTATTCTTGAAGCCGCATCTCTCCCCACTACCTACAGTCTCGGACCTCATTGAATAAAAGGGACGAGCCAGAGGCACTTGCAAAATGGAATGTTAAATGATTGTGTGTGTGGTTTTTTTCTTCCTAGCAAGAAAATACAACAGTCAACAGATACTGGATATTGTCTTGATCTTGAGGATACTCCGGCTCTTAAGGATCATTGTCAGCATTCAGAGGTAAAGAGGGAGTGACATGCGCTCTGGTGGTTCCCACCTTGGAGCCTGCCTCGGAACTGTCGCCGTGCCCCATTACGGAGCCGGAGCCAGAATGTAACCCGTATGGAGGACCTAGCATTCTCTTGGCACAGTGGGGCAGGGAGGGAAGTCTGAGGATGGTGAAGAGCACTCACCCAGCAGCTCCCTGAGGGCAGGCCACTAGCCTGGCATCAGTTTTACTTTGCGGCTTCCCTTGTGCCGCCTTGTGCCAGAAGCTTTGTTTTATCCTAGGTTCCGGGTTATCGTGACGACCTTAATTAACATTGGGCCTACAATATTGACGTTTGGCGGACTTGTCTTGGTAAGTGGCTTGTTCTTGGTGCTATTCTACGTGAAATACGTGATAAGATGCTCATTCTTGGCCACTCTCTGTAAGCCTTATTTTAAGTGAGGAAAAGAAAGGGAAATTGAGCAAATGAAACTCCCTGGTTTCGAGTACTCCTTTTTAGAAACATCCGGTGCCTGCAAACACTGGGCATACACCAGTTAAGGTACACCGGTTACTGTGACAGACACCAGAACTTCAGCGGGTTAACACAGTCATAGTTTCTCGCTCACGGTCTAGGTGGGTCTTCCTGGCTAGCAGGTGCTTCTCAGGGATGTAGGCTCCTTCTGGTGACCCCCCCCCCCGACTCCCCAGGCCTCAGATCCTTCTTTGTTCTGCTTGTGGATACAGCCTGCCTGCTCCTCAGATCCCCAGTGGTGAGAACACAGGCACATCAGGGGTGCTGCAGGGCTGGTGACTCCCGCTCAGGGGAGATTCCACACCGTGAATGAGGGAGCTCGGATACTGGTGGACACTCTTAATTTTCATTTCTGTTATCGAACTGAGAAATCCTATTAGTAGAGAAGAATGAAAGGTAGACTTCCAGTCCCATTTGTATCCCCAACATGCCTCTTTCCCAGATACAACCATTATTAAACATTTCTTGTTACTCTTCCTAAATATCACTACGTCTACAAAAAGCATATCACAGACGTGCATGTCTGTATCTAGTTTATTGTTCAGTCAAATGGAATAATCCACAAAATGTTGCACAACTTTCTTCCATCTAATATCTTTGTCATATATCCTGGAGGACACGTGTGCCTGTGTAGGCTCTATTATGATCAAGTGTCCCACTGAGAGAAGCCTCCAAAACACATCTGACCAGCCCCTCTACTGACAGACCACTAGGTGGTCTCACCATTTTTGCCATCACAGCTGACGTGGTGAGGGCCATTCTTGTACACACCTTAGTGTGCTTCTGTGCCTATCGGATGTGTTCTTGGATGTGGATCTGCTAGGTAACAGGTAAATGTGTTCAAGTTTAGAATGGTTGGTGGCCATTGCTTTCCAGAAGTGTGCTCCCTGTGTATCCCAAACGACAGCATGTGACAGCCTGTTTCTCCACACCCTTCGCAGCCCGGGTTTACTAAACACTGCCCTGCTTTCCAGTCTGACAGGGGAGAAGGTGCCACTGTGTTGCTTTGACATACATTTCTGTCACATTACCTGAGGCTGAGAATCTTCTCCATGTTCTTTTGGACACTTTTGCTTATTTTACTGTAAGCACCATGTTCATATCTTTGGTCCATTCTTCTGTTAGTTCTTAAATATGATTTGCAGGAGTGTTTGCCAATCAAAGAAATTGGCTATTGGTAAGTTGTTCATACTGTAATTACTTTTCCTTCTCTGTCACTTGTGTTTTGAGTTTTTCTTTCTTACATAAAAGCTTTTTGGGATTTTTTTTGGTATATTTTATATTTTGTATGTTTTGTTGTCTATTTTGGGGATGTATAAAAATTTAAATTAATTATATAGTCATATTTGTTAGTTTTTTATTTTACAGTATCTCGTTTTTATGTCATGCTTAGTAGGGCCTTTCCCTACTCATTTTTCCCCCCATTTATTTCATGGTTTGTTTCTTACATTTGACTCTTTCGACCCTTTGGAACTTATTTTGGTATAAAAAAACAGGGTAAAGATACAACGTTATTATTTTTTTCCTGGGGGACCAAGCGTTATTTATTGAGGATTTAACCCACTAACTTGCTAGCAGCTTTGGTTTTGATGTTGTAAGCTCATGGGAGAGGTCACGGTGTGGTCCAGCGGGCCACGCATCCCCTGTCCCTCCACGGACAGCTCAGGCTTCTCCAGCAGAATAGCCGATAGGTCCACTCCACCCTCACCCCCACCTTGACACTGTTCGGAACTGGGTTGGGGAGGGCAGCCCTTTTGCTGGGCGGACGGACCAGCCCTGCCCGCAGCCTGCCTCTCCAGCACGCCCCTCGCGCCACGATTCTGCAGCTCGGTGCGCCCCCTGGTGACCCGGGCTGCCGTCCTAGGTGGTCTACTACGTGTTCGCTATCATTGGGATGGAAGCATTCCACGGCAAAGTCCGGTTCTCTGACCCGAATTTCACCAGTCCCGATGCTCTGGTGTGTGGGAACCCAGCCTTGAAAGATTCAGCCTTTGCCCGGGACAGGTACTGCAAGAACAACTTCAACGACCTGGCCTCCTCGTTCATCGTGCTGATGGAGCTCACAGTGGTTAACCAGTGGCACAATATCCTTTGTGCCTCACGGGGGGGCGCTGCCTGCTCCCTGGGGTGGGCCAGGGGGGTGGCGTCCAAAGGGACTCCCAGGGGCGTCCGGGGCACCCGCCGAGTTCCCTGAAGGTTGACGTCCTTAGCCTCCTACTCCTCGCCGGCGGCTTTGCCCTCGTGACTCACCAGGCGGCAAAGCTGTACTTCATCGGCTTCCACATCGTGGTCGTCATTCTCATCGTTAAGTGAGTTTGCTCCACCATGTTGGTGACTCCACGTCTCCTCCGTGAGAATGTGTGACCGCTTTACCCCCTTTCTCTCATCCACCTGCCGCCCATTGTGGGTGGGCACTGGAAGGGAGGAGGCTTACGGGTGTCCACATTTGTGCCCCTCATTGCCTGCCAGTGCCCCGCACCTCCGCGCACTACACACATCTCAGTCTCAGAGGTGGTTTGGGTCAGAAGGACTCTGGGGGTCCTGGCCAGTCTCCCTCCCCTTCCCCACCCAGACCGAATCCCTTTAGAGCATCCCTGTGAAGGCCGATCACCCTCGGCTCCAATCCACCCATCTGCTGGCTCCCTGGAGCCTCGGAGTCTGTTCCCTTGTGCAGCTCCGGTCCCTCTCTGTCCTTGCGTGGGTACAATGGAACTGTGTCCCCTGATACAGTCCCTTCGTAGGTTCCAGTTCTGGTCCTGGCCCCTCTTCCAGGAGAGAACTCAGCCACTGTTTGAAAGCTGCTGTGACAGAGGGTTTCTTTTCCAGCTTCTGTTCGTGCTTAATAATCTCTGGTTCTAGCTCCTGGGTTCCTCCTGGGACCAGAGCTGAGTCCCCTTCATCACGGGCATTCTCTTCCAGAGAGGTTTCCTGACTGCCGTGCCCCTCGCACAGCCTGGGGGCCTGCAGTCCTTGGGGTGACCACCCAACACCAACACCAACACCTTCCTTGTCACATCAGGCCTGCTTTGACCAGCCACCAGTTTACAGACTTTGGCTCAGGAACGACTCAAGAATCCTGGCAGAGGGAGGGGAGGGGAAGAAATCCCCTGGGTGGCTCCGATCAGGCCTGCTAGTCCTTACACAGCCTGAACGGAACACGTAGTGGGAACGAGAGAAACACCTCTCTGGGTGGCTCTTACAGAGGTTGCCGGAGCGCTGGGGAGCCGACAGGGCCAACAATGTGAAAGGCCACAGAGATAGTGCTGCTCGTCTCCTCTCAAAAGTATGTGGGCGCTGTGGGAGCCCTGGGCTCCGTCATCACCACTGTTAAGTCAGAAATGGTGAAGGGTCTGAGATGCTTCCCTGCTTGCAAGCCAGCAGGTCAATCCGCGTGTATATGCCATGTGTGCACACCAGTAGGAGCTACGGTGTCTTGAGTCAGAGACAAAGATGCTTTATTACTCATGGCAAAAGCAGCAGCAGAGCAATATCATGTGTCAGTTCCCTGAACCTTCGTCTGCACTGAGCAGTGTGGTGAGCACCGGCTGGGGTGGGAATGCAGGAAGGAGCTCCCGAATGAGGAAACTGATGTTACATAGGGCTGCTGGGGACCTGCCCATCCTCCCTTCTGGAGAGGCCAAAAGACAGGGACTTTAGTTTTACCTGGAACGGAAGCAGATCCCCAGGGAGGGCAAGGTGAGTCTTTGCTCCCCGGGGCTGTCTCTGCGGGGGAGGCATTGTTGAGCTTTACATCCTGGAATGTCTCTGCAGACAAGCATTCCAGAATTGGCCCTCAGTGCCTTTGCTCAGACAGCCCAGACTGTGCAGAAACTTGAGATATTCATAGAGAACTGTCTAGCAACAATTATTTGGCCTACGCCTCCCCTAGAAACAAACCCATTTTCTTTTTAATATTCACTGTTTAAAGAGGTTATAAAAGAAGAAGGATTTTTCAAATGAATGAAAAGTGGTGCCCAATCCTCGAGAGATGTTGTGTTTGTCATCCCTCCCTTCTCTGTTGTATTTTCTTTGCAACAATAGGCTGCCTTTTTATTGAGGCTCACACACTCTTTGGGTCCAGGATTCCCTGTCACCTAGACCTCAGCTAATTTCCTCTATCTCTTCCTCTTTCCCAGTATTTTCATAGCATTCATCTTGGAGGCATTTTTTGTGGCATATTCCTTAGAGAAAAGTGAAGTAGAAACTGCTATCGAGAAGAAGATTCAGGAGCTCGGAATGGGAATCCAGGAGTGAGTAGTGTGTTCCCCTTGATGTAGCTCACAGACCTTTAGAAGTGGCCTGGCCATGTTTAATCTCTCAGTGTCCTGTGGCACCCAGCCTGGTCCTGTGGCCCAATTCTGGATGTTCACTAACCAGAGACTTGGATGTGGCTGTTTAGTAAACATGGGACCTCAGCCGGGAGGACACGTGAGGGACTTAGCTGAGGGACCTGACCCTGTTCATGTCTCTTCCTCCTTGAAGAGAAGAAATGCAGGATGGGAAGCTCATTGATAACGTGGATGCCAAGGACAGTGGCTTTAGTGGGGATGATGGAGACAACAAAAGGAAGGACTTGAAAGGCTTGTACTTCAGAATTGCATCAAAAAGTAAGTTTTAGGGGCGCCTGGGTGGCTCAGTTGGTTAAGCATCCGACTCTTGATTTCGGCTCAGGCCATGAGCTCACAGTTCGTGAGTTAGAGCTCCACGTCGGGCTCCATGCTGTTATCTCGGATCCTCTCTCTCTGCCCCTCCCCTGCTTATGCTCTCTTTCTCTCTCTCTCTCTCTCTCTCTCTCTCTCTCAAAATAAATAAACTTTCTTTAAAAGTAAGTTTTAACCCAATGCAAAACTTCCTCCAGTCTCTGCTCCTCACTGCAGCCAATTAGGTGTTTCTCGAATGCAAATCTGACCTTCGGTGGCTTAAGGATAAAGATAAGGTCAAGGGGCACCTGGGTGGTTCAGTCGGTTGGGCATCCAACTTTGGCTCAGGTCATGATCTCACGGTTCATGAGTTTGAGCCCCGCATTCAGCTCTGTGCTGACAGCTCAGAGCCTGGAGCCTACTTCAGATCAGTGTCTCCCTCTCTCTATGCCCCTCCCCTGCTTGCACTTGTGCTCTCTCTCTCTCTCTCTCTCTCTCAAAATAAATAAACATTAAAAAATTAAAACAAAACAAAAAGGACAAGGTCTCCTGTCATGGCCTCTGCAGCCTATGTGCCTGGTCTCTCTTCTCCCTCAGCCTTTCTTCCTTCCCTCTGTGACTCGCCATGCTGACTGCATGCCATTGATCATTGAGTGATTGTTGGGTCACCATCTGTCTTCCTTGTACTCAAAGCTTCCCGTGTGCAGGGCCATACCTTTTTGCTCTCCTTTGTATCCCCAGGGCCTCACAATGTGCCCAGGATGTGGGGGCCCTTAACAACGATTTCTTTAGCCCCTTTATTCTCAATGAATTAGCGGTTGGCTGAGTGACCCAGTGCAACCTGAACGTCAGTTTGCTCTTTGGCCGAGGTGCCTTCAGTAACCTCAGAGTGAGGAGCACCGCATGGCCCGGGGGAGCAGTGGTGTGAGCAGGGTGCCCTTACCAGGCGTCACCCTCCTCCGTCCGTCAGGTAGCACCTTCTCCTCGGTCTCGAGAGCATTGGATGGCTGAGGAGCCCAGTGGAGTCTGCACCAGCAGAGATGAGTGATTCTTTCCTGACGTTTTGTTCCTTTCTTTCCAAGAGTGTTTGGCTAACCATGCTTAGAACATCGTCTTCGACTCAGGGGCCATCCTTCCGGAAAGCCCAGCTCTGCCCCGGGGTTGGATTTTCCCCCTGTGGCCCCAACACACATCAGTTCCAAGTGCCTTTCTCCTTCGTCCTAGAGTACAGGACCGTGGACGCCTTGCTGCAGCAGATGTTTGAGTCTGAAATTGCTCCCGAGGAGGAAGGCCCTTCCTTGGATGAGATTCTGAACTTCTCACCCGGTGACATATATCCCAAGAATCCCAACTTTGAAAACAGTGCGTGATCCTGGACCTGTAAGGGTCCGCACGTGGAAACCAAGCTAGGCTGCCATCCCGTCTTGCTTGTTCTATCTGGAGGTGATTTGCCCAGCCCTGGTCGCTCTGTGCTCTGACCGGCCTGCGTATCAGCCCGCCTGCCCTGAGCCGTCAGCCGAAAGGTGTGGAAAGGCTGCTTCCGAGTGCCCCGCCTGCGGTTGGTTCTAAGGTCTGATCAGAGCAGTAAGGAGGGGGAAGTCTTTGAAGAGATTTTGAGGGGCCCTTATCATACACATGGACATACATGTGTGAAGTCCCTTCAGGGGGCGTATAAAACTTTTCATTTATTTTTATATGATATTTTGCTATTCTATTAAATCCCGTGCTACAGTGTTACGTGAATGAATTTTGAGTATTTAAATACGGTAAAGGAATATATCTAATATAGCAGCTTTTAGATGCGGTGTTTATTCACAATGAAGGGAAACATGAACACGAAAGTAAAATTCTGCCACAGTTGCTTCTTTTTCCAGGGAAGGCTCTCAAAGCTTCTTAATGTTTATTTATTTTTGAGAGACAGAGCATGAGCAGGGGAGGGGCAGAGAGAGAGGGAGACACAGAATCCGAAGCAGGCTCCAGGCTCCAAGCTGTCAGCACAGAGCCTGACGCGGGGCTCGAACCCGTGAACTGCGAGATCATGACCTGAGCCGAAGTCAGACACTTCACCAACTGAGCCACCCAGACGCCCCTCTCGAAGCTTCTTTCATGAAATCACAATGATAGCTAGCTTTTGAGTAAGTCAGTCTCCGAGGTCACTTTCTCCAGCTGGAAGTCCCCCAGTGCAGTGACATGCTCCTTCTGGGAAATGAAAAGGGATTTATTTTATTTATTAACAGAATTTCTAACTGTGGTAAAATACTCCTAACATAAAAGTGACCATCATAACCAATTCTAAGCGTATATAGTTCAGTAGTTTTAAGTACATTGACACTGTGGTGCAACAGATCTCCAGAACTTCTTGTCTTCCCAAATGCAGCTGCAACCGGGCAACCGTAACCCCCTCTCCCGCTCCACCCTCCGCCCCCAGCAACCAGCATTCTACCTTCCTCCTTTAGGACTCGGACTACTCTGCATTGCAACTGCATTTTGAGCGAGCCAGCGTAATCCTCCGTGAGTTGTCAGGGTGTGACTCATTCTTCTGTACCTTGTCACGGTCCCCACTATAAAAGGGGTCCGTGACTTGAGATCCCTGAATGCAGTAAGGCCTGAGTCATGTGTCACGTCAGGGTGACATCTGAAGCTAGCTTGGGAGGGATTTCTTTTCCTCGGTTCTGAGGGTGACCTCCGGTGTAGGAGCAGAGCCAAGGTGTCGGGTGCCCGCTCTGGGGCCAGATTGCCTGGTGTCATACCCCTGCTCCCCACTGACCGTGACACCTCATCTCTCTGTGCCGCATTTGCTCATGTGCAGTTGGGGGAAATAGTACCTCCATCCCGACCGTAGGACTGAAGGAGGATGAGGACCGGTGGACCGCTGACCCAGCCGCGTCAGCGTTTGCTGTTCCTGGTTTAAAGCCACGCCTGGGGGCCAGTATTGGTGCTTTAGAATTTTCTTACCATGACGCCCCCCAGGAGGTGGGGCATTGCCCCATCTGACAGGTGGGACGGGTGGGGTATGACCCAGGACGTGGGTCATGACCCATCTGACGGGATTTATGGAGCCCTGGCGTCCTCCAGACTGCTCTTATTTCTTTGTATAGCTAACATTTATTGTTATGTAAAGTATTACACTAAGTGTAGTGAGCTGCAACTTAACTTTTTTAGCTTGAAAACATCCTGGGCATTTTTCAATTACAAACTATGCAGTCATTGTGGGGGGAAAAAAAAAACTCCACGCAGAAATGCACTAAAAAGTCAAAAGTTGCTCCTTCTCCTTCCTTCCCCTGAGACCCACCTCCCCTTCATTCTCGCACTGACGATCTGACGCCCCCTTCTCAGGAGTGATGCTGAGTTTGTTGTGTATCCTTCTGGAAACAAATCTACCCATTTACCATCACGTATATCATGCATATGAATATATGATATACAGCTGACCCTTGAGCAACATGAGGGGGGTAGGGTTGCAAGTCTGCATGCCCTTTGACCGCCCCCAACCAAACTTTGCTAATAGCCTACCATTGACCAGAAAAGCCTTTCCAATAACATAAACAGTTGATTAACACACAATTTGCATGTTATGTGTATTATGTACTATATTCTTATAATAAAGTAAGCTGGAGAAAAGAAAATGTTAGGGAAGTCATAAGGAAGGGGCGTCTGGCTGGCTCAGTGGGTGGAGCATGAGGCTTGATCTCGGGGTCGTGAGTTCGAGGCCCACACTGGGTGTAGAGATTAAGTAAATAAACCTTTAAAAAAAAGAAAGCCATAAGGAAAATACATTTACAGTACTGTACCGTAATTATAAAAAAAATCTACTGTGTGTATCTGCACAATTCAAATTCATGTTGTTCAAGGGTCAAATGTAATTGCACTTTTTATTCTAAGTGGGATGTCATGACGTTTTTCATACATATTGTTCAAGAATCTTTTTTTACTTACAGTATTTTTTATCTTGAGATATATATGTATGTGTTTGTATACACATACACACAAAACGCCACCAAGTGTTCTGCACCATCAGCGTTTTGTGATTTATTGAAAACTTTCCTTATTCATGGACCTATATGTTACGTGTTCAACATTAAACAGTAACAGAGTAAACCTTGTCATGTAATTTTCTTCCTGTGTGATCCCTTGGGTAGGAGAGACTGGATCCAATTACTATGGACTTGCAGCAGCCCCCATGGCCACCAGGGGGCCCCACTGCCCCCGCCTCTGCGAACAGTCTCAGAGACAGGGGACTAGGAAGGAGTTGTGGCTGTGATTGACATCTTTCTCCAGGTCTGTCTTCTGCCTTTCAGTGAACTTGTCACCCCCATATTTTGGCACACGGTCTCCCAGCTGGACACTTCATTCCTGTCCCCCTGGCAGGAGGATGGGGGGACATGATTGTATCAGACCTGTGGGCTGTGAGCCCAGCTGGGGGTCTGCACCGCACAGGTCTTGCCCTGGGGAGCAGTCTGTCTTCTCCATGACCGCGAATGGCAACAATCAGAACATCCTAGAAGCCTCTGTGGAGGATGACAGGGTCAGTGCCAGCACAGGATCACTTACCCCCAGATTGTAACAGGAACTTGAAATCACTTCTGTCTTTTCTAAACTGTGTGTGTGGGTTTTGTTATAGCACCTTGGCCTACCTGTAGCCTAACCAGCCCAGAAATGGGTTTGTCTGAAACATTCCGGAATGGAACCGATGGACAGATGGATTGACTTGAGGGATCAGGGAAATAGAGGACCAAGGACGACGACTCCTGGGATGAGTAGCAGAGAAAGGTGTGAGTGATAGCTTTGCACGTGAACTTAGACTGTGCCAAATGCCTGGCTCTTTGGGAGCTCTTACTTCGGATAGGCAAGAGTTACGCGTGCTGTTTCTTCATACCTTAGGAAAAACAAATTTTAGAATCGTTACATTAGACCACAGATATAATCCAGAGGGAAAAGGCACGGATGACAGTAATCTGATAATTTCCTAAGTGACCAGATTTATTCTTAGTTAGAACTTAGAATGTGGAGTACGGGGCCAAGAGTGAATAGGACATGCCTTGACCCAAGATCAATATTAAATCTGAATCTACGCTGAGTCAGGCCAATGTTTGAGCACTTAGGATGACTGGCACCCCTGCTCAGCTTTTCAGGAGACCCAGATGAATAAGACCCAGCCCTGTCCTCAGGGAAACTTTGGGCTCATTCGCGGAGTGAGCTCAAAGTTTCCTCCCTCCCAATGCTGACTTCTGATGCATCATCTATTTCAGTTGCCTTTTAGATACACAGCTTGTTTCCTTGTGCAGATAAACACTGTGTGTGTGTGTGTGTGTGTGTGTGCAATTCAGACAACTAATGTATAATTAAATGAAGATGATTGCTATTGTTTGTACTAGGTAATGGACAAAACAACTATTTGGCTGCAGTGCTTAAAGTAACTTACTTTGTTCCAATCGAGCCTTTCTCCCTGGAGACAAGGCTGTTGCTAGGAAATCAGGCTGTGAAGTTTATTTAAGTAAAGCCCTTGGCATAGATTAGACACCAGATGGGTGACAGCAGTGCTGAGATGACACCGTGGTCAGGTCGATATTGTTGGTGTCTATAGCATGGAGGATATTTGGAGGAGGATATTTTGAGAGAAGCTGAGAATCCAGTAACAGCAAATGGGTGGATGGGAACAAAGGACATGTCAATAGGGGCTAGACACCAGGGTGCTTGGGTGGCTCAGTTCGTTGAGCATCCAACTTCGGCACATGTCATGATCTTGTGGTTTGTGAGTTCAAGCCCCGCATCAGGCCCTGTGCTGACAGCTCAGAGCCTGGAGCCTGCTTCTGATTCTGTGTCTCCCTCTCTCTCTGCCCCTCCCCTGCTCACACTCTTGTCAATCTCTCTCTCAAAAATAAATAAACGTTAAAAAACATTTTTTTTTAAAATAGGAGCTGGACACCAAGTGTCCTCCCTGCCCAAGACTGAAGGCACGCACAGCTGCCTTTCCCAGATGGACACGCTTTGGTCTTAGTTTAGTAAATAGCACCCTTATCTTCTCTTGTCTTGGTTTCCTTTAAAAACAGCCATTTTTGAAAGAAAAAATCCACAATCTTGGCTTTATCAGTGCTTGGTTGTTTTGACACTTTAAGAATAAATTTAATGTTAGTTTGTCTGATGAGGTCCATCCCTGGGTCATTTTCAACTTCCTTCCAAATTGAGTGGGTGTATAATCAGTCATGGAGATTACATTTTTTATTTTCAAAATAAAACATAGTTTGGAATCCCATTCTATTAATTTATCCTGCAGACACATTTGCACATGCACTCACTTTTTTTGTAGCAATGAAACCATGAAACCAGTTGTCTCTAGAGGATTGGTTAAATAAATAAATTCACATAGGGGAATGGCAGATAGCTGGACCGATACAGATGGAAAGATGGGCAAGAAAACTGTAAAAGGGTTCCTCATACACATGTGCAAGAAGAAATGGACAGGTACTTGTTCAATGTGACTAAAAATGCCTGCTGCAGGGCAGCCACGTGAGCTCACTGGATAAACGTGAGAAGAGCTCCCGCTAAAGCAGGCGGCCGGGCTGCCCAGCACCACCACTGCTTAGCCCTTTTCTCACGGCCCTTTTCTCATGGTCCTAGGCAGCAAGAGAAAAATCGCCAGTGAAAAATTGGGAAAGACATAAACATGATTTTCATACGGGGCACCTGGGTGGCTCAGTCAGTTGAGCATCTGATTTCAGGTCAGGTCATGATCTCACGGCTCATGGGTTCGAGCCCCGTGTTGGGCTCTGTGCTGGCAGCTCAGAGCCTGGAACCTGCTTCTGATTCTGTCTCCATCTCTTTCTGCCCACCCTCCTCCCCTTCCACCTTGTGCACTGTCATCTCTTTCCTTCAAATATAAACATTAAAAAAATTTTAAAAACCCATGATTTTCGTAGTGATGACTAATTTATTGGAAACTTCAAAAGAATCATCTGAAAAGCTTTTTACAGAAACCAGTAGGGTTCATATATTCCAACTACCACCTAGAAAAATAGGATACTAGATCTGATTTAAGCAGCCAAAAGTTTAGTCTTAAGTATTTATTTTAAATATTTTTAAATGTTTACTTATTTATATTGTGAGAGAGAGCGTGGGCAGGGGAGGAGCAGAGAGAGAGGGAGAGACAGAACTCCAAGCAGGCTCCATGCTGTCAGTGGAGAGCCCAACGTGGGGCTCGACTCACTAACTGTGAGATCATGACCTGAGCCAAAACCGAGAGTGGGGCGCTTAACCGACTGAGCCATCCAGGCGCCCCTAGTCTTAAACATTTAAACTAGCACTAGTATCAAAAAATTAGGACTTTTTTTTCTTATTTGAGAAAGGCATTTTGAGACACAAAAGCCAAAAAGGCCATTTGAAACTCTATAAATCAGAGTATAAGACAAAATTTTTTTAAATTCATGGAAACAGAAATCTTGAGTTCAGAGACAGATGACTAACTGGGACAAATATTCGTATCTCAAACACAAAGGACTCCTTCAAGTTCACCTGAAAAAGAACAAAATGAAAAGGGGACAAAGAATAGAGAGTTCACAGAAAAAGGAGAACACACATAGCTCTTGGATATATTTGGCTTAATTTCAGAAGAGAATGCAAATGGACAGAGTAAGGAGATAGCCATTTTCCACGTCAGGGGAGCAAATGTCAAGAGGTTGATCCATGCGTTTAGTGCAGGTGAAGGGGAACAGATGCTTATACATGCTGGCGCAGCCCGTATGGGGGCTATTTGCAGATCCTGACACAAAAGTTTAAACGCATTCACCTTTGACCCAGCAATTTCGTTTCTAGGAATTTACAGATACATCATATAACGAAATATTACACAGTCCTTAACAAAACTGAGACCCTCCTCTATGTAAATACACTCCATACATTAAATAAAAAAAAAAACACCATAATTATGCTAGTTGTATGAAAAATATACAGAAATATGCTTAGAATCCTTTTTGGAAAGATTTAAAAGTGAGTCATGGCTGCCTCTGGAATGGGGTCCCTGGTAGGTGGGAGTAGGGAGAAGGACGAAGCAGTTCTGTCCATGCTCCTGAACTGGGGGCTGCCTCAAATTTCTTTACATTGTAATGTGAAGGAAAGAAGAAGGAAGGCATGGAGGAAGGCTGTTCAGTTGTTTATAGGACACTTCCAGCTTTAAATGTCAATAAATGTGAAGTTGGCTCTTTTATCAGCTTATAAGACTATTTTCAAGATGGGAGATACTCCCCTGAATGGTACTTTCCAAAAAAAAAAAAAAAAAAAAGCTTAAGATTGATACCTGTGACATTTCCTATGGACAGTCCTGAAGAAAAGGTACAATGAAGAACAGGCAAATTTTATCCATAAACACTTGATGTCCTCTGAATATCATTTGGAGAATTTTTGTTTATTTTATACAAATATAAACCCTCAATGTAGAAAAAAGCTGTCTTGGGGTGCCTGGGTGGCTCAGTTGGCTAAGTGTCCAACTTCAGCTCAGGTCATGATCTCATGGTTCATGAGTTTGAGCCCCACGTCGGGCTCCGTGATGACAGCTTGGAGCCTGGAGCCTGCTTCAGATTCTGTGTCTTCCTCTCTCTCTGTCCCTCCCCTTACACTCTGTCTCTCTCTCTCAAAAATACACAAACATTAAAAAAAAATTTTAATCTGTCTTGCCCCTTTTTTGGCTTAAAGTGAACAGGTTGGTGTTAAAAGTGACTTTAGAGAACGTTCACATCCAAATTATTTTCATGAAGGCCTGCATCCCAAGAGCCACCCGCCCCATCAGCCTGCTGTACTTGGTTGAAATATTTGTAACAACGAAGTCACATGGATATACGTTGTGGACTTTATTTTTAAGAAACATTTACATAAACAATAAATGTGGAAAATATCAAGGGTCAAAGTTAGCAGGCCAGCATTTACAAAGTGATTTTTAGGGAATGTCTGTGTATTATTTTCGAGAACGCTTATATTCTAAGAGCAGTACAATCAGCCTATTACGTAGGGTCTTAATCTTGTTTGTATAGTGTTGTTGAAATATTTTCTTCAGCTTTTGTCTTAACAAATCCAAAGATGGAAGATGATGACAATCTGGTATATTCAACATGATGTGAAAAAATTCACTCCACATGTCCAGATGAGGAAGCCTGGAGAGACAATGCATGAAATACAAGATAAAACACAGTGTCCAACACGTGGGGCAACCTCACTCCTGCCTCTGGTTTCTACGTGACTGGACAGCTGAATAGAATTTCATCTAAATACATCATAATGCATCAAGAACTGGAATCTATTATAAGAGAAATTAGAGATCTAATTAAATGTCTGTACACACCTTACTCCAGAAAAATGACCTAAGTAGTTTAGAAATAATAGCTCTTCAGTGGAAGAACTTTCTCGTTTATTCATCTATTTATTTAAGAAAATTGGTCTGCTTTTGGCTAGCATTATATTCCATACGGCCAGACTCTGCTAATCTGGCTGCATGGTTCTGACGAACCTCACTGCGTATGGGCCGGGACCAGGAGACAGGCTGGGCTGCCCAGAATAGAGTTCAGACTCAGAGTTCCAATTACTGGAATAATTAAAAAAAAACTGTGAAAACCCCACAGCATGGAGATAAGGCCCCGGGAAAAAAGCCGAATACAACTAGATTTGAGTTTCAGACAGAATATTCAGCCCATTACTATCAGGCCTGCTGAGGGTTAAGACTTTTCTCTACACTGGTGGTCAGAGACAGAAGCCTTCTGGATAACCCTCTGGTCCTTTGATTATGAGCAAGAGAAGGAACAGAGTATTTACTAAATTTGATGACTCATTATGCAGAATAAATCATAGCTGTTTTCCTTCAGGGCCTGAATCTGATCTTATTTATAAACTGACACTACATTTTGTAAAATTACTGCCAACTGCTTTTATATTTTTGGTCGGGGTGTGTGGGTGTGGGTGGGAGGGCTGGGGGAGTCCCAGCCTAAATTTCTTCAAGATACAAACATGTAAGACTCCATTAGACTTTTTGCACGCTAAAGGCGAGTGTACTTTTCTGCATATGTTTTTATACCTCAAAAAAAGTTAAGAAAAGTTTAGCTGATATAGTGAACATGCATGTACCAGATCCTTGAACATTATGATGGCTTATTCATGTGACACTATATTGAGGGAGCCACCTGTGTTGCTAGGAAGAGCTCTAGTCTAGTCATTAATTTTCACTATGATTTTATAGATGGGAAAACAGTCTTATAAAAACTGAAGTCACACAGGGATGGGGCCTAAAAGCCTATCCTGTGACAGACAGCTGTCTCATCATAGGACTTCATGATTTACAGAGCATTTTCACATACATGATTCCCTTTGCTTATAAGAAACATCTTAGGAGGGGCACCTGGGTGGCTCAGTCGGTTAAGCATCTGACTTCGGCTCAGGTCATGATCTCGTGGTTCATGTGCTTGAGGTCAGAGCCTGGAGCCTGCTCTTGATTCTGTGTCTCCCTCTCTCTCTCTCTCTGCCTCTCCCCTGCTCACACTCTGTCTCTCTCTCTCTCAAAAATAAATAAACACTAAAAGAAAAAAAAAGGAACATCTTAGGAAAGTACGCTCAGCATTATTCCCATTTACAAAGGCAAGAAGACCAGCAAAAGCTTGAGGCTCAGTGACACCGGGTGGTCTCTCTAAAGGGCAAAGAGGAACATCTGAGTGCGTACAGGATGCCGACCGTGTGGCCAGGAGCTTTCGCTGTTCTGGGGGGGGGGGCGGGCAGCGGCTGCCCCACTGTCTGGGGTCTGGGAACAGCAGTAGTGGGGCTTCGTACCTCCCTCACTGGGCCCAGCGTCCAGGACTGTGCTGCCTCCCCGTGCCTCCCAAGGCAGGGCTTTTCCATGCAGCGGCAGAGATCCGTTTTACACCCGAGGGAACCCCACATTCCACTAGTCGTGGTCCTTCACTGCAGCACCCGTGCGAACACTCACCTCCTAAAAAGACCTTCGGGTTTCCAAACTCCTCCTTCGTTTCTCACTTTCATGTAAGTGCCAAAAAGCATGCAGTACACTGTTGCAGCGACTCCAAAATAATCAATCTACAAAGGGAACGTGAGGCATGTGTGACGACATGGTAATGCACACAGGAGTACCTGAAGACGTCTCTCTAACTTGTGCAGCAAGTAAAACCACAGGATTTTACTTTTAAATAATTTTGGAAGCCTCCTGTTCAAGCCCCCACCGATATGCCCTGCTCAGTAATGGCTGTCTGGGCCTCACCGGAGACTTCCCGGCCATGGCCTCTTGAGGCCGCCCCGGGAAAAGCCATTCTCCCTGAGCTTCCATGTGCGTGTTCTGCCCAGGGGCAAATGCAGCGCTCCAGCCTGGCTTCCACATGGTCACTTGGGAGTCCTCCCCCCCCCCGCACTTCCCCTGCGGCTCTGGTGGCTGGTGTCCGCCTGTCCTCCGAAGCCCCTGGGGTGCGTCTGCGACTGAAAACAACTCTTGAGCACGGTCTTAACTCCCAGCACAGGAGAGGATGAGACCAGCCCAAACTAATTCGATCCCCAAGTTCATTTGTAACATATAGTAAGTATTACAAAGGAAACCATTCTCAACTGTCTCACATTAGTTCCATACCTGGTAGTTCCATGGCTTGTTACTGAGCATCTCAGTACACTGAAAACCAGACGTTTCACACCTTGCTGTAAACACAGTTCCTTTAGGAAAAAGTTTCATATCTATACTCTGACCCAGGTCAATCAATGCCAAGCCAGCAGATACATCATCAGCGTCACCATCCTGTTCCAAAAACCTATATTAAACACAAACAAGGGCCAGGTGGCATGAGCACAAATAACAGAAGGCTGCTGGGGAAGCGGTAAGAACTGCATTAAAAGTGCCACGCTTGCCTGTTTCCAAGTATGAAATTGTCTGGCTTAATGTCTCCATGAATAATTTCACAGCCGTGAACTTGTTCAACCATGTCGAGCATTCTGATTGCAAAAGAGAGGACTAGAGCTTGAGGCATCACCTTTTCAGGGGTACTTTTATAGAGGTTGATTGCATTCTAGAAGCAACAGAGAGTAGAATCCTCTATTGGTTGCACAGGATTAATGAGATTAATGCAATGTCAAGTCAAGAGCTTGGCCCCCACTGACCATTTCAACTACAAAAGGTACGAGCAGGGCACAGGCCAAAGATGCACTTCCAATTCAGGTTCACATCATACTGACGAATACACTCACCAGCAACGTCCCATAGCTGTAGAGATCGCCCACCAACACGCTGCCATTCTGGAATAAGTGGGCAGAGTAGAATTTGATGAACAGGTGCCGCATGCTTGGCTTTAGTCGCTCCATCAGCTGGGTCCCGATGTAGAATTCCCAGGGGTTGGCAGGCTTCTGGACCTGCAAGTCAGGTATGTGACATTCACATCCAGTCTCACATTCTGGAAAGTGAGAGCCAGAAAGCAACATGTACCCCAACAAATGACGTGGGGTAGAAGGTGATGACAAGCTATGGACTGTCACTGAAGTGCAGGGTCTATAAGGTCATCCTGAATCCTTGCCAGACAGTTTGTGTTTCTTAATTGTGGACTATAGACCCAAATGAAGTCATTGTTGTCTCAGAAGGGAAAAAGGGGGCTGACAAACTCAAGTTCTAAAATTCATTTGTGCACCACACAAAATACTGCCCAGATTATTTACCTTTAAAACAAATTTCTGTTTATTTTTGGTATCATTCACATCTCCATGGGTAACTTCATAGACTTGGGCAAAGGCCCCTTCTCCAAGAAGGTGATCGACGTAGACCAGCAAAGAACCTTAGAAGACAGATGTGTCAAGGGGGAAAAATAAAGGTTCAAAGCATTATTTTTGGTAAATTGTGTATTTGTAGGATTTTCTTGGTGCTTGTTTGCCTTCGTATGTAAAAATGGATATAGCTCTCTCAGGAAAGGTTTTCCTTGTGTTAAACGATAAACACCTGCCACAAACCAGTCTCCCTTTTTACATGGCGTGTGGGGGGACCAGAGGCAGCACTGCCGGGCACCCCCCGCCCCCCGCCACTTTATGGCAGAAATGGGCAGACATCCTCTCTTCACCAATATTCTCAGATTTAAAGGGTGATACCTGCGCTGCATACTTGGCAAGACTGTTGATCCTTTAAAGTGCTGAACAAAGCTCTACCATATGCCTTTGAAAATCACTGGGACACAAAGGGCAAAGTGTAATTGTACCAATATTTCTAATAGAGTAATTAAAATTTTTTATTAATGTAGAAATTTTATTTTAGATAGTTTTCAATTTATGGAAAAGCTGCAAAGATAGTAGTTTCTGTTTGCTCTGCACCCAGTTTCCTCTACTGTTAACTTTTGGTAAGCATGGTACCTTTGTCACAAATACAGAACCCACACTGGTAATGTTACTAAACCCATGAATTAGCTGGATTTCACTGCTTTTTCCTTAATGTTCCAGGACTCCTCAGCCTCTGACAGGCTGTGACAGCTTCAAACATTTTGTTTTAGATGACCAGGACAGTTCCAAGGAGTATTGGTCAGGTAAATTGTAGAATGTCCCTCAAATTGGATTGGTCTTGCTATTTTTAATAACACTGGGTTTGGGGAGAAAGACTACCAAGGTAAAGTTGCAATAGATTTTCAAAGTACCTAAAAAAAAATCCACATGTTCAAACTCAAATATAAAAAAGCAGACTTCCAGTTTCTAATGTTGCACTTTAAGGAGCGTGGAAGTCATCACTCCACCCCCACAGTAGAAAACAAAAAAGCTACACAAACTGAAAATTGACAACTTTTCTTAGATCCATTATAGAACTGAGGTCACAGGAAACTGCCCAAAACTGGGGAGACAGACTGGTGGATACAGACAACGACAGCTCGCGGGAGAAGAAAGCACCACTGGAGCCAGCAGCTGGGGAATTACAGCACAACTGATGTCTCAGCCCTTGTTTAAGAACAAGTCTCGGCATGCCTGGGTGGCTTGGCCGGTTAAGCGTCCGACTTCGGCTCAGGTCATGATCTTATGGTTTGTGGGTTCGAACCCCACATTGGGCTCTGTGCGGACAGCTCAGAGCCTGGAGCCTGCTTCCAATTCTGTGTCTCCCTCTCTCTCTGCCCCTCCCCTGCTCATGCTCTGTCTCTCTCTCTCTCTCAAAATAAATAAATAAATAAATGATTAAAAAAAAAAAAAAAGAACAAGTCTCAGGGGAAACCCAAAGACAGCAGGGGAGACAGAAATAAGGACACAAATGGGAAATTTAGTCTCTCTGGTGGCAACAAACAGTAAAGGCAGCCTAATCCCAAGACAGAGAAGCATAAATCTTACACTAAAGGCCTTTTTTATCTCTGTTACTTTTACCCAGTACATCAAGTCTGGCTGCTAACAAAAATTACAAGCATTCTAAAAGACAAAAACACGGCTTGAAGACACAGAGCAAGTACCAGAGTCAGACAAACATATAGCAAAGATTTTGAAATTGTTAGACCAGGAATTTTTTTTAAAATTATGATTAATATGCTAAGCTGTAATGAAAAAGATAATATGCAAGAACAGATGGGAAATGTAAGCAAATAGAAACGCTGAGAAAGAATCAAAAGGAAGTACTACAAATAAAAAAAAAACATTATAACAGAAATAAAGACTGTTTTTGATGGACTCATCAACAGGGTGGTCATGGCTGGGAAAAGAATCAGTCAGCTTGCAGGTATGCCAATAGAAACGTCCAAACGTGATTTGCAAAGACAAAAAAAAAAGAAAAGAAAGTTCAAGAATTGTGGGACAATTACAATAGGTGTAACATATGTATAATAGGAATATTAGAAGGCAGAGGAAAAAGAGAAAGGAAGAGAGAAAATATTTAGAGTCATAATGGCTGAGAAATTTCCAAAATTAATGACAGACACTAAATCCAGGATCTAGGAATCTCAGAGAACACAAGGCAGGAAAAAAGCAAAAAGTCTACACCTGAGCAAGTTGTATTCAAACTGCAGAAAATCAGACGAGGAGGAGATATCAAAAGAAGCCAGAGGGATAAAACCACCTACCTACAGAACAGCTAGGATAAGAATTACATGGACTTCTCTTCGGAACGCACACAAGGAAGAAGAGAGTGGAGAAAGTGTTAAAAGAAAAACCACCAAATCAAAAATTCTGTATCCAGTGAAATTATCCCTTCAAAAGTGAAGAAATAAAGACTTGTTTACACAATGATTAAGGGAATCTGTCACCAATAAACCTGCCTTGCAAGAAATGTTAAAAAGAAGTTTTTTGGAGAGAAGGAAAATAGGTCAGAAACTCAGATGAGAAGAGTGTAGGAAAAGGAATAAATGAAGATAAAAGAAAGTCTTTTATTTCTCTTATTCTTAGTTGATCTAGCAGGTAACTGTTCAAAATAATAATTGCTACAATGTATGCAGTCAGTACAGCTTAGGATAAGTGAAATGAGTGACAGTGCTGTTATAAGGGACAGGAGGGAAGAATTGATAATATTCTGTTATAAGGTACCTGGCACTATACCTGTGAGCTGGTATAATGTTCATTGAAGGTGGGCTTGGATTAATTTTAAATGTATATTGCAAACTCTAGGGCAACCACTATTGTAAAAACGGAGAAAGTGTTTGATAAAATCCAACACCCATTCATAATGAACAGCTCTCTGCAAACTAGGAATACCGGGAAACTTCCTCAACTTAATAAAGAATATCTACGAAAAACCCTACTGCTAACATCATACTTAATGGCAGAAATAGATAAATGATTTCCCATTAAGATCAGGAACAAGACAAGAATTTCTCCTCTTAACCACTCCTACTCAACATTATACTGGAAGTCCTAGCTAATACAGTCAAACAAAAAAAGGAAATAAAAGGTATATAGATTGGGGAGGAATAAAACAGTTCTTGTACACAGATGACAGCATTGTCTAGCTGGAAAATCCCAAAGAATCAATGAAAAAATCTCCAGTAACTAACACATGATTATAGCAAGGTTGCAGGATACAAGGTTAACATATAAGTCAATTGCTTTCCTATGTACTAAAAACCAGTAAGTGGAATTTGCAATTTAAAAGACACAATAGCTTAGCATCTTCCAAAATGAAATAACTTAGGTATTAATCTAACAAAATATGTACAAGATCTATATAAGGAAAACTATAAAACTTTGACTTAAAAAAAATCAAAGAAGATCTAAATAAACCGAAATATTCCATGTACATGGATAGGATTGTCAAGATGTAATTTCTTCCCAACTTGATCTATAGATTCAAGGCAATACCAGTGAAAATCCCTGCAAGTTATTTTGTGGCTACTGACATACTGATTCTAAAGTTTATGGGCCCAGGCAGTGAACAAGAACAACAATTTGGAGGACTGACACTACCAAACATCAAGACTTACTCTAAAAGCAAATAATCAGAGCAGTGTGGTATAGACAAATAGATCAATGGAATAGAAGAGAGCCCAGAAACACAGCTGAACTAATATACTCTACTGATCACTGACAGAGCAAAGACAATTCAATTAAGAAAGGATAGCCTTTTCAATAAATGGTGACGGAACAACTGGACATCAACATGCAAAAATGAATCTAGACATAGAACTTCTACCTTTCATAAACATTTACTCAAAATGAGTCATACACATAAATGTAAAACAACACTATAACATTCCTAGAAGATAACACAGGAGAGAATAGGTAGGTGACCTTGAGTTTGTTGATGACCTCTTAGACACAACACCAAAGGCATGATCCATGAAAGAAATAAGTTGATAAACTAGACAAAATTTAAAAACTTCTGCTCTGCACAAGACACATTTAATAGAACGAAAAGACAAGTCAGAGACTGAGAGAATATCTTTGCAAAACAGTTATCTGATAATGGTTATCCAAAATACACAACTCTTAAAACTCAATTAAGAAAATGGTGAGGGGGGGAGAACTCAATAAGAAAATGAACAACTTGATTTTTAAAGAATGGGCAAAAGATGTGAACATACACATCACCAAAGAAGATATACACATGGCAAATAAACATATGAAAAAATGTACATCATTATGTAAATAGGGAATTGCAAATGAAAAATGATGAAATGCCTTTCAATACACATCTATGAGAATGGCCAAAACCCAAACTACTAACACCACCAAATGGTGGTGAGGAGGATATGGAGCAGCAGACCTCTCATTCATTGCTGGTGAGAATACAAAATAGTATGAGCTCCATTTGAAGGCAGGTTGGCAGTTTCTTACAGAAGTAAACATACTCATACCACGTTCTAGCAATCATAACTCGTTGGTAGTTACCCCAATGAACTGAAAACCTATGTCCACACAAAAACCGCCTATGAGTGTTTACGGCAGTTTTGTTCATAATTGCCAAACCTTGGAAGCAACCAAGATGTCCTTCAATAGGTAAATAGATAAATAAACTATGGCACATTCACACAAACTCAGTGATTGTAAAGAAAGAACTGTCAAGTCATGAAAAGACCAAGGAACCTTAAATGCATATAGCTAGGTGAAAGAAGCCAATCCAAAAAGCTTGCATACTGTATGATTACAACTATATGGCATTCTGGAAAAGGCAAACCTATGGAGACAGTAGTAAAAAGATTAGTGTTTGCTAGGGTTTTAGGTGGAGGGAAGAGATGATGAATACACGGAGCACAGGGTATTCTGGGGGCAGTGAAACTATTCTTTATGATACAATGATGGATACATGTCATTACACATTTGTCAAAGCCCATAGACTGTACAACACAAAGAATGAACGCTAAATGTAAACTATATTGGCTCGTCAACTTTAACAAATGTACCACACTAATACAAGATGTCAACAGGGAAATCTGTGTGTGTGTGTGTGTGTGTGTGTGTGTGTGTGTGTAAAGTATATTGTGAGAAGCCTTGCTCCCACTGTTGTCCACGTCCACTCCGTTAACCAATTCTGTTAGTTTTGAGTATGTTTCAAGGGTTCTCTGGAAACAGTATCGAATATGATTATCTTTCCCCCTCTTTTAAAAAAAAATTTTTTTTTTAACATTTATTATTGAGAAACAGAGGCAGAGTATGAGCATGGGAGGGGCAGAGAGAAGGGGAGACACAGAATCTGAAGCAGGCTCCAGGCTCTAGGCTCTGAGTTGTCAGCACAGAGCCCAACTCGGGGCCCAAACCCACAAACCATGAGATCATGACCTGAGCTGAAGTCGGACGCCTAACCGCCTGAGCCACCCAGGCACCCCTATCTTTCCCCTTCTTAAGAAATGAAAGGCAACATATAATACTAGTTTGTCCTTCCAATTAACATCACGTTTTGGTCATCATGCCCTATCAGTACAGAGTGAGCTATATTTTCCTATAGAATTGTCCCATAATTTATTTAAGCAGTCCACAAGGACACCTGTGTTGTTTCCAATCTGTTGTTTTTATATGCACACATGTCATTCTGAACGTATGCAAGCATATCTGTGGAAATTCTTCAAAGTGAATGTCTAAAAGTATATGCATTTTCTACTTTGATAGATATTGCCAAATTGCCCTCTGTAAATTATAGTCCCAAGAGCAATCAAAATCCTACAGTTATGGCTTAACAAAATGTCCTCAACTTTATACTGTAGATAAAACTAGTGGAAGTGGGGGTTGAGGGGGGGTAGGGGCAGTACCAGAAGGGGAATCACACATGTTACTATCAACTTCCCAGACAAAAACAAGAGTTTAAAGTTTTATTACCCACATAGTCCTTACCCAGTTGAAACTCAGTCTTGGGCTTGATGGCTGGAAGTTTACATTGCCATTCATAAGTATTTGGATAGGATCTCACTGGCTTAGAAAGCCCAGATAAAAGTTTGAGAATCAACTTATCATCCCATGGATTCTCAACAGTCAAGTCTTAGAATGGGAACAAAAAAAGAAAATGAATTCAGTACCCAAGAATTTTCTCAAAGAAACTCGAGATAAAACAAATAAAGACATTCATTAAAAAAGCTTTCAAAATCTTCATTATTAAAAGAGAACTGATTTAAATAATAACCATTCTCAAATATCAAAACAGCTAGTTCTGCATAGTTCATTATTTGTTATTTTAGATCTACAAATTTAGATCAATATTTAATTGTGACAAAGGAAATGAACACCAAGGGCATCTGTTCCACTTGCCTGGAACTGCTAGACTCTGCCTTTACCATAATTATGTGTTAAAGGCAGACCCGGATCTTAGTTACTTCTAACATATTCAGATATATATTCTTGACTTGCTTTCCCACTTGTATCTATAAAACACAGTGCCTTTCAATACTTATATTATCTATGAGCAATTTCCATGGAAGAGATGTACTTTGGGTTCACAAAAGAGAAACAATTTCTAAAGGGAAGAATAAAGTTTCTGTCCAATTTATAATGCTATAAAAATGCTTTTAGTGGTAGTTTCAGAGACCAACACAGCATGACTACCATTTACTTAGTGCTAAGCATAAGAAGGGCCCTGTTCTGAGTACTTTATGCTTAGTACTTCTAAGACTCTGAAGTAGAACCATCACATCCACCTTACAGAAAAGGAAAGAGGGCCACAGAGAACTGAAATGATCTTGGCCAAGATCACGTGACTGGCTAAGAAGGGGAGCTAGGACTAGAACCTAACCAGTCTTAGCCACTATGCAAGACAATCCAAGACTGTTTCTGTGTAACCAGGGAGAAGGAGTTAAGCACTGAGCCTGTTTACATCTCTGTGAAACAGGGATACGTCTTAAATTAAAAGCCCAGCACAGAGTAGACCCTCGAATTCCAAGTCCCTCTCCCAACAGTATTTGTTTTGATACCTTCTAAAATTAAAACAGATTCAGTTGCCCTTCAAGTATGCTATTACAGTGCACTGCGACCCAGTATGCAAGTTTTGTCTGAACCTGTGGTCTACTCAGTGACATTCAGGTCCCTGCTCTTTGAGCTTCTTTCATGGAACAGCTTTCACCAGGCTACGGTCCTTATTCAGGGACACAGTTAGGACTGAACGTGTGTTCATACTTGGAGCATCAACATTCCCAAGTGAATCAGTCCGCATCCATTCTGCTGGGTGCCCAGCATTGGCATCTGATGGATCTTCTGCAATGGCGAGGTCAGGGTCTACGAGTTTACAAGCCTCAAGGCTCTGCTCTACCTCACGGGTCAGCACACCACCTGCAGCAGGCTGGCCCACACGGAGCACGGGTGCGGAAGGCACATCTGTGGGGAACGCTGGCTCTGGGCTTTTCTCTTGAATGGAACTGAATGTGTTAAAGAGATAGACAAGAGGAAACAAAACACCACACGATTATAAGTCTCTTGGATTTGATCACACAGAAAGTCTCACAGAACAGTTTCCTTTCTATTGTAGGAATCACATTTCAAAACCGCTTCACATGGAGTTGATTAAAGCATTTTCTTCAGATAAATAGTTGCAAATACACAGCTAGTACAATAGGAACAGAAATAAAATCAAAGACATGGAAATATATTCAGTAAGTAGGTGAAGGAATACACTGCATATTCTTCAGTGGCAAACACTGGGAGGGATGGGTTTATTTCCCCAAGCTGCCATCTAAGCACCACTACTGTGATCAAGACTGACTATTTAACTTTATCCCAAAAGGGCTTCTTTCACAGCACTGAAACAAACAGAAAACATCATAATCCAGCAACCTAACACCAGTATATTTCTTTACACACACATATACAGTTGATCTATATTATTCATGGGTTCCATATTTGTGAATTCACCTACACGCTAAAACTCATTTGCAAACCCCAAATCAATCAATACTCATGCTGCTTTTGCAGACATGCAGAATGGTGAAAAATTTTAGTCACCCAACACACGTGTTCCCAGGGGAAGTGAAATAAGGCAATGCTCTGTGTTCTTGTCTCGGCTCTCACACTATAAAACCAGTGCCCCTGCATGGTATACTTAGTAACGTGTTTTTCTGTGTTTTTGTCGGTGACCTCGCTGTTTAAAATGTTCCCCAAGTGCAGAGCTAAAGTGTTATCCAGTGTTCCTAAGTGCAAGGTGGCCGTGATGTGTCTTGTGGAGAAAATTATGTTGGATAAGCCTTGTTGAGGTATGAGTTCTAGTGCTGTGGGCCCTGAGTTCAAGATTAATGAATCAACAATGTTTATTAAATAAGGTGTCTATAAACAAAATGTTGTGAACAGAGGCTCACAGGAACCTAACTGTGTATTTCCCCTATGAATAACGAATGGTTCAGTGTTGGATAATTCAGAGTTTCCAGTGACTTTATACAAAAGAACCAGTGCAAATAATAGGAATGGACTGTGTATGTATTTCTACACACACAATTCTCTTCTACCTTTACATCCCCGTATGCACAAACACATGTATAAATAAGTATTTTTAGAAAAAGAACTTTATACATGGAACTTCATGTTGCATTTTTTTAGGTTTATTAATTTTGGGAGAGAGAGAAAAGAGAGAGAGAGAGAGAGAGAGAGAGAGAATGCAAGCAGGGGAAGGGCAGAGAGAAGGAGAGAGAATTCCAAGCAAGCTCTGCACTGTCAATCCAGAGCCTGATGAGGGCCTCAAACCCACAAACTGTGAGATCACGACCTGAGCCAAAATTAAGAGTTGGACGCTTAACTGACTGGGCCACCTAAGCACCCCTTCATTCTTTCTTCTTGACATGCATTTTTCTTACTATCAATTTTCAGGCATTTTTCCTACTATGAATTTTTTAAAAAAGAAACTAATTTTAGAATAACTTTAGATTTAAAGAAATGTTGCAAGGATAATAGAGAATTCCCGTATACTCTTCATCTACTTTTCTCTACTGTTATCATTTCATGTTACAGAGGCTCCTTTGTCAAAAACAATAAACCAACATTTGTTGTACTATTAAAAAAAATTTTTTTTAATGTTTATTTTTGAGACAGAGCATGAGTGGAGGAGGGGCAGAGAGAGAGGGAGACACAGAATCTGAAGCAGGCTCCAGGCTCTGAGCTGTCAGCACAGAGCCCAATGTGGGGCTCAAACTCACCAACTGCAAGTTCATGACCTGAGCCAAAGTCGAACGCTTAACCGACTGAGCCACCCAGGCGCCCCACCATTTGTTATACTATTAATTAACCTCCAAACTTCATTTGGGTTTTGCCAGTTTCCCACAGGGCCCTTTATTTGCTCCCGGACCTGATCATGGGCACCATGTTGTATTCAGTTGTCAGATGTCCTTACTCCCTTCTCATCTGTCAATAGTTTCTTAGTGTTTCCTACTTTCCCAAGACTTTGTCTGTTTTTAGGAGTACTGGTCAGGTATTCTGCAGAGTGTTCCTCAATTTGAGTTTCTTGGAGATTTTCCTCTTGACTACACTGCAAGTACTGGTTTTAGGGAAGAATACTCCACAGGTAAGAGTGCTCTTCTCATTGCATGACTGCCATGAGCACTTGTGAAATTAACCTTGATCATTTGGTAAAGGTGGTGTCTGCCAGGCTTCACCACAGTCCTAGCATGGATTTGATTTGATTTGATTTATTTATTTTATTTAATTTTATTTTTCCCCTAGCATGGATTTTAATCACTATGCAGCATCTAATCCAGTGGGTGTATGCCAGAATAGAACAAGTCCCTGGTTTTTAGATAGTGAAAATATTGCCAATGTTTTATTTTAATTAATTAATTTTCTGTTCAGCCATTTCATATAGAAGGAGGACATAAGGAAATCCTCCCTCTTCAGATCATGGCAATTTTAATCTATCCCATAAGCATAGCCACCAAAATCTATTATTAGGAGAAAATGTGGTAGTCAAATGGGAGTATTTCTAATATTTTATATTACAACAAAACAGATATTAGAGATATCCCATGCACACAGAAAAAGTTGCTTCCAAACCCATATGTATTGCTACTAGTCATGTGAGTACCCAATTACTGTGGTTGCATAAGTTATCAATAAAACCCTTTTCCCTTTTCCACAAGAACTTGAATTCTGGGTAACTTTCTAGCTCTTCTCCCCTGAAAACTGAAAAAGTAAGAGTATCATTGTCAATACTGCTCATAGTAAAAAATAACCATACTGGCAACTGTATTCTAGACTGAGAGAATCAGAAATATATGCTGGCAATCCACAGCCTCAGGCTTCAGGTATGACGACTCTTGTAATAGGCCTGCCCCTTGTGGGGACTCTGGAATCTAAATCTAGAGTGTTGCAAGAGCCACTGACACACTAACACCCGTGGAAATAAGGCTTCTAAGCTAGGGAACTTCTGTACCTTACTCTTCAGTGTTTCCTTACAACTTAATCGTCTCTCGGGGGTCAAAGACATTATTCCCCTGACAACTGATTTTGCCCTGTATAGGGGGGTCTATCTTACGCCAAGTGTGGCGATGGCAGTCTTGTGAATCAAAAGTTTAGTTGCAGGTAGGAAGACTGCTGGTGGGCAGGAACAGACTATGCCTATCGAACAGAATTATAAATGAAAAGGCAAGATCTGTTAATTGCATTTATTTTATTATTATTGAGTTAACCATTTTCTACATGTTTATTCTTTTTTCTTTTGTAAATTCTGCTCATGTCTTTTGTCCAATTTATTTACTGGAGTCTTAGTTTAAGAAGACGTTTTTAAATAACACGAGGCAGCACACACAGTGGCAAGAGCAAGGCTTCTGAAATTAGAGAAATGGGTTCAAATTCCAGTGCTGCAAATTACAAGTTGTACGATTGTAGGTTATTTATCTATCTATCTATCTATCTATCTATTTATTTATTTATTTATTTTTAACTCTCTAGACCTGGTTTCCTCATCTCTAATGGTGAAAAGAATAGTTCCTACAACTCAATTTACTGTACGGATTAACTAAAGGATACAGTACACAAAAAGTATCAGCGTTATACTGGAACATAATACTCAAAAATTGCAGCTACTTTTAGTATCTGTTACCTTTGCCAGACTATTCCAAACCAGTGGAATTTTACTTCTGCAAAGCACTAGTGCATGCTACACCTGCATTTTTGCACCAGTACCTAGGAGACCTAAACATCTATCTTCCTCCTCTGGAAAGAAAGTTATTGCCTTTCTCAGAACGGGTGTAAAGAAAGAAATACGCGTTTGCTCGGTTCTGCAGCAGTCTTCACACGCCAGGGTGTCTCGCTGGGAAGAGTGTACAGCTCAGCTCTCAAAAGGAGTAGGAGTCAGTCACAGGAGCTGCTCCCATAGAGACTCTGCTGCCCCAGCCGCTGCCCTCACTGCCCTGGTGTGTCCAGCGTACGGTATGTACAGAAAGAGTACCTTATGGCTTATACCTGCGGGTTAATGAAATCGCTATTTGCCTCCAAGGGTTGGAATTAGGTATTCCACTACATCCTAAAAGCAAAGCTAGAGTGACAGTAGAATGACAGAAGCACATGTGCCCTCACAGTACCTGAACTTTCTGTCTTTTGAGGGTTCCACCAGGTTTTCTTCACAAGCATCCAGAGTCACACGGGGGCACTGTTTTGCTACCACGTTTTCTGAAATATGTAGAAAATTAGAGACAGACATTATGCATGCACGTGTCCACACACACACACAATCTTATATGGTTATAAAGTCCAAGATTCCTTTTAACATCAACTTTCATTATAATTTCAAAATAGCATTCCATGGTAAAATGTTCCATAATTCTTAAGAATGGGAAAAAAGAATCACTAAAACTTTTTTTTACTACTACTATTTGTGAGCATTTCAACTCTATACACTCTTTCAAGGGAAAAGGGTCCAAAGGGTGGCAACTTGGCTCTGGGCAGGAAGCCCAGCCTGTGGAGGCTCCTGGTAGAGCAGAGGGCACACCTCGCTTCAGGAGGACCTGATGACAAGGACATGGAGAGTAAAATGATGCAATGCTTTGGGCCCGGTGTGTGTGTGTGTGTGTGTGTGTGTGTGTGTGTGTGTGTGTGTGTGTGTTTGTGTGGAGATTTGCGTGTCCTTGGGTGCAACTGCTTTAATTAGTATGTTAGTGTTTAGTTGATTAAACTGATTTAGAGTGTTTGTATCTGGAAGCTACCTGGCAATACTTACCATCATTCCCTTTAACTAAAAACAAACAAATTAACAACTGTCCATAGAAAGACAAACTAGGGAGGCAGGAATGTAGAGTATACCTCTACCAATGATGCTACTACGACATACAGCCAAGTGTTACGCTGGACTAAACTGTAGCAGATGTTGCCTCACCTGACAGGTGCTAATCCTTTTTAGAACTAGAACACTAGCTTCTACTTCTCTAACGAAAGTGCAAATACTACGAGAACAGGCAATATTGACTCTCTAAAAGACTCTACTGATTAAACTAGTTTTCCCAAATAGAAAACACTTGAAAAAATTTTTTTATTAAAGTGGCAAGCTTGTGATGGCACTTGGCAATTGTCCAAGTTTCGACTGAACTCTCCGTCAAAATCCAGAAAAGAAATGTAACATACTGGGTTAGTACTCTAAAATAAACTTTTTATAGTCGTTAGTTCAAAATGCTTAGGGCTATAGCCTCGGACTTTACAGTGAAATATACTTCCATGAAGGGGAGTGAAATTCTTTGAAACTTCTTTCATTATTGCTTTGGGGAATAATTACTATTTTTAATAAAAGTATCAGCAGTGGGGCACCTGGGTGGCTCAGTTGGTTGAGTGTCTGACTTCAGCTCAGGTCATGATCTCATAGCTCGTGGGTTCAAGCCCTGCGTTGGGTTCTGTGCTGACAGCTCAGAGCAGGGAGCCTATCTCCCTCTCTCTCTGTCCCTCCCCTACTCGCTCTCTCTCAAAAATAAATAAACATTTTAAAATATTAAAAAAAAAAGTGTCAGCAGTATTGGAGTTTGGCTAGTAAATTAGCAGTCATCAAAATGGTAAAGTGGTCCCAGACCTTATTGTATATATTTTATAGGTTGGTATTTAATTTTAATAGGTTGATAATAATGAATTATTTGTGCTCAGTGCCAATGTCTTATATGAAGTTTCAATTCAGATAAAGATCTTTGATACAGGAGTGTTATGTTTAGGGGAAATAAGGACTGTGAGTTTTATTATTACTCTTGTGAGGTCAGTCATTAAAAAAAAATGTTTGATTTTCCTGAGTGTAGCACTTGGCTACAACTCTAATGTAAAATTTGTAGACACATACCAAGGACTAAAATTTGCTATTTGCTACTCTTAAATAGAGCTGTCTGCAGGGGCCATTTTGTTTGAAGTAAACATAACATAAACCTAAATCCTGTACAAATGGGTTGGACTTTGCATATCTATGTTTAAATGCTTCTATAGGTTTTTCTCATGTTCTACCTATAATCTAACTTATTAAATTTCTAAAATGTACAGACTTTAAGAAAACAATATGCCAAAAGAAAAACTCATATAGGGAATAATACAGTAAATGGATTGGAAGCTTCCTCTTTATAAGTTTTAAACTTCCATTTAGAATTTCCAAGAAGAAAACTAGTTGTGCAAGAACTGAAGCTGGCCGAAGACAAGACGCTAAAGTAGTGCACCACACACCTTTATCTTCCAGCGCGTGCACCGAATCGCCTGGTGGCCTGTGGAAAGGAGTGGACGCAAGCTGTGCAGCAGAGGTAAAGGCTCCTGGGCTCTTAGGGCTGGGCGCCAGGGTTTTGTTGCAGCGGACGCCCCATACGGTGGAATCATCTGAGAACTCTTCAGCGTGAGGTACTTCCTGCAACAAAAGATGAACCGGAAAAAAAGGCAGCAATCTCCCGCTTTTGTCCACAAAATGTAACACATTCATACTTTTTAAGATTCAAAAAATGAGGAATTAAAGAGGGAATACATGTTGCCCCTGGCTACACAAAGTCAAGGACATCGTGGTTCTGTTCTCCCCGAAGTGGGACACCTCATCTTTGACACACCCCAGTGGTCACGCTGCATTTAAGGGACACATTTTATATTCCAATTTTTACTTTTTTTTTTTTTTAATTTGAAAAGTCTGGATTTACACAAGAGTTACAAAGATAGTACAGAGTTCCCATGTGCACTTCATCAAACTTCCTCTGATGTTAACATCTTATAGAATCCTGGTGCATTTGTAAAAACTATACTACTATTATAGATGTTATTTGGATTTCATCGTTTTTCCACTAATGTCCCTTCTCTGTTCCAGGCTTGAGTCCAGGACACATGTGGCATATAGTTGTCATGTCTTCTCTAATCTGTGCCAGTGTATTGGTCTGTCGGTCTTTCTCACATGGATACTTTTGAATACTGGTCGGGAGCTGTGTACAATGTCCCTCCCATTTGGGTTTCAATTTGGCCTTTTCCCATGTTTGGATGGGGTTATGTTGATTTTGGGGAAGAATATCAGGGGTAAAGTGCCGTTTTTTATTACATCATGTTAGGTGATATACGATATCAACACAACTTATTACTGGTGAGGTTAACCAATCACCTGGTGAAGGTGGTGTTGTCAGGCTTCTGCTCTGCAAGAAACTATTTTCCCCTTTCCTGACCCTTATTTGTTCACAGCAAGTCATAGTCAGCCTACACTCAAAAGGCAATGGGGTGCCTGGGTGGCTCAGTCAAACATCTGACTCTTGATTGTGGCTCAGGTCATGATCTCATGGTTCCTGAGATCAAGACCTATATTGGGCTCTGCGCTGACAGTGCAGAGCATGCATGGGATTCTCTCTCTCTGCCTCTTCTCCACGCACACACACTGTCTCTCTAAAAATAAATAAATAAACTTACAAAAAAGGGGGGGAGGTAAACGAAGATCCACCTCCTGGAGGGAGGGATATCAAAGAATTTGTGGACAGATGTTAAAACAACCACATTGATAATGTGGGTGAGATACTGCAAGTCTGTAAAAATACCTTGTTTCTTCTGAAAGTTTCACTCACTAATTTTAGTATTCATTTGTGGATCTAGCCTGCAACAACAATTACTGTGGTGTTCTAACGGCTATTTTCTATTATCACTCATTCCTTCTACACTTATTACTTCTAATTTTTATGTATTAATTCTTCTGTAAACAAGTTTTGTTTTGTCTTCTCTCCCATTTATTTATCTCAATGTTGATACTTATTTTATTTCTTGGGTTATAATCCAATGCTACCTTATTCTATTTATTTCCTTGTTCAAATTGTGCCAGGTTTGGCCATTGGCTTATTCAGGTTGGCTCCTGAGTTCTTTCGTTATGCCATCTTTTTTTTTTTTTTTAAAGCGCTTGCTTACTTTCTGGCACTACAAGATGCTCCAGGCTCATCTTGTATTTTCCTTCTTCAGCCCCAGAAGTAGCTATTTCTCCAAAAATGCAATGGTCAAGTTTTAGAGTCTGTACACAAAGAGAAACTGCGGAGTCAGAATTACCCTTGGCAAAGCCCTTTAGTTGCCAATAAAAGGCCACTCATGGTTTTAATATATAGTGCACAGATTTTATATAGTCACCATATCTCTTCCAATGTTGGAGGAAACACTGGCTGGTTGGTTCTTCAGGTGGACACAGGATAGAGCAACTGGCTTGTGCTTAGGGACAGGATGCAACAAATTCACCAGGGATTTTTTGGCCAAAACACATCTGGGTTGAATAGTTCAGTGAAATGCATCTATGAATTGAAGCCACTATATTTGAAATCCAGTCCATTATTTGGAAGTTTTTAAGAAGGTCAAAAAGTTCATCAGAAGGATTAGTGAACTGAGTGATAATTTGTTCAGGAGAAAACACTGGGGGCACCTGGGTGGCTCAGTCGGTTAAGCATCCAATTCTTGATTTTGGCTCAGGTCGTGATCTTATGGGTTCGTGAAATCAAACCCCATGTTGGGCCTGTGCTGAGGGCATGGAGCTTGCTTGGGATTCTCTCTCTCTTCCTCTCTCTGCCCTTTCCCTTCTATCTCTCAAAATAAATAAACAAACTTAAAAAAAAAAAAAAAAGAAACCGCTGTGGAATTAAAACTATGAACCAGGGTTTAGCACAGCTTTTCAGCACTATTCTCTGACACGTCACAGCCAGAGGGCCGGGCTGGGGTGAACGGAGAAAAGCACAGCACCCATGTGACACACGCAGGGCGCGCTTAGAAGCTGCACATGGGCTGGGCACAATCGCTGCTCTGACAGAAGGATGCTGATGCTTGTCTGCTGAGTTACACTGATGACAGGCCATCCAGTTTAATTCACACTTGAGTTTTCTAATATTCCACTGGAGGCCGCACTTCTTGGGTCTAGGGGAAAAAAAGTCTATCTTCTACTGGTTCCTACTGCCAAAGGAAAGGCTCTTTGAAGGCAAGGAGCATATCACTTTTTAGTTTCTGTGTCTGTCACAGTGCATGATACATAGTAGATACTTGAATAATTGTAGAATACTGTTCCAACCCACTCTTCATATAACACTCTACTTTTCAGGACAGTTTTAGTATATACTATCTCATCTGATTGACATAATAATTTGGTAAAATGAAGGGCAAAGAGATGTAAGACTAATTTCATGGATGAGGCAGTGATTTACTTACATTTGGTTTTGAAGGAAATCTGCTTATAGAGCGTTCTCCAAAGGTCCTGGCTCCCGTGGGTTTATTTTTAGGCTGTGGTAACCTAAGGGAAGATTTATAAAACTGTAAATTGTAAAATATGCTACGGGAGATATTACCACGTAAGTAAGACTGTTAGAACCATTTTCCACTAATCCTATTTGACTAGTTAATATTTATATACACATTCCTTACTTCTACAGTAGTTGTAGGAAAACGGAGTGCAAATTGAATTAACTTAACTGTGCATATAAAAATAGATCTACAGTGACTTAAGAGAGGGTGGAAAATATAAAATCTCTACTACACTGAGTTATAAATAGAACCAAAAGAGAGGTAGGGCTATGGCCAATAGAATGCCATGGATACCATACTTTTTATTTATCTCTAGGACTAGGTCTAGCTATGGAACTTCCCTCTGAGCTAGTCAGACTGTTTCCTTTCTGCCTCAGCATGAACCTCTTCAACACCATGATACCCTTAATTCACACTGACGCCTCTCTTTCCATGATTTAAACTGTAAACTGTGAAAATTCCTGGGGTTACCCCATTCTATTCTATTCCCACACATGGCTCCCTGATGATCTTTCAGCTTACAACATCTCTCTGTAGCATGACCCACTTCCTTTCCTATTTTATATATATGCCACTTCCTTTCCTACTTTATCAATCCTGCAAATATAAACAGAACATGTATGGGGTGCCTGGGTGGCTCAGTCAGTTAAGCATCTGACTTTGGCTCAGGTCATGATCTCATGGTTCGTGGGTTCGAGCCCCTCGTCAGGCTCTGTGCTGACAGCTAGCTCAGAGCCTGGAGCCTATCTTCGGATTCTGTGTCTCCCTCTCTCCCTGACCCTCCCCTGCTCATGCTGTCTCTCTCTCTCTCTCTCAAAAATAAATTTAAAAAAACATTAAAAAATAAAAATAAAAAAATAAACAGAGCATGTATGGATACCTGTACTGGTAAACTAATTCACACCTAATACGATTTCAAATCTATAGAATCCTTCAGTTCTCTGATAATTTGTAACCATACTGTTTTCCTGTCAACACATGCTTTTGCTGTGGGAGGTCTGCTTTCTTGTAACTCTTGTGTACAATGCAGATCTGGAGATCTTTAGCAAGAATCTTCCAGTCATGTGGTTAAGATGCTCACCAGTGGCAGAGCTGACACGGGTACCCAGACCATTTGATCAGTGAGCCACGTTTTCTCACTACCCCGCATCCCACAGGAACCTCTGCCGCACCTGTCACTGTGACAGCACCAATCTCCCCCAGTCCACTGCATCTCTTCCAACCCTGGCAGAAAAAACTAGCTGGCTGTTTCCTCAGGCAGACACAAGATAAAGCAATAATAAAATGTTTCTTTACCCGTAGTTTTCTTTGTTTCCATCCTCGAACACAGGAAAAGCAGATGACAAAGAAGAGATGATCTTATTGACTCCCCAAGCCCCAGAAGAACTTGCATTTTCTGCATTGGAGTAAAAAGTAGCATTTTATTATTGTATTAGGAAAGAACATTTATACTTTATGCTAAACTTCACCCACAAATAAGAAAATGGAATAACAGCTTACAGAAAAGAACTGACAAAGTTTTCAAATACTAGATAACAAGATAAGTCACTTTGTAGTGAGATGAAGTGACTTAACCATGGTCACAGGGTTTAACACTCAAGCCTGTAGGTCTTGAGTTCTAGCTACATGCAAGGCACGGTGTTCATCCTCCTCCTAAACCATTGCTCTGGTCATCTGACTCACTGAAAAAAGCTCTCTGTGGCTTTTCTTCCCATTTCCTCTAAGGAAGAACTGACCTCTTAACTTCATATCTAAGGCCTCCCGAGACTAATGATCCATTTATCTTTATGATGATCTCGGTCTGGCTTCCAGCATAAAACCTGGGGCAGCAAATGTGGGCTCCAACACTCCACCCAGGCCATTCATTCCTTGAGCCAGGAAAGGCTCAAGTCATACCTCAAGTACTCAGCTTTTCCTGGCCATTCCTTACTCACCAGGATTTTGTCCTTCTATTATTTTTTAAGAAATAAAACAAACCTATGACATATATTTAGTACCTTTACAAACACTAACATTTTTTTATTTCATGCATTCCCTGCCCTTATGGTGACAAGCTAATCAAGGGAAGGGCAATTTCTTGTACATTCCTTGATATTTCCTGTGGCAACCACCCACAATGCCTGCACTTAGTAGTGTTTAACAAATTATTACTTTGAAACTGGGCCTCAAAAGCATCTTCATTTTGATCTAGAGATGGCCATTCATCTTTGTCATCAGAAATATCAGGAAGTGTAGGAGCCTGAAACATATTCATGATGAAACCTTAGAAGAATAAAAAGAGTAACTGTAAACATGATTGCAAAAGAGCTTTCATTAATTTGTTGCCAGAGGCTACACATTCAAACAAAAGGCTTTTTACCTAATGCTTCTTTTGTGTGCACAGTGGGTGATGGCTGCGCCTTGGATGGGGTTGCCTGAACCGTTCCCAGTGATGTGTTTGGAGTTGTGTGAAAAGAACCTGTGTTAATAACCTTATGTGTTTCAGACCCTATAAAGGAAATGGGACAAAATGCATTACCAGCAGAGAAATCAGAATAATTCAGAAAGCACCAAATTTAAGAAACATTACAATGAAAACATTTTATTATTGCTGATAATTACCACTAACGACTGCTATTATTATAAGTGCTCACATATCTTTCATTTTTATTTTTATAATAGTCCCATGAGGTAGGTAAGGCAAGAATTATTCTTTCATGGAAAAAGAAATGAAAGTTCTAAGAGATGAAGTGGCTTGGTCGAAGATCACATCAAATTAGCAGCCCTGTCATAAATAGTACCCTCCATTCCACTGTATCCTAAGAAATACATGTCAATAGTCACACAGTGGATCTTAAGACTGGCTTTCCCAGACAACAGCATAAAGGCCCTGCAAAACCTGGGCCCTGTTCACTCAGACCTCATCTTCCTCCTTCTCTTCTGATTCACTCCAACCACCTCAGCCTCTTCGCTATGTGCAGAAACCATCAGGGATATTTCTCATCTCAGGGCTCTGCACTTGCTGTTCTCTCCGCCTGAAACAGGTTTTCCAAGCTAGCTGCATGGGCAGCTCCCTCCTTTGGGATTTTATCCAAAATATCACTCTCTTTGGGAGCATCTTTCCTTGTCACCTCTGACGTTTCAATCCCCTCCCTCTAATGCTTCCTTTCCCCCTCTGTGCAGGCGGGGGGTTTGTCCTTTCTATTCATAACTCTATCCCTAACTGTCTGGAACAGTGCCTGGCATCTGGCAGGTGCTCAGGAAGTCTTGGTGAAATGCAGGTGGTGGAAGCTGTTTTGAGTAGCTTCGCTCCCCAGTGAACTGTCACTCCAGAGAATACCAGTCACAGAGGGCAAGTGAATGCACAATTGATGTATCTTGTTTTGTTCACAAAACTTATCTTTGTGCAAATGCTTCTAACAAAGCAGTGCCAAATAGAAGTATAACACTCCGAATTAAACTTTTAATTTCCTTTCCTACCTCATGATATATTAAAGATGACTCTTGTTTTAGATACATGTGCTGAGAAATTTAATAAAAAAGTTTCATAAAATCAAGTTTCCAAAGGATTCTACCTAATAAGATATGACTAACAAGTAGATTTCCACCTTTACTTGAGATGGTCTGGGGCTTCTCTTACCCCTAAATTCCAAGAATTGGAAAGTGAACACCCCCGTTCAGTAAGGTTTGAAGTCTTCACGAGCCACAGCCACCCAACAGACCTCTGCATGACCTGGAGAAGTCTGGGCAAAGAGGTCAGAAGCCAATTTAATATAATTAAACATTACCTTCTTTTATCTCTGCTCCACTCTGTCGTTTGAATTCATGAGTACTTTTAGTCACACATCTGAAAGAGAAAACCCTTGAGACAAACTGACTCCTAAACACGAACAATAAAAAATGTCAGCAATTATAAGCCTGTTCTTAAAATACAGACGGAAGTGTTTAGGTCTATAGTGTAAGTACACAAAATGTTTTATTTCTTCTTTCATTTCCTTTTGAAGAAATGAATTCTTACAGATAAAGGTCAGGTACTACATGTTGGCTTGACACAGTGGGCCTGTATTCTAAGATCATGATAATCATTCCTATATGTGGTAGGGCAGGAAAACTGCCTCTGGTTCAAATGACCCCATTTATTACATAGGCTCAAGGGCTCACACCTGGGTCGAGGCCCTGGTGACCAATGCAGCTAGCCATAGCCATACTATGGGAAGCACTGGAGTGCTTTAGCTGTGATGAGGAGTCAGTAGCCACACAGCATGCTTCTTCCGACTGTAAGAGTTCTCAAGAAATAAAAAAGATGGCACACAAGGCATTTATATCACAAGTACAGTCACCATAGTGGACCTCATTTGTCTATTGAACATTGCTAGAATTCCCTTATTAGGGACCATGTTAGGATGTAAGTAAAAAGTACAACACACTTAGTTTTACAAATCCTCACTAAACTGCTTAAAAACATGAGTTTTTATATGGGATTCTGGAAAAAGACATCTTTTCTCTGCTATGGTAAGTTGTCTCGGCTAGTGAGAGTACCAACGGGGTCCATTCAACCCCTTGCCTGGGCTGGGGTCAGGGTCAAGCTGAGGTGCTTCTGACTGAGATCTAAATGTTCATTAGGTTAAAGAGTTTCACAGTTTTATAGGGACAGCTTGTCTGACTCCTCCAGCATCATGACTCTGTCTCTGCTGGGGCGGATGGACATGCAACATCTCTTTGGGCCTGTCACTGCTCTCCTGTTTTTATCATTTTATAGCTGCGTTAACAATGAAGAACTAATGAGGTCATAGCCCCCAATGACACAACAGTTCTTTTTTTCTATATACACTATATAACACAGGACACAGGTCTTAATTTATTAATCTAATGTGAGTGAAAAAGCATTTTAAATATTATGTCTAGGAGAAATCATGGATAAAAATTAACCTCAGATATTGAGAAGAACCAGTCCTTATGAACCATAATCTGTGCTAACAGTTTAGCCTAAGGGAAGGGTTCAAGTTACACTGTTGCTCTCCTTTTTTCTAATAGATCAATAAAGTTATTATATGTAAAAAGAGAGAAACAGCATGCCAAAGTCATGGAAGATAAAAATTTAAACAAAGCAAATTATTGTTTATAAATTATAACTTCTGAAATCTAGGAAAATCCCTCAAAATTGGAGGAAAAAACCTCCAAACAAGTGTACAGATAGATTTTGGCATATTGTGTAATGGATATGAATCCCAAATTACTCCTGGTGGGAAGACAGAAGGATTAGGAGAACTCATGTGAAGAACACATGTCAGGACAGTAATAATCACTACATGTATTCAAGGCCAGTAGGAAAGGTAATTTCACTTTAATTACAGTTTAATAGCTGCATATTCTCCAGTTACCAAAAAATAAAATAAAATGGTGAGTTTGAGGGTACTGAATATTTTTAATTGAAGAGAGAAGTATGAAATGAAATAAATACTCAAAAAGGAAAATAAGAGTAATAAGTCTGAAAGATTTGGGACGATTTTGGTAACTTTTTCAACAACATGCCCATCTAAAAATTATTTTAAAAACAGGAATCATTCATCTTTTACATACTCTTCTTGAAACTGCAGAACATGTAAAGAAGCTGACAAATGCCACTCCTATCACCATCGTCTCTAGGACTACCTGTGCCTTACCCGTCATCTTTTCTGGCCACTGGAAATATGGAGTCCGTCACTGGCTGGGCTGCCAAAGGAACAGGAAGAGATACGCTCTGGCTGATGGCAGGGGACACCAAAGCAGCAGTGACAGCATCTGCCACAGGAGGAGCAACAGGTGTTGTCTCTCTGGGTCTCTCCCCCATGTTCTTTGAGGTCTGCTGATTGATGGCTGGAAGACATGGAGCTCTTGGTTCCTGCCAGGAGCCTGCACTTGGCCCCGTACATGCTGGATTAACCTTTCGTGTTAAGCAAACAAACAAAAACAAAGCCATGAAGTCCAAGTACTACTCATGAGGAACTACAGCTTCTCGAAGAATGGCATCTGTCTTCAGTAGTCCCCTCCCCTCGCGGCATCCCCACACCCCTTCAGGTACAGCCAACGACAAGGACCACTGTACATGACGGATGCTTTTGTAGCTTCTTGACAACAGATAAAATTGTCAGCTTCTATTTCTAATGACTGAAATAACGAGTCCCTGCAGTTTTATCAGTATTTAAGAACTGTTACTTCTCTTAATTTTGAGAAAGGACCAACAAATCAATGCCCTTTCATTAATGGCATTCCTTTCATTAAAATACGCTTGGTAGCCATCTTTTCTCTAACGAGGAGAAAATGTGACTAACTGGCAACAAGAGCCGCCACCAGAACATGACTCAGTGGGAAGGCTGACAAGCTCTTGACTTAAAACCTTTGTTTTTCCACTCATGTGCACTTAGACTGTCACTACATACTCTTACATTAAAAAGTTAAAAGACAGTAGAGTGAATTCCTCACCATACAAAAGTATTCTCACAAATTGTTTAAAAAAAAAAAAAAGCACCAACATCTATGGCAAGAATAGTTAGGTCACAAACAAATGGATAAAATATAAAAAGTTCATTTTCCCTAGCCATCAAAAAAAGCAATCAAAAATGACCTATACCACTTTCTCACCTACCAAACTAAAAAAAGATCAAAATTAATAATAATACTCAATTCTGAAGACATGTTTTGAGAAGGAATAATCAGACTTTCTATACCAGATATCAAAACTTACAACAAAGCTATGGTAAATATACAATATGGAATGATCAAGAAGAAACCTACTAATCAAAACAAAGGTACATTTTAGAAACAGATCTTGTATATTCAAAATGTAGTATGTGATAAAGATATTTTAAATCAAAGGGGAAAGGCTGAGTAGCTCAACAATTGATTTAGGGGCAACTGACAGTCCATTTGGGAAATAGATCCTTATGCTATCCCAGCACAAAAGCAAGCTCCATAAAGGAGGCTTCTGGTTAAAGACAGTGGCTTAAACATGTGCTTTATCATCGACTCCCCCCAGAACCTCACCAAAAGGTTGGTAAAGTCATTCTAATACCTAAAACAACAGTTGGAGGAGGCTGATCAGGAGAAACTTTCAGACATTTAGATACGTCTCAGAATGGAAGTGAAAGTGGAGGTAAGAGCATGAACACTAAAAAAAATCCCAAGGGAACATGATTCTCCTTCAAGAACATGATTCCCTTTTGAGAACAAAGCGCCCAACCAAATGATCACCCATGTGTGAGGGTACAAGAAAGATGCTTTTAGACATGCAAGAGATCTCAAAAAATTAATCGTTCATATATGCTTTTTTTAAAAAAAGCTCCTTGAGACTGCATGCCACCAAAATGGGGCTGTTAAAAGGAAATGATGCCGTAAGAACTAGAAAATAAGCAGGGACACACCACCGAGAGGAGTCAGGGAGGCCAGCATGGAGGAGGTAGACAGATGGTCCTGGGAGGCATGTGGCCAAGAGACGTGAAACTAACAGTGTACCTGATGCACTTGAACATAATGAAAGCATATTTTTAGTGTCTCCCAACAGTTTAGAGAGAAATAACTGGTAAGTACCACAAAAATATAGCACAGGAGAAAAATGAAATAATTATTTTAACAACTGCTTGGAATTATCTAGGGAAAACAAATTATACAAGAAAGGAAATCCAACTAAATAAGAAAAATATGTAACAATCCAATTGAAAAATGAATAAAGTCAAATTTAATTAAAAAATTAATTTTAAGAAAAAAAGATAAATTTAATTTAAAAAGTCAATTTTAAGAAAAAAAGAAAGACAAACAGCCACTAAATGTAGTTTTAAAAGTCCAAATTTACCTGTGATTAGAAAACAACACATCAGATGGTTAAAAATATTTAAGATAGCTAATGTTAGCCAAGTGTATACAAAAAACATGCACTTTTATTCACTGTTATGTGAGTGTAAAATTTTTGGAGGACAGATGGGCAGTATTTTAGGTGCACAAACTTCAGCAGCAATTCTACTTTTCTGCATCTTTCCTAGAGTAATAATCTCATGTCTGAGAATGCTCACTGCAGCATGGTTTCCAACAGTTTCCACATGACACATGTCCTTCCTAAAAGGTATGACAATAGACTGTGCTGCTATTAAAACGAGTTAGATTTCTGTGTAATAACAAGGAAAGATTTGCAAGATGGGTTAGGTAGAAAAAGCACAAAACCTTATACAGAAACTTCAACTGTATACATATTTATGTGTTCATGCATAGTAAAGTTCTGGAAAAATGCAAACTACATAGTTAGCAATGAAGGACAGCATTCATTTATATACGTGTAACTATACACACACATGCACACCCACATATATATGCATTTTTGTTTTTTATAAAATCGTATAGTCATGCATTTTTATAATTTTCAAAATATGTAAGACATTAAAGTGTTACTAGACAGTTACATGTAAAAGAATGAAGCTGGACCACTTTCTTACACCATCCATAAAAGTAGATTCAAAATGGATTAAAGACCTCAATATTGAGACCTGAAACCATAAAAATCCTAGAATGGAACACAGACAGTAATTTCTCTGACACTGGTCATAGCAATATTTTTCTAGATATATCTCCTGAGGCAAGGGAAAGAAAAGCAAAAATAAACTATTGAGACAACATTAAAATAAAAATCTTTCACAGCAAAAGAAACCTGTAACAACACAAAAAGGCAAGCTTCTGGGAGAAGATATTTGCAAATAACATATCCAAAAGGGGTTAGTATCCAAAATAAATAAAGAACACCACTCAACACCAAAAAAACCACAATAACAAACAATCCAATTAAAAAATGGGAATGGGACCTGACTAGACATTTTTTTCAAAGAAGACATCCATATGGCCAACAGACAAAGGAAAAGATGCTCAACACCATCATCATCAGGGAAACGCAAATCAAAACCACAATGAGATATCACCTCACACCTGTCAGATTGGCTAAAATCACAAAGCCAGGAGGGGTGCTTGGGTAGCTCAGTGGGTTAAGTGTCTGACTCTTGGTTTCAGCTCAGGTCATGATCTCAGGGTTCATGAGTTCGAGCCCGATGTCGGGCTTTGCACCGCCAGTGTGAAGCCTGCTTGGAATTCTCTCTCTATCCTGCTCTCTCTCTCAAATGAATGAACTTTAAAAAAATAAGTTCAATTAAATTAAATTAAATCTAAAAAAGGTCAGAAAACAGCAAGTGTTGGAGAGGATGTGGACCCTCGTGCACTGCTGGTGGGAATGTAAATGGGTGCAGCCACTGTGGAAGCCAGTATGGAGGTTCCTCAAAAAATTAAAATAGAAATACCATATAGTCCAGTAATCTCACTACTGGGTATATATACACCTCTATGTTTACTGCAGCATTATTTACAACAGCCAAGATATGGATACAACCTAAATGTCCCTTGATAGATGAATAGATAAGGAAGATATGTGTGTGTATGTATGTGTATGTATATAATATTCCACGTATACACACAATGGAATACTATGCTGTCACAAAAAAGGATGAGATCATGTCATCTGCAACATGGATGAACCCAGAAAATATTGTACTAAGTGAAATAAATCAGACAGAGAAAGGCAAATACCATATGATTTCACTCATATGTAGAATTACAAAACCAAAACAAATGAATAAACGAACAAAAAGCAGAATCAGACCTATAAATACAGAGAACAAACTTATGGTTGCCAAAGGGGAGAGAGGTAAGGGGATGGGCAATGAGTGAAGAGGAGTGGGAGATATAGGCTTTCAGTTATGGAATGCATAAGCCACAGGAATAAAAGGTACAGTAGAGGAAATATAGTCAACGGCATTTTAATAGCATTGTACGGTGAAAGATGGTAGCTACACATGTGGTGAACATAGCATAACACATAAAGAAGTTGAATCACTATGTTGCACACCTGAAACTAATGTAACATTGTGTGTCAACTATACTCAAATTAAAACAAAAACAAAACAAAACAAAAAGGAACAAAAAAGAAGAAAGAACGTAGGCCTGGAATTCATCAGGAAGCAAGACGAATGCAGCATGACTTTCTAAGAATAAAGGGGAAAGAAAACTTTTGGCATGATGTATATGTTTACTATCTTGATTGTGAGGATAAGTTTATTGGTGTATATACATATCAAAATTTAGCAAATTTTATACTTTTAATATGTGTAACTTATTGTATGTCATGTATACCTCTATAAAGCTCTAAAATAAAAAGAAAAAATCTAAAAAAAATTAAAGTGTTTATCTTCATCGTATCCTATATCACAGACATATACTATGTGATCACTTAAGCAGCCATTACGTAGCTGAAATTGATTCTCAGTCAACCCCATTCCTTAATAATTTTAAGAAAATATGTGACTCTAACATACTCGTCACCTCTCCACTCTTCCAACATGAAACAATGGCAAGCAAAATATAACTAGACAATTAATGAAATTATTAAATTCATATTCTCATCACTGTATAAAAAAATCCAAAAAAGACTACATATATGAATAAACATATAAGTATGTACACACACACTTATAAAAACATAAACTCTTTATAACTTCCCTTTCTCATTTTACATTTTGAATACCTTTCTGTGTCCAATTCTAAAAATTTGGAAAGCTAGTAGCTAAACTAACATCAGAGTTAACTCTAAAAACATGGTACAGAAAGGAGCAAGTAAAAACAGAAATCAGTGTTACTGGGCAGGAAAAGCATTCGGCAAAGGGCACGCACATACCTCAGACCTTTCCTGGAAAGCGGGCAGGTTCTCCTGGGACGTCTCCTCCACCTGATGCAACTTCTTATGAAGTTCATCCATTTTCTGTTTTAATAGTTGTTCTTCAAAAGCATTTGCTTCTTTTCTTTTCATATAATGTCTGTCTTCATTTACTTTAGGAAGGAAAAAATGGTTTCCATGCAAATTTAAATTCAGGTCATCAGAGGAATACAAAAAAAATGAGTGAAAGATTATTTTTAAGATGGCAATTTTTTTTTTTTTTACTAGTCTTTTCCATGTATATTAGGTTATTAGCAGTGAAAGATGTCTTACCTTTTAATTATAATTTTACCTGCCTTTGGTATGGTTGTGGTATGGTTGTTTTTAAGTTCAGGGCATGTAAGGTAAAAATTTACATGTTGACTGATAAAAATATTTGATAATAGCACAATGATAATAATCATTTTTTATAAAAGTCATGATTCTGCATATCATCTGAAAGTGGAACAGGTAAAAAATCTAAATCTGTAGGTGCTTTCTGAGAAGAAATAGGAGTCAAGTGCACTGAAAGGTCAGTGCCTCACATGTACTGCAGTTAGTCTCACTTGCAATGACTGGTTAACATAACCATATCGCATTCAAATCAGATCCTTTGGCTAAGACTTTACGACACAGTGTGTGAAAGAAAAATGCATCTGTGCATGACACAGAATGGGTCCTCCATGAGTGTTAACTGCCTCTCTCAATTGTTCAACGAATGAGAAATGATAAACAGACAAAAAAGGCCAACAGAGCAGCTCTCGTCCACATTACTTAGGTGGTGTAAAAGCCCTGAGTGGAACAAAGTTCTACTTTCCTCTCTAAAGTCCACATTGTTATAGCAAAGACAAGCACAAACTGGTGTTACCACTCACAGTTTTCCCTGTGAGGAACAAAACTTGACCTACTACGTAGCCATAAATAACGTGGCACTTTGATCAGAGGGCTCCTTCTGCATGTCTTCTTTGTTGTTCTTGCAGATTTTAGAAAATCTCTTCTCAATTCCAGTTCCTAACCTTATTCTTTCACAGTACAAATAACTGACCTACAGGTTTAAAACTGCTATGTACAGAAGTTCAAATCTATACAGATAATAATTAAAAGCTTAAAGTATCACTAAAAGGGAAGGCAACGCTGGTATATCTGCTTAATCTCCGTTAGTGCTGTATCAACTCTGAGCTTTGCTGTCAAGACGTCAGTTTAGTCCCTGGACAAATGTGGCTGCTACCCTTGTACTTAACAAAGACTTCCAGCCTGCTGATAGATGAGCTAGACACTATTTTGCAGATTCTTTCAGCATAGTCAATTACCTGTTTAAAAAGGTAATTATTCAAAGGTTATTATTTTAAGTGACTAGAGTATCTCAGATCACAAGACTGCAAGTACCCCATTGTTCATGCTTTCTCCGTTGATTGTATTTCTGGGCTCTCAGCTCTTCAAAGGAAAATTCGGATTCTCCACGAATAAGCTTCTCCTTGCAATACATAACGACCTGCTCAACATCAGCTTTGGCTGCTAAAGATGGTAGTGCAGAGTATCCTGATTTGGAAATCATGATCACCCTTTGCTCCCTACAGTGGGGAAAAATGCATTATTTACAATAGGGTACTAAAACAGCTCTTGAATGAAAATAAGTAATAGTTTATTGCACTGATTATACTTGCATTTTTGAGTCTTTACCAGAAGCTGAAGATATTACCCCAGAAACTACCCCAGAAACTTCTGAGCCCTAAAAAGAAAGAAAGGGAACATCAGCACTTATCTGAAAAGAAACTGTCATACAGATTATTTCACAAAACAATATGAAAGTGTTAGAGGGGCTCTGTAACTAGATTTATATATGTTTTTTAAAATTATAATTTAATCATACTTATTAATCTTATAACTTTTGTAACAAAAATTCCAATAGGAAAGTGATTTAAAAAATTTCTACTTGTCAATCGAGAAGGGCACTTATTCCCTTCCAATGAAGAGACAAGGAGCTGGGCCTGTGTTATGGGATTAATATTCCAAAATTCTACATTAATAAAAAAAAATCATAAAAATTTCCTTTTGGTACTATTCTATTCTTAGGAGTTCCCAATGCTAGGACTGATTGACTAAACAAATATTTATTGAACATCTCATACATGTCCTGTCCTGAGCTAGGTCTTAGAAATGTGACCATAAATAAAATTTATCTGTCTGTGTGACAATTTACATAGTTGGGGCACCTGGGTGGCTCAGTTGGCTAAGCGTCTGACTTTGGCTCAGGTCATGGTCTCATGGTTCATGGGTTCGAGCCCCGTGTCAGGTTCTGTGCTGACAGCTCAGAGCCCGCAGCCTGCTCTGGATTCTGTGTCTCCCTCTCTCCCTGCCCCACTCCCTTGCCCCAGCTCATGCTCTGTCTCTCTCTCAAAAATAAATAAGCATTAAAAAAAATTTTTTTAAAGTTACCTAGTTGGGGCAATAGGAAGCAATGAGGCTGGCAAACATGTAGAATGTAAAATGAGACAGTTTGAGTATCTTATTAAGGTGAGAAATGCATATCCTGCGTCTAGCAATGTGTCACATGAATGAAACTTGTAACGTGCCCTAAGAACAGAGGCCTTTCTGTTGGAGTTAGCCTAAAGGAGGTCTTTAGCAAACTGAAAGAGAAATTGCAGTATGAAGAGGAAAGACGCTGGGAAACAGGCTAGGGGAAGCAGAGACTTGAACAGAAGAGATCTCAACAGAGCAAAAGTCTCAACAATGAACAAGAAGCACAAGTAGAAGACCACCTTTCCCAGCTGCGATGGCAGGGAGGGATGCAGTTACATTTACTGGTTGGTGGCAGAAAACTAACACATATCATCTAATGGCTTTTGTTGTCTCACTAAAATAGTATTTTTGCCAGCTCCCAAAGGAGAGGTTAGAGACAGCCAGGTCCCAAGTCTGAGGAAAGGGAAGTTAAAATCACTATAATGTGGCCTTAGACAGTGAAATGGGAGGCATAGGAAGTACATAAAACATCGAGTGAACCAGGAAACGGGAAACATAATTTCTGTGGAGTAAAGCCCTGGTTGAGGTTATAGGTACCACTATTCTAAGCACCTGAGTTTTTTTTTTAAGTTTATTTTTATTTACTTTGAGAGAGAGAGAGAGAGTGTGAGTGAGCAGGGGAGGGACAGAGAGAGGGAGAGAGAATCCCAAGCAGACTCTGCTGTCAGCACGGAGCCTGACATGGGGGCTTGATCTCATGAGCTGTGAGATCATGACCTGAGCCGAAGCCAAGAGTTGGGACACTTAACTGACTGAGCCCCCCAGGAGAGTATTATCTAACGTAGGGACTCCTGTGCCCATGTGAGTGGAACCCCGGAGGAGAGAAGCTGCTGGGGAGGAAGTAAAGACAGAAGGTTAAACAGTGGGGGGCCTGAGGTCAGATAAACAGAGAAGTTACTTAAATTTAACATCTGAGGAAAGCAGCGGTAGATGATGACAGGCCACAGGTGCAGGTGGCTGACAGAGAAGTTAGAGTCACAGGGACAGGGTCAAACAAATGAGATGTCAAAGTGGATGTAAAAGGCAGCTGGAAACCCATTCAACGCCATTCCCGGTTTCCACATAGCCCACAAACGTCATTATTACCTGATTCTTAGAAATGCAGCCTGCATTGTTTCCTGGATTTGATTTTGATGTCATCATTTGATTTAAAATCTGAGCATTATGCAGAGGTTCTAAGGTTCTAGCTATGGGGGGGGGCGGTGGGGATGAAATAAAGAGAAACAAGGATAAAACCATGTTAAGTAAAATTATTACAAATATATTCCCCTGGTCTTTCAATAGGTAGCATAAGAAATAAATCAATTCATTGATCACTGTCTTAGGAAATGTAACTAAAACACTTTTAAGATGATAAGAGAAATATTCTGGAGATAATTTAAACAACAGGATGGGATAGTTGATGCTTATTTCTGAAATGTAATCTTTATTTCTAAGAAAAAGTATGACTACATTTCTTTAAAAGTTGCATTAAACACATTTGATTCAATTCAGAACAGATGGACTCTAAAGTAAGCCTTGTCCTCTTGGCAAATTTTGATTATTTTTAAAAAATAAATCCTAAAAATCCTAAAATATAATGAATTCAAGTTTTCTTTTGGGTTTGCTCTTTTAAATTGCTAAGACAGAGCTCTGCTCTCTAGGGAGAGTGTTTTCCCCGTTACCTAAGGCAATACAATCAATAAATACTGGATGAATTATTTTCTTAGGGAAAAAAGGCAGTACAAATCAGAGACTAAATTATTACCAATTTCGACATTTTTAGAAAGCATTGTTTTACCTTGAGTTGGCAAATGGGTTTCAGCGAGGCGTGACTGAAATAACCTAAATGGCAGGAGTAAAGGCATCAACATAGATTATAAACTTACAGGGAAAACTAAATCAATCTATTTATCTAGATCAATCTATATCTATCATGACAGCTTACTGTAAGCTAGTAAAGACTGAGGTTGAGAGAGAATATAGAGTTGAGTTTTAGAATTGCTTTAAAATAAAAAACAAAAATTCTGGGATTTTCTTCATACCCAATATACTGTATTAGAAAAATTCCCCCTTCCGTCTACTTTATTTCAGTATTTCTCAAACTCATATAATAAACGTACCCTCTTTCTCTGTGTATCGTCTGCAAATGTTACAACATGGGGTGTCTGAACTCCTTACCTTGGGCATTCTACACATCTGGACCATAATGAATATAATGTTAAGAAGAAAAAAGTCTAAAACTTAGACGCCCACTCCAAATGGCAGATACATTATTGTTCATGCTGTGAGAACTTTCAAAATATGTCATTTCATGGCAACCTTACACACCAAATCACCTGTTGAGTAATACGCAACTTCCAAACCTGACATTTTTGGGTGATATGAGCAAAAATATAGAGTATAAAGAGAATAAGAGATGTACAACCAAATGCCAAATCTTGTGACTCTTAATTCAAACAAACCAGTGGTAAAAAAAAACCAAAGAACAAAAAAACTTCACAATGTTTTACATAATGAGGAATAACTGAAAATTAGAGGATCTAAGAAATAACAGTTAAAATTTGTTAGGTGTGAAAATGGCCTAATGTTCTGTACAAAAAATCACTTTCTAGACGTGTTTATGTATTTGGGATAAACTATTTTGCTGTCTTGGATTTGCTTTAAATTCTTCAGCATAGAAAAAACATGATCAAATGTTAATAATTATTAAAAGCACGTGACAGGTAAATGGGAGGTTCATTTTATCTTTTTTTTTTAATGCATGCTTGAAAATTCTCTCTATAAAGTTTAAAAAGAACATGGACGCTGTAGCAAAGTTGAAAACAATGAGTGTGTTAAATCTGGCAAGGGGTACAGTGAGATAAGTGATCTCAGATGCTGTTGGAGAGGGGCCAGCTGGTTTACCCTTCTGAGCAGGGACTGCGCTTATATGTACCACAAACCTTAGAAACTCTTCATACACCCTTTGACTATATAGTTTCAATTCTGAGAATCTATCAGAAGGAAAGAGAAAAATAGGAAATCTACTGGGAGCTAACGCTATGAAAAAGGAAAAAGACCTTGACACAAAGCTGCAGATGTATGTAAAGCACGCCTGCAAATCTTATAATGAGCAGAGAAAAACATGTCAACTAAAATGCCAGGTTTCTTCTGCTATTTTCAGCATTTCCTAAATGAGGTATATTTAATCACAGAAAACAAAAGTTGTGAAAAATAGTTATTAAGATATTCATTATGTTGTTCTTTATAAAAATCAAAATGTTGAAAACACCTTCAATGTTCATTTGGAGAACACTTAAATTATGACATAACTCTGGGACAGGTTTTACAACTGCTTTGTAAGGAGTATAAAAGTTCATAATTTCTTAAGGGCAGTATCAAGAGACATAACAGTACGATTTACTGTTAAAATATACAAATACAAGGACATGCACACAGGGATAGAAAAAGATACTGGAAGGCAACACACCAAAATGTTGCCAGTAATATTTCTGGGCAGTTTCCTTTCCTTTATACTATTTTGTATTATCCACATGTTCACAATGAGAAAGATTTCCCTGTACAAACAGATAGCAGTAAAAATTTTTAGGAGCAAACATTACACTTCAAAGTAGGGAATACTGGGCAGTTTTATTTTCAAACTACCTGTAATGTTGTTGTAGCTGTTCTCTTGGTTCGGCCTGGTTTTGAAGTCCTCTCCGAAAAACGGCGCTGGCGTGCTGCAGCTCTCCCTGGCCTTCCAGATGCCCGGCCCAGGCTATGTACAGAGGCGACGACATGGTCCCAATCCCATGGTTATACAGAAACTCAAAAAACTGATGAAGATCACTGTTGTACTCGGCCTACCGAAACCCAAAGCAAACAGATATAAGAACAAAGGAACTGGTGGTCTAAATATGGCTCAGAGCCCGGCTCCCTTCAATGTTTGTTCATTCTTTTTTCTGTTTTTTTTTTTTTTTAATGTTTATTCATTTTTGAGAGAGAGAGAGAGAGAGAGAGAGAGAGAGAGACAGAGTAGGAGCGGGGGAGGAGCAGAGAGAGAGGGAGACGCAGAATCCAAAGCAGGCTCCAGGCTGTCAGCAGAGCCTGATGCGGTGCTCGAACTCAAGAACTGTGAGATCATGGCGTGAGCCGAAGTTGGATGCTTAACCGCCTGAGCTACCCGGCGCCCCCAATGTTTGCTCCCCATGGAGGCTTCAGGTTACACTGTGTAGGGCAGGCTCATGTGGCCTGACAGCAAACCTAAAAATTAAGCTCATTCCTTTCCTTACCCACACTATTTCCCAGGATACTGGGTTCCATAAGGACTCATAATGTATTAACAGTTGTCTTAATCTGAGCTTGCCCAAGTGCCACAGGGTGCCTCTAATCCTAGTATCTCGTATTTATTGAACGAATCCATCTTAACTCTATCCATCATGATTACCAGAACTTGTGCCCCCAAAGCCTTTATTTCAAGACTGTAAAGACACAACCTTTTAAAGCCTAACCTGAGGCAGCCCATTCCTGAGGCAGTACTAAATTTAGTTCCTAAGAGTTAATATTTTCTTAATTATTCACAGTGAATTTAATTTACTCCCAGGAACCCTCTGAGTACCTGGCAGCGCCTGGTTATCCTTCCATCCCCAAACACACCTCTCATCCAACAAATCTTTTAATTTAGTGGTTTCTATCTCATGTCATAACACTTACTGACTGGATAGACAGAGGAAGGCTTTAAAATTAAATGACTGACTCCATAATACAAAAGCCAAAATGTTCTAAAATACAGGTCTCTGGCCATACAACTTTTAAAAATTTATGACTGGAAGCAGAGTAACTAAAATAAGACAGTCTAAAATGATCTTAAAATCTGGGGAAAAAAACAAAAATATGATATGATTACAGATTTGATTATGCATCTGAAAGTATACTTACAAATTTTAAACAATAATTGATGAATCTTGGATCATTGTGGTATTTCTTCTTATCTAAAAATTCTTTCATTAAATGTTCTAATAAAGTTGTCAAGTAGTCCTTATTCTCAGGAAAATTCTCTTCTACCCATCGCATGTAACTAGAAAAATATGGATAATATTAATTTCTAGGGCAGCATATAGTTTGTTTGGGAGAAGGAGAGAGCATGAGCTGGGGAGAGGGACTTTTTTTTTCTTTTTTGAGAGAGAGAGAGAGAGAGAGAGAGAGAGAGAATGAATCTCAAGCAGGCTCCACACCCAGCACGGAGCTCCATGAGGGGCTCAGTCTCACAACTATGAGTTCATGACTTGAGCCAAAAATCAAGAGTCAGATGCTTAACCGACTGAGCTGCTCAGGCACCCCAGAGAAAGAGGGAATCTTTAAGCAAGCTCTGTGCTCAGCACAGAGGCTGATGTGGGGCTCAATCAATCCCATGACCCTGGGATCACGACCTGAGCCAAAATCAATAGTCAGTCACTCAATTGATTGAGCTGCCCAGGGGACCCCAATATAGTTTGTTTAAAGGACAAAAATAAACTAAATGCTAACCTTTCCCATTCACCAAGTGGGTCATCCCCCTTGTAGCTCTGCATATGGGCTTCAAACATTCTAGAACAGAGAAAAATAGGCACATGACTTATTAGGGATAATTCCTAAAAGCAAAAGATATATTTTATTTTATATGTATCATTTACAAACCTTAAAGTTGAAATCTTAAATATCAGTTCAAATGCTGTATTAAACATTAAAAGATTATCCACAAAACTCAGACGCGGTGTTTTTCCAGAAGAAAGCAGAACCCAAGCCCCCGAAGTTGGCCGTTGTGAAAGAGATGGCTGGAAGAGGGTCCCAGACTCTATCCTTAGGCCCTAACAGTCTCCTTCTCCTGTCACAGATGCCTAATGTCACCACCATCATGAAAGGCAGTGTCCAGAAGTTTGCTATTTCTTTAATGGTGGGACCCCTCCTCTTGCTGCTCAGGAGCTTGGCACAGACTCATCTAGAAGGAGACCTGAAGGGGGCTTGTGAGTGGGTGTAGGAGTATAGGGTACAACCAAGCAGATTTCCAGAGACAGTATGCCTTCTGGGCCTCAACGCAACACAGCATCCCTCAGGAAGGGCACGTAACGGTAATGTTCGTAAACCAGCGACTACAGCTCCCAGAGAACTCTGCTTGCTGCTACTTCTGCATACCCAACTGCAGCTTCAAAAAAAAAAAAAAAAAAAAACCAGCTGGGCAAAGCAATGTTCTCTAAGGGCACTTAAGTGCTGGGGGGAAGGTAAACAAACACCTACAATAAAGTCAGGTGACATTAAGTACTTAGGGAAAAAAACAAAAGCAAACAAAATGGGACATGAGGTTAAGAGTGTGGCAAGAGTTAGAATTTTTAGAGTGGTCAGGGAAGGCCATTCCTTGAGAGAATGACACTAGATCAGAGAGCCAGCCAGGCAGGTATCTAAGAGTGCTGAGCTCGAAGGGTGGGGTGACAAAATGTAATTTGCATCTTAACATGTCCATTCTGTCCATCCAAGCCAAAGAGGGGCAGAATGGGAACAGAAGTGGGAAACCAGTTAGGGAGCTACTGCAGTCCCAGTAGGTGGTGAGCTGGACCGGGATAGGAACGGTGCAAGTGGGGGATTTAGGGTGTTTTGGAGAAGAAACAACGAGACTTGCTGGGTGTGAGAGAGATCAAGCTAAGAAAGAGTTCCAGGTTTTCTACTGGAGAAATCACATGAGTTTTGCAAAAATGATTTGAAAGCAATACTTTCTTCAAGCTGTCATCTCAGTATACCAATGAAATCAATGTTTCTTAGGACTCAAAATCTAGAAGCCACAAAAGAAAAGCTAGATAAAGTAAACTGTATATAAATAAAAAGCTTCTACATGTCAAATAAAACATCAAATGGAATCAAAAGAGAAATGATAAACTGGGATAACAAATAGAGCTTCTAGAAATTGGGCGGGGGGGGGGGGGGAGAAGACATCCAGGTGGCCAACAGACACATGAAACGATGCTCAACACCACTCATCATCAGGGAAATACAAATCAAAACCACACTGAGATACCACCTCACAACGGTTACAGGTTAGAGTGGCTAAAATGAACAACAAATCAGGAGACTATAGATGCTGGCGAGGATGTGGAGAAACGGGCACCCTCTTGCACTATTGGTGGGAATGCAAACTGGTGCAGCCGCTCTGGAAAAGTGTGGAGGTTCCTCAAAAACTTAAAAATAGAACTATCCTACCACCCAGCAATAGCACTGCTAGGACTTTACCCAAGGAATACAGGAGTGCTGATGCATAGGGGCCCATGTACCCCCAATGTTTATAGCAGCACTTTCAACAAAAGCCAAAGTATGGAAAGAGTCTAAATGTCCATCAACTGATGAATGGATCAGGAAGATGTGGTTTATATATACAATGGAATACTACATGGCAATGAGAAAGAATGAAATCTGGCCATTTGCAGCAACGTGGATGAACTCGAGGGTGGTATGCTGAGTGAAATAAGTCAGTCAGAGAAGGACAGATATTATGTGTTTTCACTCAGATATGGAACTTGAGAAACTTAACAGAAGACCATGGGGAAGGGGAAAGGGAAGGGGAAAATAGTTACAAACAGAGAGGAAGGGAGACAAACCACAGAGACTCTTAAATACAGAGAACAAACTGAGGGTGGATGGCGGGAGGGGGAGAGGGGAGAGTGAGTGATGGGCATTGGGGAGGGCACTTGTTTTAAAAAAAAATTTTTTTTTAACATTTTATTTATTTTTGAGAGACAGAGAGAGACAGAGCGTGAACGGGGAGAGGCAGAGAGAGAGAGGCAGAATCGGAAACAGGCTCCAGGCTCTGAGCTAGCAGTCCGCACAGCCTGACGCAGGACTCGAACCCACAGACCATGAGATTGTGACCTGAGCCGAAGTCAGACACTCAACCAGCTGAGCCACCCTGGCGCCCCTAGGAGGGCACTTGTTGGGATGAGCACTGGGTGTTGTATGGAAGCCAATTTGACAATAAATCATATTTTAAAAAAAGAAATTGGGGGAAAAACAATAAGAAAAATAAAAGGCATTCCATAGGGAAATACTCTACCTCCTTCATAAAATAAAGTCACCTCACTCAGATACAATTTCTCGCCTACCAGATTGGCAAAACTAAAAAAAATGTGCAACAGTGTATAGATGAAGCAATGGGACTTGCTTGCAGATGGGAGTGCTCTTGATCCTTGCCAAGGGAACTGGTAATAGCTGCCAAAGTTACAGACGGGTTTACTTTTGATCTAGCAAATCCGCTACTGGGAATCTAGAAAACGGATACATCTGTGTATGTGCAAGATGCCACACGTACAAGATTTTTCACTGCACCACTATTTACCAAAAGACTGTCAATAACAACCCAAGTATCCATCAAATGGGGGACTTTTTAGATCAATTATGGTAGATTAAATAAGCAATCGTAAAATAGGTTGAGAAAGAACTCTCTATATACTGATAGAGATCTCCAAGGATATTGGTTTTTTAAAAAAAATTTTTAATGTTTTTTATTTTGAGAGAGAGAGACAGAGCATGAGCAGGGGAGGGGCAGAGAGAGAGGGAGACACAGAATCGGAAGCAGGCTCCAGGCTCTGAGTTGTCAGCACAGAGCCCGATGCGGGGCTGGAACCCACAGGAGCGAGACCATGACCTGAGCCGAAGACAGACACTCAACCGACTGCGCCACCCAGGCGCCCCTCCAAGGATATTGTTAAACAAAAGAAGGAGTGTATATATGCTCTGCTACATTTTATGTGAAATAAAGACAGAAAATGTACACACATATACATACACACCCACCCACATACACATGTGCATATACAGATATACTAATGTATTATTATAATTTAAATGTATCTGCAACAAAAAGCATTTGAAAACTAAACTAGGAAAATGGTTACATATGGGGGTGGGACGGTAGACAGATATAATACATCTCAGTGAATACTTTTCTAAATCTTTTTTTTTTTAAGTTTATTTATTTATTTTGAGAAAGAGACAGCTCAAGTGCGGAAGGGGCAGAGAGAGAAGACAAGAGAATCCCAAGCAGGCTCCTCATGGTCAATGCCCAGCCCGATGCAGGGCTCGAACCCACGAAACTGTGAGATCAAGACCTGAGAGGTAGTCAAGAGCTGGATGCTTAACCAACTGAGCCACCCAGGTGCCCCTATAAAAAGTATTTTTGTTTCCTGAAGAAGACAAGCTTGTCTTCTTTGCATTTGCTGTTCCCTTTGCCTAAAATGTTCTTCCCTTCAGTTTTACATACCTCCTTTTTATCAGTAAGATAAACCAAGAGTCGGAGGCTTAACCGACTGAGCCACCCAGGCACCCCTCTAAATCTTTTTTAAAACTACTTATTTTTAGAAATTAAAAATTATTTCTAAATTTTAATATCCTTCTCATGCCTCATAGGTGAGTACATTTCTCCCATATTTGTTAATAATAGCCTGCCCCAAACATTTCACATTCCAGTACCAACCACATGTCCCTAGTAAAATGGCCTAAAACACACAGTAAATTAATACTAAAAACATCCAGTTTACTGGAGCAAATTGGTCTTAACGTAGTCAAAATAAGGTCAGAAATACCCGATTTCCCTTTTAAAATGGGGGAAACAAGCTTCTAGAAGTGAAATAGTTTGCTGGCTAATAGATTGAAGGCTAAAGACAACGTCTTAAAGTAGATTTCTGTTCTGGGTCTCCTGGATGGCTCAGTCGGTTAAGCATCTGACTTCAGCTCCGGTCATGATCCTGCAGTTCGTGGTTCGTGGTTCGAGCCCCACACAGAGGGTTCGAGCCCTCTGTGTGTAGCACAGAGCCTGCTTCAGATCCTAAGTCTGCCTCCCTCTTCCCCTTCCCCAGCTCACAGGGCGCGCGCTCTCTGTCTCTCGGTAAAGTGGATATTAAAAAAAAAAAGTAGATTTCTGTTCAGGTTTTAATTAATGATCTAGGTCTTCTGATCCCGGAGAGAGTAAATTATTCTGGTGCTGATAAAACTAATCAGTTTTACTTCCTGTCACATATGACCGAACTGTTTTAAAATGCTTGGAAACAATCTAGATAAATCACCTAAAGTCATAAAGCAAAGGTGCAGGAATTAAAAAAAAATTGTTAGCAGGTTGACACAAATGACAACAAGCATAGCTCTTTTTTTTTTTTTTTTCTTAAAGTAACGTTATTCAAAGACTTTTTTTTCAAATTGATTTTGGGATTATGGGTAAAGAGCTATTTTAAGTTCTCCCCCTACTGGAGTAGAATGTTTTAAATTAAGTGGCTTTGAAAGTTTCTCCTGAAACCTACACGCAAGGCTTAGGGTTTTCTTTGGGTTAGACGTTTTTCTCCCACGGCGGCCATCTGCCCAGAGCGACTTCCTTACGAAGGGTCACCGAGAGCTCCGAGGGCCTCACGAGCTGACCAAATCCCCCCGCAAAGTGCCACCGTGGCCGCAGCTAGAGAACAGGGACCGGGGTCTCTGCGGACAGCTCCAGGTACACCGTCCAGGTCCTTTTCACGACCACGAGTGGCCCAGAGGCTAGCTGGGTGGGAGTGAGGGTGGGGAGGTGACAAACCACAGCCCAGGAAAGGGGCGGGAGGGGCAAAAGGAGGCAGGACTCTGGCCTGCGGGGCCGAGGACCCTGCAGACCCCGAATCGTAGGTACCGCTGCCCTCTCCTCGGCCCGCAGCCGGGGACTGCGCCCCAGCCTCGCCCCCGTCCCACCAGACCAACACTTACTGAAAGACATTTTCGGGGCTATCCATGGCGAGAGGATGCGGACCAGGAGCAGCCCAGCGGCGCCTCCAGCGAGGAACCGCCGACGATTTGAATCTCCCGCGCAGCCGCAAACGGCGCAACAAGCGTTTGCAAGACGCCTGCCCATTGGTCTGAGCTCCAGATGGGATGGCCAATCGCCGTGGCCGTTGCCGGGAGACCGTTGTCCCGCCTTCCTCCCGCACGCCTCTAGTTCCTTCCACTTCCCCGCTCTTCCGTGTGGAACCGAAAGCTCGCAGCCGGCTGAGTGTGGGTTGAGTTTTGTGGTGCCGCGCTGCCCTAGGATTTTGGCTTAGGAAACTGCAATGTGAGGGCACGTCGGTGGGCGCTTCACGGCTGTTTTTTTCTAAATTATATATGGCATATGAAGATGATGGGTTAGTACCCTTGGAGACCTCTGGGCTTGATTTAACTGATCTGAAAGGCAGTATGGGGTGCCCCAGAGCGTGGGAAGACTAGGTTCTGCGAGCTGTTACTACATCCAAATGGTAATTATAATAAGAACGCAAGAGTTTGGATAGATTATAGAATGCCATCCAGGAAACTTTTAACATCTTCTGTGGAAATAGGAGCTCTGTGAGCTGAGAGAACTTGAGTCCCCGGGAATTCTAAACGAAGAGACCTCTTTGTAAAGGAGTCCAGATGTCTAAGAAGAAATACATAATATGCTGATACATAGTACTTCCCATTCTGCCTCTCCAGGTTGCTTCAAAAGCCACTTGACAATACAAGTAAAATATAGAGAGCTATTCATGTGATTACCTTCCTTTTACAGAAGCTCTGGAGGTGTTTGCTCTCTTAGAGCCCTTAAGTTAAATACCTTAACAAAAAAATAGCAGCTTTTGGAAATCCTGATGCTCTCACCATCCAGAATTCCTTCCATGGTTTTGACCAACTTGGAGGTGCACAAGAATCCGATTTGTGGCGCTTAAAACGCAGAGGGTGCTCACTCTGGGGTCTTTAGACCAATGTTAGGTTCTGCTAACCATCATAGGAATTAACAGATTGTTGCGCTCATTCAGCTTTTCAACTGGGTCCGATAGTGGCTTAGTCATCCATTAGGAAATGTTGATTGAGCAGCCATCATATACGGGGTGCCATTGGATTTATACCCAATTGCAACCTTGTCTAACCCAAACAGATCCTTAAGGAAACTAGTGGCTTTGTCTGGGAAATGAAGACGAAGTTGTAGAAAACCATCTAAAGGTGGCATACACATGTATTAAGTGCCATATTAGGGTTCAGATTATCTGCTAGGGGATTCAGAGGAGGGAGGGGAAATGGACCTGTCTCATAAAACTTCATAGGGAAGGTAGGGCTTGAATTGGGCCTTGAAGAGGGGTGGATCTCTCCTTCATTATAGTAGCATTTTTTAAATAAGTGACTTTGGAAGTTTCTCATGACACCTGCACTCAAGTTTAGGGTTTTTGTTGGGTTAGACTTTTGCCTTCCACAGTGGCAATCTGCCCAGAGAGATTCTATTCAAAGAATAAACAAGAGCTCTGAGGGGCCCACAAATTGCCCAAATCTCCCTAAACTGCCACATTAGCCATAGCCCAGCCATGGAGGGCCTGGGTATCATCGGAGAACACAGGTTACATGGTCAGGGGTCCTTCCTCCACTCAGGTGTGGCCCACAGCCTAGTTGGAGTGGGGTGAGGGTAAGGTGGGGAAAAACTCCAAAGCCAAGGAAAGGGGCAGGAGGGACAAAAGGAGGCAGGACTAGGGGAGATCCTGGAGGAGGTCATTCTTGGTATAGACCAGGGTTACTAAAGGATCACCCTTGAGGACTCCTATTTATGAGTAGTGGAGATTCTTTTTGAAAGACTAGTTTGATAATTTGATATTAAAGCTTGAATGCTGGATTAAGGAGTTTGTACTTGATCATGATTGTAATTGGGACTTTTGGGAGCAGCAGATCTGGATATGTGTAAAGTACACATTTCCCACTTCAGGGGTAGAAATGTACAGTTACAACTTTCTTTAAAACTCTGATAATTTCAATATTAAATTACTAACTATGTAAATTGACTAATAGAATCTCTAAATTTTTAGGAAGGCCAATAGGTAAAGTATTTGGATTTGGATTTTCAGTGACTTGTTATTTCAATATCATAATCTCCAAACTTACTGGAGGAAGGACACCAGGAAGGTGTCCAGCTGGCCTCAAAACTGGCCGGTCTTGCTCTGGGGAACCAGGGAAAGGCACCATGATGGTTCACAGTTCGATTGCTTCCAAAAGTGAGGATCCATGGGAGTCAAGCCCAGAGCCCCTGATGTCAGACTGCCTGCTGTGGCCACTGCTGTGGCCACTCCCAGCATGCGCCACTGGGCCTGGCAAGATGGTGAAGCCTACGGTAAGTCCATTGAGTCTGTCTACAGACTTTATGCTGGGGGAAAGGGAGGCAGGCTCATCAGAGGTGAGCCTGTAATAAAGCCATGGGTCTTTAGAAGGGAGGGCACTCCTGAGGACAGTGTGGTGGCTGTTTTTGGAACCTGTCTCTTCCCTACTCCTGGACACTTGTCTAGCTCCTGAGGCAGGAGAGGCAATAAGTAAAAGCTGCCAGTTTCCCCATTGCAGGCTATGCTTGAGGGCCCTGTTAACAAAGTGACGACATAAAGGGAAGCCATATCTCCTGGCTTCCTTTTCCACACACCACCCCGAGGCTCCATGTGGCGTCAGAGAGTGCCCCGTGGGGGAGGCAGCACAGCTGCTCCTGGTCAGGAGACTGAGAGGACTCCTCAAGGCTCCCAGAACATAGGCAATATAGGAGGGAGGAGCTTATCAAGGAATCAAGGTTCTGCATAGGCAGGTGAGGCAAGGGCCAGGTAAATCTGAGCTATTACCGTTACTGGATTTCCTGAAGTCCTCAGACCAGGGAATACTGGGCAGCATGGCGGACACTATAAATCAGCTTCCCAAATTGTGTCATTTCCCTCCTCAGACCTTAGCAAAGTGGCCAGGCTAGGCCATTAGAAGCCATGCCCTGCAGTATTCTCATCTAAAAAGAGTGGACTATCTGGACAAGATCCAGGGTGCCCCCGGTGCTGACACTTTATGGTTCCATGATTTCTATAAAACAAACTGAAGTCCCCTGAGAACACTCTGTGCCTCCCCACTGAACACTGAGCCCTGGGTTGTAAAGTTCTTGCCCCAGGTATCCATAAAAGCAGCATCCATAAAGTTCCCCGAGGCCCTGGGGGGACACCTGTCTAAGTAGTGTGATATATCGTATGTCTATGAGCCCTGGGTCCTCTGCCATGGAGAACAGCGTGCCCTTGGGCAACATTACAGTCACTCCTTTCTAGAAGGAGCTAAAGAAAACATGGCTGTGTCAAGATCCAAGGATCCGTTGCATGTGGGAATGTTCTTTAAATGTTCTAGCTGAGGGCCCACCTCTCAAACAAGGGCCAAGGGTCTAGGGGCAGCGCGAAGTGCAGCCAGAAGCAGTGTATGGCCTCCCTCATACATGGAGGGATTAGGGCTACAGGGTAGCCCCTGGACACACCCCCAGATGATGCCATCCCCAGTCCACTGGACCAGTGCATCTTTCTGAGAGGACTGTGCCACTGGGTTCCTTCATTTCCCTCCAAGGCCCAGCTGTGGGGACCCTGGCTCTTGCCCCAGCCTTCTTCTGCCTGATAAAGGACTCAGAGCTGCCTTGACCAGTGCGCTGCTGTGGAGGCGGAAGGGAGGAGGGAGAGGAAGAAGGAGAAGAGAGCACTGGTGGACTTGGAGTAGCTGGTCCTAGCTGTTTCTGATACCAGCCACACTCCTGCCCTTCCCAGTTAGGATGTCCAAGCCTTCCTTAAATTTTGTGACCGGTGCATTTCCATTTTGCTGAAGAGAGTTCAAACTGGGTTTTATTACTTACAATTGAGAAAGCCCTGGTTCATCTAGACAGTCTGAGGAGACCCCATTTTTTTCGTCCCGATGTGCTCTTTAATCCGCATCCCCTATTTCCCCCAACCCCCTACCCACCTCCTCTCTGGAAACCATCAGTTTGTTCTCTATAGTTAAGTCTGGTTTTTTGGTTTCTCTCTCTCTCTCTGTCCTTTGCTCATGTGTTTCTTAAATTCCACATGTGAGTGAGATCATATAGTATTTGTCTTTCTCTGACTTATTTTGCTTAGCATTATACTCCTGGAGGACCCCATTTTATGTCTTCTCCTCTCCCTTCCCTCCTCTCTCTCTCTCTCTATGTGTGTGTGTGTATAGTACCTACATATATACATATGTGTTTAATATATACACAGTTTTTTTCTTGACATTTAGAGAAAGTTGCCGTTTTACCCCTGAATACTTCAATTTACATTCCTTTTTTAAGTTTATTTATTTTGAGAGTGTGTGTGTGTGTGTGTGCAAGCATGGAAGGGGGAGAGAGAGAGAGAGAGAGAGAGAGAGAGAGAATCCCAAGCAGTCTCCACACCATCAGCACAGAGCCTGACACGGAGCTTGAAAACTCTCACAAACTGTGAGATCATGACCTGAGCTGAAATCAAGGGTCGGATGCTTAACCAACTGAGCCTCCTAGGTGCCCCCAATTTGGATGCTTAAAAACAAGAACATTCACGGGGCACCTGGGTGGCTCATTCGGTTAAGTGTCCGACTTCGGCTCAGGTCATGGGTTTGAGCCCCATGTCAGGCTCTGTGCTGACAGCTTGGAGCAGCTCAGAGCCTAGAGCATGCTTCGGATTCTGTGTCTCCCTCTCTCTGCCCCTTCCCCACTCATGCTCTGTCTCTCTCTCTCTCTCTCTCTCTCCCTCAAGAAATAAACATTAAAAAAATAAAAAAACAAGAACATTCACTTATATATCTACAGCACAATTAGCAAGATCAGGAAATTAACAATGATACAATAATACTTAATCCACCTTGTTTAATTTTCCCTAATTGTCCTAATCATGTAACAGTCTGCTGTGCAGCAAGGCTGTGCACCACCAGTTTAAGCCGAGGGCTCCCCATTAGAATCACCTTTGGGGCAGGGGTTTAAAAATACAGATGCCTAGGCTCTACCTCTAGAAATTGGGTTTATTTATTTATTTAGTGTGTGTGCACTAAGCAATTTTTAAAAACCCAAGGTTACTCTAATGTGCAGCCAATGTGCAAAACAGTTCTTTGAGCCTGTAGTGGTCATTTCCTTCCATTGCTTTATCATGATTTTAGTGATTGGTTTTGGATGGGTATGCTGGGTTCAATAGTGTTCCTCAAAAGTTTGTGTCCGCCTGGAACCTCAGAATGGGACCTTATTTGGAAATAGGGTCTTTGTAGATGTAGTCAAGGTAAGATGAGGTCATACTGGATTACGGTGGGCCCTAACTGGTGTCCTCAGTAAGGAGAGGGAGATTTGAAGACTTGGGAAAGAAGGTCATTTGACTGTGGAGGCAGCTATAAGCCAAAGCCCACCAAGGACTGACTGCCAGGAGCCACCAGAATCTAGCAAGAGGCAAGGAAGGATTCTTTCCTGGAGTCTTCAGAGGGGACAGGGCACATTGCTGACACCTTGATTTCCAACTACTGGCTTCCAGGACCATGAAAGAATAAGAAAAAACATCTGTTGTTTTCAGCCACCCAGTTCATGGGAATTTGTTAAGGCAGCCATCGGAAACATAATACATTGGGCATAGGGCCTAGTTAAGGCCAGGAGGCCTAAGGGCAATTCTACGGGGTCATTTCTTTGACAACCTTCCCTGCAAAATTCCTTCCCAAATTCACAGTTTCCTTGAAAGATTCCTTAGGGCAGGTTGGCAAGTACTGTTGGTTCTCCCCACTCTGGGCACCTGGGAGGGTAACACTTTTCTGTCCCCTGGAGCAGGTGCACCCTGTGAACAGACTACTGCTCATCACTTTTTGGGGCGCCTTGTCAAGCCCATGGGCAATTTGACCTACTTTCGTACTCTGAGGCCATGCTAGCGATTCTTCAGATGGGGGCTGCTTGGTCCAACAGGCCCCAGAGTGACAGGGGACTTGCTGGGAACCCCAAAAATCCATCCAGAGGTCTTAACAGGGGTATAGGGCAGACTCTTGCCACAAGAGGCAAAAGGGTAGAACTAGAGTTTCCTGAGTTTTAATTGGCTTTTGTTGCTCAAAACACTTCTGTGGTATCTTTTACTGACAGGACTTGGAGAGCTGTTGTCTCCTCCAACTCTGAACGTCCTTGGATTTGTGGACTCTCTATTCCCTTTCATCTCTGCTTGCAAACTGCTCAGTTCTTTCTGAGTTCATCTCTTTCTTATTATAGCTTGTCAAACACAGCCAACAGCAGCCAGCGTGCAATGCTAACATTGTCTTTTTAGCATCTTCTCCTGGAGCAATGAGGCTATATTGTCT
>CM053576.1:98140000-98225599 GCA_028646485.1 Cryptoprocta ferox | reverse complement strand
TATGCATCAGCACTTCTGTATCCCTTGGGTAAATCCCCAGCAGTGCTATTGCTGGGTCATATGGGAGTTTTATTGATAGTTTTTTGAGGAACCTCCACGCTGTTTTCCAGAGAGGCTGTACCAGTTTACATTCCCACCAACAGTGTAGGAGGGTACCCGTTTCTCCACATCCTCGCCAGCATCTATAGTCTCTTGAGTTGTTCATTTTAGCCACTCTGACTGGCATGAGGCGGTATCTCAGTGTGGTTTTGATTTGTATTTCCCTGATGATGAGTGATGCTGAGCATCGTTTCATGTGTTTGTTGGCCATCTGGATGTCCTCTTTGGAGAAGTGTCTCTTCATGTCTTCTGCCCACTTCTTCACTGGATTGTTTGTTTTTCGGGTGTGGAGTTTGGTGAGTACTTTGTAGATTTTGGACACTAGCCCTTTATCCGATATGTCATTTGCAACTATCTTTTCCCATTCTGTCGGAATGTCCAACTCTTGATCTTGGCTCAGGTCATGATCTCCCGGTTTGTGGGATGGAGCCCTGCCTGCATCAGGCTCTGTGATGCAGCACAGAGACTGCTTGGGATTTTCTCTCTTCCTCTCTCTCTGCGCCTACCCTCTGCTCACATGCCCTCTCTTCAAATAAATAAACTTAAAAAAATTTTAGGGTGCCTGGGTGGCTCAGTCAGTTAAGCGTCCGACTTTGGCTCAGGTCATGATCTCACAGTTTGTGAGTTCGAGCCCCACATTGGGCTCCGTGCTGACAATTTGGATGGAGCCTGGAACCTGTTTCAGATTCTGTGTGTGTGTCTCTCTCTCTGCCCCTCCCCTGCTTGCACTATGTTTCTTTCTTTCTCTCTCTCTCTTTCTCAAAAATAAAAAGTCAGTTAAGCATCCGACTTTGGCTCAGATCATGATCTCACAGTTTGTGAGTTCGAGCCCCATATTGGGCTCCGTGCTGACAATTTGGAGCCTGGAGCCTGTTTCAGATTCTGTGTGTGTGTCTCTCTCTCTGCCCCTCCCCTGCTTGCACTATGTTTCTTTCTTTCTCTCTCTCTCTTTCTCAAAAATTAAAAAAAAAAAACATTAAAAAATTTTTTAAATTAAAAAACAAAAAAGGCCCACCAAAGATGTTCATGTCCTAATCCTCAGAACCTGTATGCTACCTCACATGGGAAAAGGGGTACAAGTGTGATTAAATTTCTGATTTTAAGATAGAGGTTATCTTCATTCGATTATTTGGGCGGGCTCAATCACAAGCGTCCTTGTGAGAGGGAGGCAAGAAAGTCAAATCAGAAGAAGGGAATGAGCAATAGAAGCAGAGGTTTTTGTGATGTACTTTGAAGACGGAGGAAGGAAGGGGCTAGGACCCAACGGATGCAGAAAGTAGCTTCTAGAAGCTGGAAAAGATGAGGAAAGAGATTTTTCCCTGAAGTTTCCAGAAGGAGTCAAGCTCTGCTAAGGCCTTGATCAGCCTACATGTAAGATCCATTTTTGACTTCTGACCTCCAGAACTGTAAGAAAATACATTTGTGTTGTCTTCAGCCACTCAGTGTGTGGTAATCTGCCACACAGCCACAGGAAGCTGGTAGAGATGACCTCCAATCACTTAATGATAGCAGACAGCTTCCTAACTGCCCCACCACACCCCCTAGCAGTTACCTCCACTGCAGAGTGATTTTTGAAAGGGAAGAGCTAACATTTCCTTTGTATTTGAAAGACTAGGGGCGCTAGGGTGGCCCAGTAGGTTAAGTGTTGGACTCTGCTCATAGAGCCTGCTTAGGATTCTCTCTCTTTCTGTCCCTGCTCCTCCCCGACTCACACGTGTGTGCTCTCTCTCTCTCTCTGTGTCTCTCAGAATAAAAAAAAGAAGAATCCATAAGATGATTGATCATCTTTATCCAGAGGAAAGGGATGAAAAATGGCCACTTAGGTTGTAACTCCTTCCTACGACCCACAACAACAAAAAGAGGGGCCTGGGAGACGAGTTTAGTGTTCCTGTTCTTGTCTTGCTCTGTCTGCATCTCCCAGCTCTCTGGACTGCACCGGCTGCCGGCTGCCTCCCTCCAGATTGCAGTCATATTAAAGATCACTATAATCCCCATTTTGGGGGTGGGGGGTGGGGCAGGGATTTGAGCCCAGCTGCAGCTGAGTTGGGGCCAGAGGCGGACCAGACCCTCTTGGATCGGTGGGAGCCAGGCAAAGAGGCTGAAGGTCGGCTGAGTAAAATGCCCCCACTCTGAGCAGCCGGGACTCCCGTGCCCACAGCCACCTGACCAACTCCCTCTCTAGGGCTCTAATACTTGCTTCTGGTGCGCCCACAGACTGGAGGGACAATTGAGGAGACGGCACAGGCGGTAGAAACTGAACCCCCAGGGCAAGGCTGTGGACTTTGAGCTTCCCAGGGAGGGGGAGAGGAGACCACCTTAGGAGCCCTGACTTCCTGGGCAGCTTGTCCCTCGTGCCCAGGGAGCAGTGTCCCGGGAAGGCCGGCTGGGAAGGGGATGGGGGAGGGAACAAGAAGAAGGGGAGGGAGGAGACCGCCCCCGGGAGGCCCGGATAAGAGGGCGTGCGCTCCCGGCTGCACGTGCCGGCCTCTCAGAGGAGGCGCGGAGGGAAGCCGGACTCGGCGTTTCCGCGGCAAAGCCAGAGGCCGGGCGGCGCGATGGAGCCGGCTCCGGACCCGGGGCTCGGGGACTCGTCCCTGCACCGCTACCTGGACGGCGAGTTCTGGAGCCTCAAGAACGAGCTCCGCAGGCTCCTGGGAGGCAGCCCGCTCTTCCGCCACAGGTACTGTGCCGCCGCAGGCCGGCCGGCCGTGTCCCCTCGGTCTCCGCGCGCCCCCGGGGAGCACTGTCCGGCGTGCTCCCGGCCAGGGCGAGGCATCACCCTCCTACCCTGTGCCGGGGATGGGCTCTCCTCCCCAGAGGTGCGGGCACCGCAGACGGCCGCCGACCTCACGGGCCCGCAGGCGGGGTGGCCTCCGCCTGCCGTGCTCCCTTGTACGCGAAGAGTCGGGGTGAAGGGGTGGGCCCGCAGCGGCAGGCGCGGTGCTCCGCCGAGAGTCGCGGCTGGAAGGTTCGGCGCGGCTTCTAGACCTCAGTTGCTTGAATGCTCGCCCCTCCTGTCCCACTCCGGGTGGTGGGAGAAGAGGCAGAAAATCCGGAATGCGGTGGGCGTGGATGGCGCCCAGGGCCTTCGTGCCACTCTGTACGCAACAGGTGCTCCCGACCAGGTGCGCAGGAACCGGGCAGGACAGCTTAGGCTGTGGGTGGTGTCTGCCTGGAAGAGAGGGACTTTTATTTGGGAATGGACTCTCCTTGCACAGGGCATATCTGATTGTTTGGGGTGGGACGGACTCCCAGGGGCCCAGTACTTTAGTTCTAAGGGGGGCTCAAGTCCACGAGGTCATTTGATGCCAGGACATCTCTGAGAAGTGGACAGAGGGAGGGGCTGGTGCTGCTCAAGTTCTTCTCATGGAGAGAACTCAGTGACAGGCAATCAGGACCAGAACTTAGTACGTGTGTCCCATTGTGGGCTATTCCTCCCTGTGCTGGGCAGCTCACCCCTTCACAGACAGTCTGAAAAGCCCACTCTTAGAACCAAGCTCTGGAGTTGTACCTTAAGGAAGCCCTTAATAAAAACGCCAGTATTTTAACTAGTTGGCAGTGTTCAGTCCACCCACTTTTAGCTTCTCTCTTAAGAATGAGCTGGGCTAAGGGACACCTGCTTGGCCCAGTCGTTAAGTTTCCAACTTTGGCTCAGGTCATGATCTCACAATTCCTGAGTTCCAGTCCCATGTCCTCTCTGTACTGACAGCTCAGAGCCTGGAGCCTGCTTCAGATTCTGTGTCTCACTCTTTCTGCTCCTCCCCTGCTCACACTCTCAAAAATAAACAATAAAAAAATAAAATAAAATAAACAAGAATGAGCTGGACTGAGGTGGCAGGAGGTGCCTTGCCCTTGGAGAAGAAGCTGGGGTTCCTGCACTGGAAGGAGGCGGACTAGGGAAGATGAAATGTGAGTGCGTCCTGAAGCATCTTCCCCGTTTTCTCTTTATGTCATGGTTTTCAAAGTATGGTCCAGGGGTACCCAAGATCGTTTCAGGAGATTCAAATGTAAAACCAATTTTATAATAATACTAAGATGTTATTAGCCTTTCATTCTCATTTTCTCACAATGTTCAGTGGTGGTTTCCAGAGACCACGTTAAGTATAATATCCCAACAGATTAAATGTAGAAGCAGATATGAGAATCCAGCTATCTTCTATGAATCCCTTCCATTAAAGGGATTTGTAAAAATGCAAAAGAAAAACCTCTTATTACTAAAATTTTTGGGGGGTTTGGGAAATACAGTTTTTTCATTAAAAATTTAATGAGTTTAATACTATTACTTTCTTTTTCTTAAAATTTTAAATGCTTATTTATTTTGAAAGAGAAAGAGAGAGAGAGAGAGAGAGTAGGGGAGGGACACACAGAGAGGGAGACAAAAATCTGAAGCAGGCTCCAGGCTCTGAGCTGTCAGCACAGAGCCCGTTACAGGGCTCGAACCCATGAACCATGAGATCATGACGTGAGCCGAAGTCAGATGCTCAACTGACTGAGCCACCCAGGCACCCCAACACTGTTACTCTGTAATGATTTAATATATATTCAAATATTTTTGTCATAATTTCAAATATGGTAAAATCAATAAATATTGTAGGGTCTCAATAATTTTTAAGGGTTTATTTTTCTTCTAGAGCAGTTTTAGATTTACAACAATATTGAAAGAGAGATACAGAGATTTTCCATATATTGACTGCCTCCACACATGCATAGTCTCCTCCATTATCAACGTCACCCACCAGAATGATACATTTTTTTAACCAGGATTGAACATTGTGATCACCCCTAAGTCCATGGTTTATGTTAGGACTTACTCTTAGCATTGTATATTCTGTGGGTTTGGGCAAATATATAATGATATACCTTTATCATTATGGTTTATTATACAGAGTATTTTCACTGCCCTAAAGATCCTCTGTGCTTTGCCTATTCATTTCTCCTCACAAACCACCCCTGGCAACCACTGAACTTTTTACTCCATAGTTTTGCCTTTTCCAGAATGTCATGTGGCTGGAGTCATATGTTATTAGCTTCTTTCACTTAGTACTATGCATTGAAGCTTCCTCCATGCCTTTTCATGGCTTGATAGCTCATTTCTTTTTAGTGCTGAATAATATTTCATTGTCTGGATGAGCCATGTGTTTATCCATTCACCTACTAAAGGGCATCTTGGCTGCTTCCAAGTTTTGGCAGTTAGGAATACAGCTACTATAAACGTCTGTGTGCAGGGTTTTTTTTTTAATTTTTAATTTAATTTTTATTATTATTTATTAAAAATTATTTTAAATGTTTATTTATTTTTGAGAGACAGAGAGACTGAGTGTGAGCAGGAGAAGGGCAGAGAGAGAAGAAGACACAGAACCTCAAGCAGGCTCCAGGCTCTGAGCTGTCAGCACAGACCCTGACTCGGGGCTCAAACTCACGAACCGTGAGAACATGACCTGAGCTGAAGTTGGCCGCTTACTGACTGAGCCACACAGGTGCCCCTTTAATTTTTAATTTTAGAGAGAGAGCATGCACACGAGTTGGGGAGAGGGGCAGAGGGAGAGAATCTTAAGCAGGCTCCACGCTCAGTGTAGAGCCCAAAACAGGGCTGGATCCCATGACCCTGGGATCATGACCTGAGCCGAAATCAAGAGTCGGACCCTCAACAGACTGAGCCACCCAGGTGCCCTTGTGTGCAGGTTTTTGTGCGAAGGCCTCAACAATTTCTAAGAGTACAAAGAGGTCCTTTCAGTCATACTTACCTTGCTACAGCCCTGTCTACACACGTCTACAGGTCTCTGTTCCTCTTCTCCTGCTACAGCCCTGTCTACACACTACTCATCTCTGTCCCTGTGCTCCTCAGTCTTTTCAGTGTCATTCCTAGGCTGTCATCTCTTTGCCTTTTTCAATTTAGGGAACTGCAGTTTGTTTAAGTATTTAGTTAAAAATTTTTAAATGTTTGTTTATTCTTGAGAAGAGAGAGAGAGAGAGCAGGGGAGGGGTAGAGAGAGAGGGAGACACAGAATCAGAAGCAGGCTCCAAGCTCCGAGCTGTCAGGCACCCCAGGAACTGCAGTTTAAAATATGGAACAAGGGGTGACAAATGGCTCAGTGGGTTGAGCATCCAACTTCGGCTGACGTCATGATCTCACTGTTTCTGGGTCTGAGCCCTGCGTCGGGCTCTGAGCTGACAGTGCGGAGCCTGCTTGGGATTCTCTCTCCCGCTCTCTCTCTGGCCCTCCCTCACTTGTGCTCTCTCCCTCTCTCCCTCTCTCTCTGTCTCCAAAATAAAAAAAAAACATTAAAAAAATATGGATGGTCATGGTGGAAGATACTTGTGGGGAAGAGCACTGGGTGTTATATGGAAACCAACTTGACAATAAACTATAAATTAAAAAAAATGTGGAACAAAATTCTAAGGTTCAAACTGCTGACTTGGGCCAAGTAGAAGTACTTCCTTGAGATTGTACAACCAGCTTTGGGATAGAGGGAAAGATACCCCAGCAGGTCAGAAAGCCAACAGGCAGCTTATTTCCCAGTTTGACCCTCATCAAGTGATTTTACCTTCCTGAGCTGACATTTGCTCATCCACAGAATGGGGGTGATATCTGTGCCTCTAGGTTACGTTGCTCATATGAGAAACTGATGAATAGGTATTCAATGATGCTGGCTGTGGTGTGACACCAATGCCCCTCTCCCCCCCAAAATAACCCACCAAAAGAAAAACACCAAAAAAGAAAAAGATTAGAACCCCATTATCCTAACAAATACTTTTCTATTCTTGGCAGTTCTTGTTTATTGACTTCGTAATTTTGGAGTTGTAGTAGGAGCATAGACTAAATTTATACTGGTTTTCCCAAGTGATTCAAGATTCTGATCTCTATTGCTCACACTGTACTATCACATTTGATCTTATCATGTGTTAGAAGACAGCGATCCTGATTTCTTGATGATTTAACATTGTGCCGGAATAGAACGCTCCAGAGGAGACCAGAAATAAAACTTCTCTAAGTCATTGATTCGCTGGGGCAATGTTGCATCTTCTCTGTCTGGGCCTCCTCCCCTGGCCTGTGAAGTTAAAATGGGTGTTGAGATTGGGTGGGGTTTGTGGCCACAAGGTTCCCTGAGCGCCGGCTCAACTTCAAACAGTGGGAAGTTTGTACAGGGTCAGGCACTCCCAGGACATAAGAGGCTGGGAAGTAGTTTGCCTCCCAAAGAACAGAGGTTCTGTAATTTCCTGGGCACATAATGGCTACCCTCCTCCGCACTGGGGTTCTCCTTCTACACTCTGCTCTCAAGTACGGTGTGGGCGCAGCCCAGGCTCCCATCCTAAGGAATGGCTTGCCCCTCCCCCAAAGACTGGCTTGTCAGCCTGACTCCACACTGTCCCACTCTGTTAGAGAGTCCCCCAGACCCTGGGACTGCCATGGGTGCCCTGTGACAGCATGCTGTTTATTTCGACAGCAGGAGGATTTGGGGAGACTCGAGGTTCCTCACTGGGATTTTCAGGGAATGTTTAAAAGCAACATATGAAATGAGATAAGCTTTTTACATGTTTCTGAGTTAGTTTCTTGGCAAACTGGAGCTCTTTCCTGAGGCCCAGGGTGGTGAGTGGGTGTGCACATGTGTAGGTCTGCACACATCCCTCTTGAAAACAACCTACAAAGCCCCACTAGATGTTGCCTGTCTCCTAAAACCTTTTACCTGGCCTTCCGCAAGGTTCCCTTCCCTGGTATGTCAGTGTGCCGGCTTCCCTCACCCCTTCTTTCTCTCTACCCCCTTGGCTTCCCCTCCCTAGAACAATGCACGTATCTCTTCCTAACTGTTGATGATTTCCCCCCAAGTCTTCTTTTTTTTAAATTTATTTATTTATTTATTTATTTTATTTTTTTATTTTTGAGAGACAGAGAGACAGCGCAAGCAGGGGAGGGGCAGAGAGAGAGGGAGACACAGAATCCGAAGCAGCCTCCACGCTCTGAGCTAGCTGTCAGCACAGAGCCCGATGCGGGGCTCGAACCCACGAACTGTGAGATCATGACCTGAGCTGAAGCCGGATGCTCAACCGACTGAGCCACCCAGGCCCCCACCCCCAGCAGATCTTCTTAAGATATGCAAGTATACATGACAACGGTCTCGTAAAAAGCCAAATAATATGGAAAACTTGAAAGTTTCCTAAACTGTCCTCTCCTCCAACTGCTTTTTTCATTGTAGTAAAATACACATAAACCCAAATTTACCATTTTTTAAAAAAAGATTTTTTTATTGGGGCACCTGGGTGGCTCAGTTGGTTAAGTGTCCGACATCAGCTCAGGTCATCATTTTGTGGTCCATGAGTTTGAGCCCTGCATCAAGCTATGTGCTGACAGCTCAGAGCCTAGAGCCTGCTTTGGATTCTGTGTCCCCTTCTCTCTCTGCCCCTCCCCTGCTCATGTGTGTACTCTCTCAAGATAAACATTAGAAAAATTTTTTTAAATGATTTATTTATTTATTTTTGAGAGAGAGAGAGAGAGAGAGAGAGATCACAAGTGGAGGTGGGACAGAGAGAGAGGGAGAGAGAATCCCAAACAGACTCTACTGTCAGTGTGGACCCTGATGCAGGGTTCAACATGGGGCTCGAACCCACGAGCCATGAGATCATGACCTGAGCTGAAGTCCAACATTCAACCCACTGAACCGCCCAGATGCCCCAAATTTATCACTTTAATAATTGTTAAGTGTAGGGGTGCCTGGGTGGCTCAGTCGGTTAAGCGTCTGACTTCGGCTCAGGTCATGATCTCACAGTTCGTGGGTTTGAGCCCTGCATTGGGCTCTGTGCTGACAGCTAGCTCAGAGCCTGGAGCCTGCTTCAGATTCTGTGTCTCCCTCTCTCTCTGACCCTCTCCTGCTCACACTGTCTCTCTCTCTCTCTCTCTCAAAAATAAATAAAACATTAAAAAAATAATTGTTAAGTGTATAGCTCCGTGGCATTAAGTCCATTCATGTTTCTGTGAAACCATCACTGCCACCTCCAGAACTTCTTAACCTTCCAGGTAGAACTTCTGTGCCCATTAAACAACGGGCATTATTCCTCCCTGGGAATTGTCCTCCATTCCTCTCTCCCTGCCAGCCTCTGGCAACCACTGATTCTACTTTCTGTTTCTTGACTGTTCCAGGAACCTCATATAAGTGAAATCACACATTTGTCCTTTTGTGTTTGGCTTATTTCGCTTAGGGTAATGTTCTCAATGTTTATCCGTGTCATAGCATGTGTCAGAATCTCCTTCCTTTTTAAGGCCGAATAACATTCTATTGCATGGATATACCATGTTTCGTTTGTCCATTCATCCACAGATGGACATCTGATGCCTCAACCACTTCTAATACTTAGCGCATGATAGGGTTTTTTCTACTTCTTGTTTTTCTATGAGTTCATATACACGTGAACAGTATGTTTTTCTATAGGCAAGATCATGCTATGTGATTTATTTTACGGCTTGCTCTTTTACAATATAATTCTTATTTTCATTGTGTGATGTAGGAGCATTCTTTTTTTTTTTCAACTAAAACAGTTGACAATTTTATTTTCACATTTCACAATACAAATGGAAATTGCTTTTTTGTTTCTTTTTTGGTCGCACTACTCCCCTGCCAAAACTAATCTCTCTTTGATAAGAAGGGGGACAAGGCTTCCTTGGCGTGCTGTTAGAAACCACCCAGAGTCACAGCACCATGATCTCCTGGTGAAGTAGAACAAGGAATATAAAATGCATATAAAGAGGCTCCCGTCTCTCCGTATCTGTCTGGTTGAGTCATTCCTGGCCAGGTGGGCACCATCATGGTACAGGTGGGAAGTCTCATTCTCGGGGATCCAGGCATCATTGGCATGTAGCCTCTGATAGGTGGTCTCATTCCAGCTACGGTTCCCACTGGCATCATCCCAGGAGGAGGAAGGCCCCCCATATGGGGTGCTGGCATCATACCAGGGCGAGGAGGACCTGGGAGTCTGGGGGTGGGGTGGGGAGGTGGGATCATTGCCCTGCAGGAGGAGGAACAGAGAATCGAGGAAGAGGTATCTTTGCTTGTAGAAATACCACTATTGTTCCATGGAGAAGACTCTGAGCCTGCCCTCCCATCCATTTCTGATAGTCTTTCACATTCTCTTTGTGTTTCCTACCACTGCAGTGTATCTTCCTCTTGGATGGAGAGTCATGGGTGAAGTATGTGTCTCAGTAATCACAATAAAACTTAGGTTTGCTGCTCTGCAGGCCAGTGGCCACTCTGTCCCGTGCCATGTACAAATATTCTTGATGCAAAGAGTACAACAATATTTGTAATGAAAAACAGCCATCCCTACCCCATCTTTCTCTGTCCCTCATTCCTTTTCCCATTGACAACCCTACCCAGTTCTTTCACCAGCTTCTTACGTTATTGACCTCCATATTCCTAAACAACATGTTTAAACCACCACTTCTTGACTATATAATGATTATTATAGAAAATGAAGATTCTCACTGCTGCACCATTTTCTTTGTCTATGCTCTGAAAATCACTGTGTCACCATTTTTATTTAAATCACTATCCAGTATTCACACTGCTATGACTGCATAAATATTATTCCCAGCTGTGCCCCATGGTGCACCATATTTCATTTCCTTTCTTTTATAACTGTTTATTTCTTTGGAGATATCAGTTTTCCCTTTATTCATTTGCTTACTTTTCTATAACCCATGAGTCATTGACCCCACAGTTTGGTGTAGAATGGTTACACTCCTCTCAACTTGGTCAAACCAATCAGGTAATTGGCAATTCCATTCCCCCAGCCCCTGTGGACACATCCCTCCTGGAGACCTCCTTCTGGGGCTTCTGTCTGGACTGGCTTTCTACATGTCTCTTCAGTATTAGGAATTGCCTTTGCATCTCCTCTGTTTTCCTGGGATTTCTCTTTAGTTACCCTTTGTGGAGTATGGCTGCAAATTCCTTAATGCTACTCCCACTGAGAGTGTGGTTGTGTCTACTAGCCGCCTGTGACTGGTCCATGGAGAGAGGCTGCAGGAAGAGAGGTAAAGAGTTGCTAACCATTCCCAACTGCTCCAGCTCTCAGGTGTTGAAGTCATCTGAGCTGGGGCTCCAGACATTGTGAAGCAGAGAGAAGCCATCCTTTCTTGTTCCTGTGTGTCCAAATTCCTGATAGAAAGCAGAGAGAACACTGATGCTTTGCTGTTTTAAGCCACTAAGTTTTGGGGTACACTGTTACACAGCTATGGATAACCAGAACAGTCTTTCATCTAATAGCTTTCTGAGAAAGACTATAAAGAGAAGTAACTTTTTGAGATTTTTGAGGTTTTTATATCTGAAAATGTTCACTGTCCAATTGACTGAATGTTGTTCTGGGTATAGAATTCTAGGTTGGAAATAAAATTTCCCCCAGATTTTAAAAGCATCCTGCCATTGTTTGTTAGTATCCAGCATTGCTATTAAAAGATCTTACCCCTTCTTCACCCTGACCCTTTATAAATGGCTTATTTTTCTTCATTTTGGAATCCACACCATTATGAGCATTCTTCTTTAGCATAGCACCGTTGTTACATCATTTACATTGTGACCTGATGTGGTTCTCTTTTTCTTTCAGTGTGTTGGGCATATAATGGGCTCTTTAATCTAGAAACTAATGTTCTTCAGTTATTTACACTATTATCTGGAACTCTTTTTATTTAGATGTTGGACTTGATTTTCTTATCCTTTCTTTGTTATTTTCCATCTCGTTCTTTATTTTTCTGTTCTATTTCCTGGGAGATTTTCTTTACTTTATCTTCCAACTCTTCCTGAGTTAAAAATATCTACTGTCATATTTTTAATTTTTTAAAAATTTCTTTTAAGTTCCTTGTTCCTTTTTTTTAAAATGTTTATTTTTGAGAGAGAGAGAGAGACAGAGTGCGAGCAGGGGAAGAACACAGAGTGAGGGAGACACAGAATCTGAAGCAGGCTCTAGGCTCTGAACTGTCAGCACAGAGCCCAATGAGGGCTAGAACTCATGAACTGGAAGATGATGACCTGAGCCAAAGTCAGACGCTTAACTGACTGAGCCACCCAGGCATCCCTCTTTGTTAATTTTTTTGATAACACCTGTTCTTATTTTCTGACTGTAAAATTTCTTGTATTTTTAGATGTTCCTTTCTGTTCTCTGCTTTGTCTCTGTTTCCTTTGGTTTTCTTTTTTCAATTTGTACCTTTTACCTCTGTCTTTTGTGTTTGAAGCTTTCCTTAAATGTCTAGTCCATCTTGGGTGTTTGCTCACAATAGGAAGAAAATAAAAAATATGAGTAAAATTCTGATTGTAAACAGGCAGGGCTGCTGGCCACAGGCTTTCCTGATCACGGAGTAGCCTTTTTCAGTGACAGATCAGTATTACTGTTTTGCTTTGGACAGAGTTACTTTCTCCAGAGAGGACTCTTTTAGTTTTCTGAGGAATGGTGGGTAGAGGATGAGGACACACAGGCCATAATGCTAGCTGCCTAAAGTGATCATGAACAGGGCTCCTCCCTATGTGACCTTAGGCTAACTAGAAAATGCTCCTCTCCTAAGACATTTGACTTCTGTTTGCTGGAAAATGCTTGTTAACTCTGATTTTGTTAGAACAAGTCACTTTACAGCCATCTTCTGGGAAGTTGTCAAACTGCCCACGATGTACAGGCCATTCCTGATGTTTGGTTATGTCCTAAGTATTGGTAAGTGGGCCCTCTGGCTGAGGGGTCTCCCCCTGGCCCCACTGTTCTCAGTGTGGGTCTTCTCTCTTGCCGTCTCACACCTCCTTCTCACAGTGAACCTTTAGGCTTTGATGAGCTTGGGGAGGGGACCTGCAACTGTCAGAGGTGCTAGAGCCTCCAATTCCCAAGTCTTGGTGGAGTTCAGTTGCACCAGCTGGTTGGCTCGCTGGCATTCTCTGTTCTGCGAAGTCTGCTCCCTGTTCACTTGCCTGTTCACTTTCCAGCTGCCAATATGTTGTTGCTGTCCTTTGTCTGCTGTCAGTTTCTCTTCAGTTCTTGGTTGGCCCATATGGGTAGTCATTCTCGTTTCACTTGGAGAGATGGAAACACAGCTCACATTGACTTCAGGAGCAGAGGCGGGAATTCAGGTGTGTGAATGATGCTGTCAGGAGCCCAAGCATTGGGCTCTGATTACCTGTCTTCCTGTTCATAGTGATGGCTTTATGAAGTGTGTGCAAGCCTCTGTTTGTTTTGAAACTATCTGTAGGCTTACTAAGGGTGCTGCAGACCCACTCAGTGCTCTCCTCATCTCCCCCTTGGCTGCCATGAGAGAATATTGATTCAACCTCTTCTTGACCCTTGAGCGATCTCAGGCCTCGAAGTCCAGGTTGTAATTAGCACCCAAGGGAATTTCCACGTCCATCTTTCCAGTTCCCATTTACTTGTTTTTTTTTTTAATTTTTAAATGTCTTAACTTTATTTCTGAGAGAGAGAGAGAGAGAGAGAGAACACAACTGGGGGAGGTGCAGAGAGAGAGGGAGACACAGAATCTGAAGCAGGCTCCAGGCTCTGAGCTGTCAGCACAGAGCTCAACATGGGGCTTGAACTTGTGAACTGGGAGATCATGACCTGAGCTGAAGTCAAGACCCTTAACCGACTGAGCCACCCAGGCGCCCCAGTTCCTATTTACTTGTAAATGGATAGGTAGGTGGAACAGGTGGCTCTCAGGGTTCAGCAGGGGATCCTGGCCCCTGTGCATGTTGCTTGACCCCCCTGAGGGTGCTTCCTACATAGCTGTTGAATGAGTTGTTGTTGAAGATGAGGGATTTCCACTCTAGAGCCCTGCAGAACATGTGTACCATAATGATCCACCAAATGCATTCTTTGGGTGACCAGCAGTGTCACTACAGCTGGAAACACAAAGCCTGACAAGCTAGCAGACTCCACCATTCCATGGGCAGAGCACAACCCTGGGAGGGAGTCGAGGCCTGGTTATACCTGTAAACCACAGTTCTAGCCATCATCCAATACATTTAGTTAAGTGGTGCTGCCCACCCATTTCCGTTTTCTCAACCAGCCTCTCTTGTGTCACTCCAGTCTCTGCACCACTTACATGCACCACTCAAAATAACCCTTTTTGCTTGAGATTTCAAGTCTCCTTTCTAAGGTTTCAAGTCTCCTTCTAAGCCAGATGCTGTCCTGGAGGTTGGGATCACCATGATAGCCTGGAACTATCAGGCGCCACACTCTGGCTGAGCTGATGCAGCACCCTCAGAATTCCTGGTGGGCAAGGAAGAGCCAGGAACAGTATCTGGCGTGTGCACCTTTACCTAGTGGGGAAGCCTGTCTGAGTTTGTTGAAACTTTGTATTGTTGTCCTGGGTGATTGTATCTGTTCCTGTCTTCTGCTCATTTGGTCATATATCTCCCTTCACTTCCTTCCTGCTCCCTTCCAACCCTTTCCTCCTTACGTCCCCTTCCTGCTCCCTCCCTTCTGGGGACTTCCTCTCTCAGCCCACAGACACCCCACTTCTCAGCAGATCTTGCAGAGAGATCAGGCTTTTGCTTCTCTGCCTTCTCACTGCCCCGGCAGCTCCTCCTGACAGAACCAAGTAAAGGTAAATGGCTAACCCAAAAGCTTTCTACTCCAGAGAACAACCCTGCCATCCTTGGGGAGGCAGTAACAGCCCTCTGGCCACTCAGCCCTCTAAGGATAATGTGTGAAAGCTGTCTTATGTCACACCGTTTGGGGACCCTCCTTCTGCTCCTGTGTCTTCCAGTCTAGAGTCTGTGCTCCATGAGGGTAGGAACAGGCCTGACCTGTTTTGAGTTCCTCGTGTTTAGTGTGGTGCAGACGCTTACCGAAAGCTCGGGAAGGGAGGCCAAAAGGAAGGATGGCGAGGGAACATCTCTTCACCCACAGTCTAGGACATAGGAATGTGGATTGGCAATGCCTCCTGTCAGGGATTCCCATCACATTTTTGTCTCTGGCTGCAAGGGTCTTTTCTTCCTCTTCCTTCCTTTCTCTCTATCTCCATGCTTTCTTTCTGCTACTTTTGTAGACTTTGCCAATGAGCAAGTGTACTTCTCTGTGGTTGAGTGAACCTCACAGCTACAATTAAACCGCAGTGCTTAGAAAACCCTTCCCGTAGCATTTTCTGTCACCCTTGTTGGTTCAGGGTCTTAGTCTTTGACAGTTACCACAGGATGATTTAACGGTTTCTGTTTCCATTCAGGGTCAGGTTGTCCAGGCTATATGCTCACAGTGGGGAGGGGTGGGTGGGTGGAGGCTTTGGAAGGTGGAAGGTCAAGTTGTGAGGTAGCTGTGGTATTTACTAGAAGACTGAGGGTTTCTCTTCTCGCTGCCTCTGGGGATCTGTTCTTCACTGCGACCTTTCATGTGTGTGAAGACTTGGCAGTGAGTTCCACCTCACTTCTTAAGGGAGATGGAACATTTTGATTTTTGTCGTTTTCAATGAGAAGAGAGTGATCGAGGCAGTTTATCCTGGGCAAGCTGGAGATGTCTCCTGACACAAAATGATAAAAGGGACCAGGACAAAGAGCAGGTTAGTGAAGCAAAGCCATTCTGTGACACGAGAGTTGATTTTCAAGTTCTTGTCAGTATTCATTCCGGAACGTGGGTACTGTCTAAATAAGGCTCTGTACCAAGGATATTTTTTGTCAGGAGGGCATTCAAATATGGTATCTGAAGATGTGCTTTCCATTGCCCTAAACTGATTTTTGATTTAGCTTTTGAGTAAAAAAAATAACACACGACCGCTTTTTTAAAAGTGGTTTTTGGTTTGTTGGGTTTTTAAAAGGTTTTTCAAAAAATGCACAAAGATCTTTTTTGTTGTTGTTATGGTTGCATTTCTTGTCTCTTTTCAAAATGGACTTAATTTTGGAATAGTTTTCAATTTTTAGAAAACTGTGGAGAAAATATACAGAGTTCCCATATACCCCTCAGCAAATTTCCGCTATTGTTAACATCTGACACAACCACGGTACATTTGTCAAAACTAAGAAAGCAGCACTGGTCCATTACTATTACCGAAATTCTAGACTGCAGTAGAATTTTCTCACTTTTTCCACCAGTGTCCGATTTCCATTCCAGGATCCCATCCAAGATGTCACACTGTGTTTTGTTGTCCTGTCTCTTTATTGTTGTCTGATCTGCGATAGATCCCCAATCTTCCTGTACTTTTCATGACCTCGACACTTGAAAAGTATTGGTCATGTGTTTTGTTGAATACTCTCACTTTGGTTTGTCTGATGTCTTTCTCACATCTAGATGGAGGTTATGGGCTTTTGGGAAGAGTAGGAGGGCAATGCCCTTCTTGTCAGTCATAACAGGGGGTACATTCTATCAACATGGCTCATCAGTAGTGATGTTAACCTTGACCACCCAGGCAGGGAAGCGTTTATCATATTTTCTCATTGTAAAATGACATTTCCCCTCTGCAAGCAGGTCCCTAAGTGCAGCTGACGCTCATGGGACAGTAGTGGTGGTGTGGAGACAGGTAAGCTCCACCTGCTAGAGGGGAGAGTAGCTGCACAAATTATTTATTACAGGCAATTCATCTCTTTTCCTTATATATTTATTTAATTATTTATATCAGTATGGACTCCTGTATATTTATTTTATGATTGTGTTATAGTCATTTACTTTGTCCCATTGTTCCAGCATTCTCAGGGGGCTCTTTCAGTGGTCTCCTGTGTCCCTTTGACGTGCCCCCATCCTTTGGGGATTTTTTTTGAAGGACTTCTTTACTTTCTAATACTGCAAGATGTTTCGGGCTCATCTTGTATTTTCTATGCCCATGTTCCTTTTATTTGAGAATAGTTTTTAGAAACCAAGATCTGTACTTGAAGGTGTCATTTTTATATAAGGAAATGATGCCCTACTGTAATTCCCTTTTGGTCATCTACTTCCAATATTTTATATTGAAAAAATTTAAATGTATAGTGGAATTGAAAGACTGTATCATTGAGTTCCATATACTCACCACCTAGATTCTACCATTAATATATTACTGTATTTGCTCTATTACATGTTTGTTCATTTATACATCCCTCTATCCATCATATTTCATTTTTTGGGATGCATTTCAAAGCCCCCCTCCAAATAATTCAGTGTGCATATCATGAACAAGACTCCAAAATGTGTTCAGGGTTTTGTTTTGTTTTGTTTTGCTGTAAAATGCAATGCAATGCAAAAATCTTCAATGTACACTCTCAGAGTTTTGACACCTGTATACACCCCTATCAAAACATTGAACATTACTATCACCCCAGAAGGTTCCCTCATGCCCTTTCCACTCAATCCTTGCTCTTATTTTCTCAGAGGTAACCACTGTTTTGGCTCCCCCCCCTCCCCACTCTGTTTTAATTTTATCTGTTTTAGAATTTAATGTAAGTGGAGTCACACAGTATGTTCACTCAGCATATTTTTGGTGGTATATTAATTCAATGTAATCCTATGTAGGAGTGAACATGAATGAGCTGCAGCTACCATGGATACCAAAGATAAATCTTACCAGCCATGTTGAGCAACAGAAATGAGACATGAAAGAATACATAGAGTCTAATCTCATTTCTGTAATATTCAGAAGCAGTCAAAAATAATTTATGGAGTTAACAAGTCAGGAGCACAGCTCGCAGTAGGCAGGAGGGAGGGAGTGATGATTGAGAGGGAGATTGCGAGGAGATACTGCATGCTGGTGATGTCATGTGATTTTCATTGACTCGGATGAGGATTATATAGATGTGTTTTCTTTGTGATAATTCATTAGGCTATAATTTTATGACTCATGTCTTATTCTTGGTGTAGTACATGTTATTGAAGTGTTTTAAAAATAAGATACTAGTTCATGCCCATCTTTTGTGTGTGTGTGTGTGTGTGTGTGTGTGTGTATGACAATGCCATGTGTATTAGTTATCTATTAGTTTTCTATTGATATGGAACAAATTACCTCAAAACTTAGCATCCTAAAAGGTAGTATGTATGATCTCACCCGGTTTCTGTGGGTTGGGGATTTCAGAGCATTTTAGCAGGGTGGCTCTGGGTCTGTCATGTGGTTGCACATAGGACTTCAGGTCTGAAGCCCTATAAACATTTGACTGAGGCTGGAAGATCCACTCTCAAGATGGCCCACCCACATGACTGTTGGCGAGAGGCCTCAGTGGGACTCTCCATAAAGTGACTTGAGTGTCCTCCATCATGGCAGCTGGCTTCCTGCAGAACAAGTGATCCAAGAGAGCTCAGCATAATGTTTTCTAGGTTAATACATGTCACATATGTGTGTCAGTAGTACGTTCCTTTTTATTGCTAAGCAGTATTCCATTCCTTGACTAAATCACTGTTTATTTCTCTTTCTCTTAGTGATGGAGACTTGGGCTGTTTCCAGTTTGGGGCTATTATGAATAAAGCTGATACCAACATTCTTCTACAAGAATTTTGTTAGCATTTGGTTTCTCTTGGGTAAAATCCGGGAGTCTAATTGTTAAGTCATGGGATAGATATATGTTTAATTTTACAAGAAGTTGACAGACCTCTTCCCCAAATGATTGTATCATTATATATTTTCACAACAAAGTAGGAGAGTTTCAGTTACTAATCCTTGTTAGCATTTTGCTTTGCTTTAATTTTTTTTAAGCCGGTGTATAGTGGTATCTCATTATGGTTTTAATTTCCATTTCCATGGTGACCAGTGTTGTTGAGCACTTTCTCATGTGCTTATTGGCCATTTGTCTATCTTCTTTTATAATTTTTCTTTTTAGAAAAATGTTTATTTATTTATTTTGAGAGAGAAAGAGCGTGAGTAGGGGAGGGTCAGAGAGAGAGAAGGAGAGAGAGAATCCCAAGCAGGCTCCACACTTTCAGTGCAGAGCCCAACATGGGGTTCCATCTCACGAACCGTGAGATCATGACCTGAGCCAAAACCAAGAGTTGGATGATTAACCAACTAAGCCACCCAGGTACCCGTCCTTTAATTTTTAAAAAATGTTTATTTTTGAGAGAAAGAAAGAGAGAGAGCACACAATTGGGGATGAGCAGAGAGAGAGGGGGACAGAGGATCTTCACTGACAGCAGCGAGCCCGACGTGGGGCTCAAACCCACAAACCCCACAAGATCACAACCCGAGTTGAAGTCAGATGCTCAACTGACTGAGCCACCCAGGCACCCCCCTCTATTTCTCCTTTAGAGTCAGATTCTCCCCATAACTCTGTCCAGTGACAGCCACCGATCTATTCTTTAGGACTATAATTTGTCATTTTGAGAATGTTATAAAATTGGAATCATATAGGATGTGACTTTTTATTTTTTGTTCAACACAGTGCCTTTGGGATCCATTCAAGTCGTGTGTACCCCTCCTTTTTATTGCTCAGTAGTAAGTACCACCTTGTATAGATGTACCACACTTTAGTCCCCATTGAGGGACATTTAGATTGTTTCTAGTTTTTGGTGATTGCAAATAAAGTTGCTATAAACATTTATGTATAAGTGTTTGTGTAAACAAAGGATTTCATTTCTCTTGGCTAAGTACGTGGAATGGGATTTCTGAGTTATATAAGTGTACGTTTAATTTCATAAGGCACTGTTAGACTCTTCCAGAGTGACTATACCATTTCTTATTCCCACCACCAACAAAGGAAAGGTCCAGATGCTCTACCTCCTCCTTAACACTGGAGGTTGTTAGTATTATTTATTTTAGCCATTCTAATAGGTGTTTATGATTTTATTTTGTTTTATTTTATTTTGTTTTGTTTTGCTTTATTTTATTTTGTAATATTTTATTTTATTTTGTTTTATTTCATCATTTCATTTCATTTCTACTTTGGTCTTGATGCCACACGTGAGACTTCCCAGACAGGTATCTTACTCATGCTGGGTGTCTACCCCCCACACCTCTTTGATGGAAGGTGAAATTAGTATCTTTTGTTTTAGTTCTTGCAGGTGGCATATCCTAGTTCACAGGTTTTCAAGCTTGTTCTTAGTAATGACACTGTTTTTTCCCCCCCAAGTTAAATCCTACACAGAACACCAACAGATGAGTCAGATGGTGGTGGAGCTGCTAGGGGGAGAGCTGAGCCCTCTCTGTCCCCCCACAGCTGTCCTCACAGTGTCCCACAGCTCCTAATCTTGACACCAACACCATCCACCCAGGGCCTGCCAAGGCCCTTAATTCCACAGGGCCTCTGTCCGCAATCTGAGGCATAGAGAATAATATTTGCCGTACCTTCATATCTTATAGATTCAAGAAGACAGAGAAATTATATATGCTAAACTACAAAAATCAATTCTTGTTTATGATTTATACCCCACTCTTTTTTAAAAAATGTTTTAATGTTTATTTATTTTTGAGAGAGGGAGAGACACACACACAGTGTGAGCAGAGGAGGGGCAGAGAGAGAGGGAGACACAGAATCTGAAGCAGGCTCCAGGCTCCTAGCTGTCAGCACAGAGCCTGACACGAGGCTCGAACCCACGAACTGTGAGATCATGACCTGAGCCAAAGTTGGACGCTTAACTGACTGAGCCACCCAGGTGCCCCTATACCCCATTCTTATACAAATGCATCTGAGGTGGCCTATTAAAACTATTAGGTGTGGAGACTGATATTTAAAGACAGAAAACACACAGATATTCATGTGTAGGAATTTGGAGAGCTCGGGTGGGTGGTATTCTTAAAATCCTGATTTTTTTCCATTGCAGAGGCTGTTACTTTTTTTTATTGAAAAGTGTTAAAAATTTAGGTATTCTTATTAAGATAATCAGCTGCTCAACCTTTCAGGTAGTTTCTAAGACATCTTCATCCAGCTTTAATTTCTTTTCTTTGTTGCATAAATGCCTTGTGGTGGCAGTTCAAATGATGAACAATCGCCATCTAGTGGCCATTTTAAGTGTACAATTTAAAAATTAATATATATTTAAAGAAACCTTTTATCTTTGCCTCCCGCCCCCCGTTTTTCTTTCTCTTTTTTTGTGAGAAAAAGAGAGTGCAGGAGAGAGAGAGAAAGAGAGAGAGAGAGAGAGAATTCCAAGCAGGCTCCCAACTGTCAGCATGGAGCCCAATGTGGGGCTCAAACTCACAAACCATGAGGTGCTGACCTGAGTTGAAATCAAGAGTCAGACACTTAACTGACTGAGCCACCCAGGCACCCCTAAAAATATTTTAAGTGTGTTTTTAAAAAAGATATTTTAATATGATACAAAAGTCAGAGCACATAAAAAGGTAGAGTACTAGTTCCCATTTGCCACGTTTCCCCCACTTCCACCCCACATACACAAAAGGTAAACACCGTTAGCAGTTTTAGGGTGTCCTTTAAGAGAATAAAAAAATAGCAACAATACATATGCAAGCAAATATGTAGTCCTCTTCCCCACCTACCCCTGCCGCTTTTTAAAGGTAAAAGTAATATATTCACTTGTTTGCACCTTGCTTTTTTCATTTAAAGCGTATCTTGGGACATCTGTGTGGCTCAGTCAGTTGAGCATCTGACTTCAGCTCAGGTCATGATCTTGCATTCGTGAATTTGAGCCCCATGTCGGGCTCTGTGCTGACACCTCAGAGCCTGGAGCCTGTTTGGATTCTGTGTCTCCCTCTCTCTCTGCCCCTCCCCTGCTCATGCTCTGTCTCTCTCTGTCTCTCAAAAAATAAAATAAAAAGATTTTTTTAACCTATCTTGGCAATTTCCTTATATTGGCATATAGAGAGATCTCTGTAATAATCTCATTGTATGGATATTCTGTTCTTTTCGCTCAGTCACTCCTTTTTTAGATGTTTGCAATGTTGTGCTGTTGAATAGCTGTTTCGACGCATGTAACATTATACACATCTCTGGTTGCACATTTTGGGAGTGCCATTGGGGCAGGGGAATGGGGGTAGACCTCTAATTACAATGTCTAACTTGTCTCTATTGAAAAATGTTATTTAATGTCTCTTGATCCACATTTTTGTTTTTTGAGTATAGAATTTCTTTAACTTGGATTTTAAAAGTTGAGAACTATTTAAGAGTAACCCAGTTTTCTTGAGGTCTCTTTATTTTATAGTTTTCAAAAATTTGTCAGGTCCTTTGGCCAGTGTGTGTATTATCTGTGCATTAACCATCCTCCCCTGATCTTGTAGTATGCTTTATTTTTCTGCACAGATTGACATAAAATCATTACCAAAACTTGACTACTATGAGATGCTTGGTGTCAGTATGAGCAGGAAGCTTAATTTAATGTGAGAATAGATGTGAATTAAAAAAAATTTTTTTTTGAGAAAGAGAGAGAGAGAGAGAGAGAGACAGAGAGCATGAGTTGGAGAGAGGCAAAGGAAGGAGTGGGCAAGGAGCAAAGGAAGAGGGAGAGAACCTTAAGCATGCTCCCCGCCCAGCGTGCAGCCCAACGCGGGGCTCTATCTCGTGACGATGAGATCATGACTTGAGCCGAAGTCAAGAGTCAGATAGATGCTCAACATCTGAGCCACCCAGGTGCTCCTCAAATTTTAAAATAGGTAAATAAAAACCATTTAATCAAAAAGTTACTGGAACAAAAATGTGAAGAAAATAGCTAATAACTTATGTTTCAGAATCTTGTCTGTATAACACACTTCATGGCATTCCCATAGACTTTACTGTTTGGTCTGTAGTTTGAAATATTGCTTGATCCACATTTTTCTTTTCTTTTTTTTGATTACAGAATTTATAATTAATAAATACTAAAGGTTATTAAAAAAGGATCCATAGCGCATATTATTCTATAACTTATGTATATTCCTCACATGTGTAATGCCATCCAAAGGATTAAGTTCCTAGAAGGGGAATTGCTGAGTCAAAAAGTAGGTACATTTGTAATTTTGATAAATATTGTCTAATTGCTGTACATATAAATTATACCAATTTATACCTCGCTCCCATCCTCCCCTAGGCTAGCACATAAGGGCATTTGCTCTTCATAACCTTACCAACACAGCGTGCTACCAGACTGTCTGGATTTGTTCACGTAATAGGTGAAAATTGGTATTTCAGTGTAGTTTTAATTTGTGCTTCTTTTATTACACATGACAGCAGAGACTTAAAAATAAATTTGTGTCATTTGTATTTCTCATTCTGTGGCCCATCTGTTCAAATAATTTGCCTACTTGTTGGTCTGTCTTTAATGAATTATATAGAAGCTCTTTAATTGGGGAGATCGGCCCTTTGCAATGACATCGGTAATAAATATTTTGTTCCATTTTGTCGTTTGTCTTTTGACTATTCTTATACTGCTTTGTCATGCAAAAGTATTTGTTATTACGTAGTCACATTTATCATTGTTTTGTTTCTTAGGGTTTTATTTATTTATTTTGAGAGAGAGAGAGAGTACGTACGTGCAAGCTGGAGAAGGGCAGAGAGAGAGAGGGAGAGAATCCCAAGCAGGCTCCTCACTGTCAGTGTGGGCCCCGCTGAGGGGCTTGATCTCCCCAATCATGAAATAATGACCTGAGCTACAATTAAAAGTCAGATGCTTAACTGGCTAAGCTACCTAAGCACCCCTACATTTATCATTCTTTTCCTTATGGGTTCTAAATATTACATTATATTAGAAAGGGTTTTTTTTTTTTTACATTGTAATTATAAAGAAATTCATGCTTTATTTGAATACTCTGTGGTTTTGTTTTCCCCCATGCAAATCATTGATCTTCTGTACTTGGAATTTATTCTAGAGATGTTGTGAGATAGGAATCTAACTATTTTTTTCCCATCAGCCACCCAACTGGAACATCTCAATGTGTTGTTTTCTTATACGAGTTGATGTCCCAGCTTTGTCTTACATATATTAAATTTCCATATGTATTTATTTCTGTTTCTAGATATTCTATTTCATTCCATTCATCTATCTGCCTATTTTGCATTGGTTGAATTACTGAGTCCTTATCACACATCTTATTTGACAGAGATCATAGTTCCTCATTTAGAGTTTTTTCTGGATATTTTTGTTTTGTATATAGACTTCAAATCCCTTAACTTTTTTATTTAGATCATACTGAACATATAAATTAACTTAGGAGGAAGGGATTTCTTTATGATATTGTCTTCCTATTAAAACACACAGTGAGTATTTCTTTTGTTCACGTCTTTTCTTATGTCCTTCAGGAATATTTTACAGTTTTGTTCGTATAAGTACATCTAAAAAGTTTACTGCTAAGTATATTTTTCTTTTGTTTTATGACTTTTGCAAGTGGAATCTTTTCTTCTATGTATTTCTAATTGATTACTTATATATCTGTATGAAAGCTACTGACTTTCATTAATTGTGTTTCCTGATAACTCATCTTGTTTGTAGTAATTTTAGTTGGTTGTCTTGAGGGTGCCAGGGATATAATCATATGGTATCAGTTTTACTATGATGTAAAGCATTGTGGTTCAAAACAATAAATGTTTATTATTGATCATGAGTTTGTGGGTGGCTGAGAGGTTCTTTGGGTCTTGGCCAGGCTCATTCATGAATCTCTAGTCAGCTGTTGTTTGGATAGGCAGCTCTTTTGATCTTGACCAGGCTCTTCTGGTTTGGGGGTTGTTGGAGGTAAGCTGATCTAGAATGGCCTTGGCTGAGACAGCCCGGCTCTCCTCACATGTCTCTTAGTTTATACCTTGCCTCCGCATGGCAAGCTAGCCCAGTCATGTTCTTAGATTAGCTCAAGCATATTCCCATGGGATTGCGGAGGAGCAAGGGAGGAAGAGAAATGTACTAGCTCTTTTTTAAGCCTTTGGTTTACTCAAGTCTACCAATATCTTAATGACCAAAGCAAATCACATGGCCAAGCCCAGCTTCAATGGGTGGAGAAGTATACTCTGCCTCTTTAGGAGAACTGCAGTGTCAAAGGGCAGGGATCAGAGGAGAGATGGCAAAGGGGCCATTAAAACAGTCAATCTGACCTGTGTATTACCTGTATACACAGTTTTACTGTTTCTTTCGAATTTCAACTTCTCTAATTTCTTTCCCTTGTCAAATTGCATTGGCTAAGACGGCCAGAGTGACGTTTAACAACAACCTCTCACGTTGTTTTTCAAAGCCCAGATTTTGGATTTTAGTTACACTTTTTCTGTTTTCTAACTGGTTACTTTTCTACTTTTCTTTTAATAATTTATTTTTTCTTCTTTCTTTCAGTTTAATTTTTTTTTCTAATTCTTTAGTCAGCTGCTTAGCAATTGTTGTTAATACCCTACCCTGATCCCTTCACCAAACCTGTATACTCATCTTCTAGCTACTGTCAGTGTTGACTGGTATCAATTCACAGCTGGACTTCCTGGGACTTCCTGGGACTTCCTGTCCTTGACTTATGGGAGTTGCATTCCCGGAAAATGCCTGAGGTTATGCTTTCTGCCCATGATTGAATTGCAGGATGGGACAACAACATGGTGCCATTTATACTCCAAAGTGTCCCACCGAATCAGGCTAAGGCTAGACTTCTGCTGAGCCCACATTTTGCAAGCTCCTTGCTCTCTGTGTGCTCTGAAGGCCTGTCCTCACTGATGCCCAGAACCCCACTATGCACCCACACTGCCAGTTGCCCATGGCTTACTTCCCCCGCTTGCGTTCCTCAAGATAGTCTAATATTTTGCCCAGCATCTCTAGACCCTTTTCACATGCTTCAGCTAGGGAAAACAGGCTTCTCTTGGAGTATTTTTTGTCTCTGCCTGCTGGAAACTCTGGGTTAGAAGATTCTAAAGCATCTTGTCCAGCATATATGGGAAGCAATAAGGAAACTCAGAGAATTCTCTGACATGTCATTCCTCAAGCCCTGAGTGCCCCCCAGGTGGCCTGCCTTCTTCTTTGCACCTCTCAGAATCTTCTTATGTTTGTTTATTGTGTAGTGTTCGCGGGTTTTTTTCTTTGTAAGAGGGAGAATCTGGGAGAAAGAACGGGGTTATTGCATCCTGGAAGAACCAGAAGTCCTCTATTATGTAGAATTTCCAGCAGACATAAATAACCTGAAGTGCACAGATTATAGTAAAATAATAACAAAATAATTAGAAAGTGAATTTGAGCATTTATTACCTTTATTTAAAAATATGATTTATTAAAGTGTAACTTCATATAGGTTAATTTTTGATAATGGCTGTGTTTAAAAACCAGTTCACAAAAATTCTTTAACATCTAACAATTGCATCCCATGAACTGATTTAAGCTGGCTTTACTACACCACTGGTGTCACTTAACATACAGATATTTGGTCACAATTTTTTGGCCAGACCTTTTTTCTGGTAGTGTTTTGGCTTATTAATAGATTTGCTATTCTTTTTCTCCATTTTTCTTATAGGATCATTGTTTCAATTCTATGCTAGCATCTTTTTATTACTTGCAATTGGATGACTTGAATATAATTGAACGATGGCTGGCCTGGTTTTTCTTTTCTTTTTTTTTAAAGTTTATTTATTTTGAGAGAGACAGAGAAAGCATGAGTAGGGGAGGGGCAGAGAGGGAGGGAGAAAGGGAGAATCCCAAGCAGGCCCCACGTGGTCAGTGCACAGAGCCCGATGTGGGGCTCAAACCCACGAAACCATGAGATCATGACCTGAGCTGAAATCAAGAGTCAGACGCTTAACCAACTGAGCCATCCAGGTGCCCCTGGCCTGGTTTTTCTACAAGGTTTCAAGGTTGGGGAGCAGGAGAAGCTGGGATAGTGGTCCAGGGTAGTCCCTTTTCATAAGATAGAATGTTTTTCCTTCCTCGCTGCCACAGAGATAGACTGTTTCTTTCAAACATGACCTGTCTATGTAATTCTGCATGCTACCCTGACCCTAAACCTGGCTCAGGGACCAGTGAGCCTTCTTACTTGCTAGCTCATTGCGATTCTTACCTTGCTATTCCAGATTCAGGCTACAAGTTATACATCTCAGTGTGTATATCTTACATTAGGAAGCAAATTTTTGCCAGTTTTTTTTTTTTTTTGAGATTTGCCACCATTTGACCCTTTTGGTGTGGTATCTCTTTCTGTGGTTCTTCTTTCCACCTCCTCCTGCCCAGATCCTGCATCAACCCAGATGCTTTAGCAGGTTTTACCTCTGCGTTAGTATCTGGAGATTTTTCCTGACTCCTAGTTTCATTGGAAATGGAATTTTTGTTTTCTGTTCTCTTGAGGGAAAATGCTGATTTTATGCAGTCATGCTTATACTGAAATCCCCACTAGTGGTTCTCAGATCAGCTCTGCTAGCTGACTCACAAAGAGAAAAAGAGCAAGAGTCTTCCGTTGGGAAGTTTCTGTGTCCATCTGGCATTTGGCGGGGGCGGGGGGGGGGAGTGTCGGTATTTATTTATTTTACATTCCAGGATGAATGGTGGGTCCCCTTGAATTTTTTGTTACCTGCCAGTTGAATGGATGAGAGAAAGTCAAGATAGTCAGATTGGTTCGTGTTTGGCCTGAGGCTATCAGCCAGTAGGTATTTAGGGAAAATGTTCAAATGGAAACACTGTGCTGGTCCAAAGGGGCTAGACAGTCCAAGGCTTGGACCCTGCACCCATGCAGTTTCTATTTCTTGTTGGGAATGAACTTTACATAGGGATAGTATGTGTAGTTGACATGCCTTTTGGGACCTACATGGGAACGCGGTCTCCAGCATCTGGTCATGAAACGATAGGAAGCAAATAAGTTTAATGGGGCATACTGTGGCCAGGCCTTGGGATGGGTGCTGAGACTGTAAAAATGGATCTAACACAGGTCCTGCCTTTGAGGAGGAGGAGGAGGGGTAACTAAGGGCATAAATGGAGGTTAATACTATTGAGCGCTTACTGTATATATGCAAGCACTGGGATAAGCATTTGAGGTGACAGTCCTCTGAGTTATGTGCAATTATCATTCCCATCTTACAGGTGAGAGGATGGAGGTACTAGGAAGCCAGGCCACTTGATGTTGGTCACACAGAGTCAAGAGTCAAACCTGAATGTGGTTTCTTCCAGGCTCAGGTTATGCTTTGCATTTAAACATTTTAGATGGAAGAGTGGAATCTCCCCTCCTGTGTCAGTTTAGGTTTGTTGAGAAACAACTGCCAGGATGGGACCAGATGAGCAGGTGACTTAGGGGAGGGGGCGGAGTCTGTGAAGGATAACGTGAGGGAGCTGGGGGAGGTGGGGAGAAGCTTCAGAGCGTGTGCAGGCAGGGCTGACACTGTGAAATGACAGAGAGGGGCACAGTGCAGTTATAAAAAGTCACAGGGGGCGAGTGGCAGAAGGGGGTCTCCTGGCATAAGTTGCCTGTTGGGCAGTAATGGCCTTGATCTAGAACCTTACCCTACTCAATCACTGCTAGGCGCAGACAAGAGGAAAGTAGCTTGGGGTGAATGCCACCACTAATTCCAAGGTATTTTTGGAGGTTGTTTGGAAACTGCTCTTGACTCTGAGTTCTCTTGAAGGAAACTCTAAGTGACAGTCCTCATGGCCAGTACAGTCCACCTCTTGTACCACACAGGTCACTCGCTTCTCCCTCCATCTCCCTAGTAGCTGCTCTTGAGTCATTTTGGGTACATGAAAATGTTTTGCACCTGCAGAGGGGATGTTGGAGTTAAGGTCACCCTGTCAGGAAATCCTTCCATTGTTCCTTCCATTTTTACCCCACCATATTGAACACGTGGTCTGTGTTACACACATAGCTGGCCTCCTTTGACCCGCAGCATCACATAAGAGAGGGAAGAGATGTAACAAAGCTGTTTGCTCTGTCAGATCCCTTGGTCCAAAGGCTCTACTCAGAGTCACCAAGAAGTCAATGCCTTAACGCTCATTTTGTATCTATTCTTCACAGGTTTGATTTAAATCTGGATGAAATGAGAGCTTTGACATTTCAGAGAGTGCAGTTTATCATGAGTCTACCTCTGTTAAAACGTGCAATTCAGGAACAGGTAAGTTTCATTGTTATTTTGCTGTTATGTGTATATGAGTGAGAGAGAGAGAAAAAGGGAAGACAAATATTTTTATTTTTGGTGTTTGCTTTTGTGACTTGTGGAAGACCGTTTATTTTGTCCCAGGGAAAACTGTCAGTGGGAATGGGGAAATGCCTTCTTCAGCCCCTTTTTTCTTTCTTTCCTTTTTAATGTTTTTTAAAATTTATTTTTGAGAGAGAGAGAGAGAGAGTGGGAGCGGGAAGAGGCAGAGCGAGAGGGAGACAGCAGCTCCGAAGCAGGCTCCACGCCGTCAGCACAGAGCCCAATGTGGGCTTGACCTCATGATCCATGAGATCATGACCTGAGCTGAAGTCAGACATGTAACTCACTGAGCCACCCAAGCACCCTTTCAGCCCCTTTTTTTTGCCCCACTCCTCTGTAACCTAATTGATCTCCTTCCCTTGGCCCATACATTCACATCTCCCAAGGTCACAGGCTAGGGAGTAGGAGAATCAGCAGAAGTAATGACATATTTGTTTGCAAAACAAAAAAAAAATTGGGGGCATAAATTAAAATATCTGAGAAATATAATGAACTAATTTGATAGGCTTTTAAAGCATTTAGACCTGTCCAAAATGTATGAGTCTTGTTTGTCTAAACATTGCCATTCTAAACTCAGTTAAATTATTTTAGTCAATTTAGCCTCATTAAAAAGAAAGAAGGAAATAAAGCATATGTGATTAGAGAACTCCTCCATGAAGTGAACATGAGGAGCTGTATGTTTTAGCCAATTTTATTTACTTATTTATTATGTTTTTTAATTTATTTTTGAGAAACAGAGCATGAGCGGGGGAGGGTCAGAGAGAGAGGGAGACACAGAATCCGAAGCAGACTCCAGGCTCTGAGCTAGCTGTCAGCACAGAGCCTGACGCGAGGCTTGAACCCACGAACCGTGAGATCATGATCTGAGCCGAAGTCGGACGCTTAACCGACTGAGCCACCCAGGTGCCCATGTTTTAGCCGATTTTAAATTGATTTCCAGGGGCACCTGGGTGGCTCAGTCAGTTAAGGATCTGAGCCGCTCAGGTCATGATCTCACAGTTCATGAGTCTGAGCCCCAAGTGGGGCTCTCTACTGTCAGTGCAGATCCCACTTCTTTGGATTCTTGGTCTCCCTCTCTCTCTGCTCCTCCCCCCAACCCTTGCACTCTCAAAAAAATAAACTTAAAAAAAATTGATTTGCATTGCATGCAGCTCCATAGCTTCCTTAAACCTAACCCTTTCATTAAACAAAACAAAACCAAAGAAAACTCCTGGTGAGACCCTAGGAGAGGGACTTGAACCAGGGATAAGCTGCAGGGACCCATCCTGCAGTGAGCCTGGCTCTTTCCTGCCCAGTGCAGGCCATGGAGGGGGATTCTGAGGACTGAGGGGGTGGGGGCCTTCCCCATTCTCCATTGAAGGCTTGCTTCTGTGGAATTTGGATCAGAGCCAGTGGGGGGCCTGAGGTGAATAGATCACCACCCTGCCACCCCCTGTGGTTCTGAGCCAGGATCATCTTGTCAAAAGGTAGAGATTTGGCACCTCCTGTGGGAGTTCTGCAGTCACCTCCAAGGTGACAAGGGCACACTTAGAAGGACAGCATGTGGAAGGGACACGCCCGCATAACAGAGGGAAGCATGCTTGCAAAGCCTGAAATATCATTTCATACCAAGCAGTTTGGCAAAGTGCATTTTAAGCTAGTAAACTGCCTCTGCATGGAGCATACATTGAGAGCTGTGAATACAACCAGTAAAGACAAAAGGCAAAGAGCAAAAGACCCCAACCATCTTTGGTTTCAGTCACTGTATGAGAGTCTGGTCTCCAGTGCGCCTGGTATGGGGCTAGATGGAAGGTGAAACCTTGACATGGGGTCAGTCTCCTCTTAATCAGTCCAACATGTCTATCACCTCACTTAGTGTCAGTATTCAAGACCGGATGTGAGTGTTGATCCCTTAATGAAGTTTACTAATTTCAGCTCATCCCACTGAGGCTGAAGGATTAGCTGGTGTAATCTTGCTCCTGCCGAAGCTGTTGATCCCTGCATCCAATTATCTTCCTGTTTTCAGTGACTCCCTCTGTGGTCTTAGGCAGCCTGGACAACCCTGTCCTAGATGATTAGGTTTATTCCTTCAGGAGCCACAGGATTGGTCCGGGACAATCCCTCCAGCTCACATCTGTGACTTACTTCAGCCCATTTGGCCCTTCTCTCTGTGGAAATTCACAAAAGCCAATGAACCTGAAGGAAATTAAACTAGTGGGTCATCAGCGCAGCAGGCTCATCTCTTTGGGTGGATGTCATGGAACTCAGCAGCACATCTGTGTTTGAAGGCTCTCAAATTCCACCCCTGTAGACAGCGGGAGGAACTGTCCACGTCCAGTAATTCTAGAAGGAGTGTTACGTGATTCATTCTGCCTCTTAATAGAAATATTGAGTCATGGCTGTACTGCCTGTTCAGAGAGCTTTCCAGGTCTTTCCATCCTTCCCTGACCCCCGTTTCGTGTCGCCGTTGACTCTTGTGGATGATCCGAGGAGCTCCAAGGCAGAATGCTGTGTGGAATGCGTAATGATGATGTTCTCGAGGACAAATGAGGAGTGAGTCTCATTTGTTCCAGGTCTCTATGGATAGTCCACAGGCCAAGAATAAGCCATTAAAATGTTTCCACTCTGTGTTTTCCCACCTCTGACATCTGCAGTAGATTTGAGATGTTCTAATAATTTCAAAAGGAAAAAACAGTATCTGAATCTGACTGCAGAGTTATACGCACATGTGTGTGAGCACACACGCGGTGTGAACATCACTGCACCTCGCTGACTTCTCACGCATCTGTTTCCAGTAATACCACATTTGTGCCCCTCAGCCAGCTGTCCTCTTCTTCCCCTGTGGAAATCCTGGGTGGGGGAAGTCACTGACTCCCTGTATTTCCAGAGATGGGGAGACAGTACCTAGGCGGGAGATCTACTTTGTGGGATCATTGGAACTGGAGTCGACGGAGACTGACAGCCTGCACCCAAATCACCATAACCAATAATAACAGCTCAGACTTACTGAGTACACATTTTATGCGAGTCACAGCACTAAGAACTTTAAACGGATGATCTCATTTAATATCCACAACATCCATAATGGTATTCCCATTTTACAGATGAGCAAATCGAAGATGAGTAATTGGCCTGAGGTTATCCAACCAGTAAGTTGTATATGTAACGATTGGAACACAGATTTAAACCTAGCTGGTCTGGGTTTGAGCCCACTTAAATCTGGTGGTTCTTAGCCCTGACCGCACATTAGAATTGCCTGGGGGAGCTTTCCAAACTCCTGCTGTCCAGGCTTTCACTCAATCAATCAGTATTTAAATTTCCCCAGTGATCCAGTGTGTATCCTGGCTTGAGTACCACTCTGTTGTCCTGCTTTCCTAGGACTCTGCTGTCTACCCCCAAATCAATCCCATTCAGTATTTGGTCTCTGCCAATCATGGTTCAAGGCTGACTTATAAGAATGCTCTGTCCCAATACTTCCTTTCCCCAGGAAGGAAGACAGTTGGGATCAGGCTGTTCCTGGCTAACAGGACTGAGGAGTGAGGGCAGATATTTGAATAATGAAGCACCCATTCCATGACTGCACCCCTTCCCCCAACACCTTCTCTTTCAGCCTGAGTCCTACTTGCCCTCATCCCCATGATCCACGTGGGTGTTGGGCATGGCAGTGTCATTATTATTTAAACCAGTGGCTCTGAAAAGCATGGCCTGAGGACCCCTGGGGGTGCCCAAGACCCTTTCAGGTACCACCTGAAAAGTAGACGTCCAACTACATGTGTGTGACACCAGATTTTCATCATAAGCTTCAACCAAAACAATATATGGCAACAGACTGAGCACAGAAGCAAATATGAGAGTTTAGCTGTCTTTCATTAAGCCAGATGCTAAAATAACTGGTAAAAATATAAAACAATGTCATTCTTCTCACTGATTTTTTTTTTTGTTTGGGACGTTTTTTTTAAAGGGTTTTTTTTCTTTCTTTTTTTAAAAGTTTATTATTTATTTATTTAGAGAGAGAGAGAAAGAGAGATTGAGCAGGGGAGGGGCAGAGAGAGAGAATCCCAAGCAGGCTCCACACCATCAGCATGGAGCCCAATGTGGGGCTTGAACTCATAAACTGTTACATCATGACCTGAGCCGAAACTAAGGGTCAGGACTTTCACTGACTGGCGCCCCTTTTTATTTTTTTATTTTTTTATTTTATTATTTTTAAAAATGTTTTATTTATTTTTGAGAGAGAGAGAGAGAGACAGCGTGAGCAGGGGAGGGTCAGAGAGAGAGGGAGACACAGAATCTGAAGACAGGCTCTAGGCTCTGAGCTGTCAGCACAGAGCCCGACTTGGGGCTTGAACCCATAAACCGTGAGATCATGACTTGAGCTGAAGCCGGACGCTCAACCGACTGAGCCACCCAGGCGCCCCCTGGTGCCCCTTTTTAAAGGTTTAAAAAAAATGTTTATTTATTTTGAGAGAGCCAGAGAGTACGAGCTGGGGAGGGACAGAGAGAGAGGGAGAGACAGTCCCAGCACTAACAGGGTGGAGCTCTACCGGGGGCTCTATCTCATGAACCACGAGATCATGACCTGAGCTGAAATCAAGAATCGGATGCTCAATTGACTGAGCCACCCAGGTGTTCCAGTTATGGTTATTTTTCATAAGAATTATGTCAATTACATGAATTGGGTATAGTATTATTATTTTTAAATGAATAAAAAAATTTTTAATTCTCAGTTTTAATTACTAGTATGGTAAATTGATAGACATAACCTGCATAAATGAAAGCTCTTTGGAATCCTCAATACTTTTTAAGAATGTAAAGAGGTCCAGAGACCATAAAGTTTGAGAACCACTGATCTAAATCATCCACTATTTTCTCAGGAAATCCACTCTCAGATCAGCTTGAAGGGGAACCGGCAGGAGATTGGTGGCTTTCCATTTATATTATATTTAGCATAGTATAATTATTATTCTGATCGGCATTTTAGTCTCCGTTCAGGATGGTTTTTGTTTTTGTATTTAAAGAAATACCAGATAGGTGATCATATCTAAAATGGAATAAGACTCTGAAGTCAGCTCACCTCAGAAGGTATTTGGGAATGGGAAGAGTGATTGCATTCCTAATTAACCCCTAAGAAAAGGGTAGCCTTTCCCAGGAAGTTACCTAGACTCCACAGGTGTGTTGTGGAAAAAGAGCTCAGTAGAGAATATGCCAAAACGGTGAGAATGTCTACTCTGCCACAGGCCCTTTACACCAGCCCATCCTACTCAGCCCTGCCCTGCTGCCCACAAACAGCCCTGATAGTTCCTGCAGACCATGACCAAGTATACCCCCTGCACCCCCCTCCCCATCCCTGTACTGGCTCTTGACCTACTTTGAGCTCTTGGCTCTAGCACCCTAGCCTTAGCTCTGCCCTTGGCCCTCTGGCTTCTGTTTGTTCTGGAACTCAGGCTTTTCCTAGTGGGCTGTGACAGGCTGCCCCTGGCTCTCAGTCTTGCATGCTGCCTTTGGCAGGAGGCCCTGTCCCGGCTCCAGCTCTACAGACTTGGACCCTGGCCACTTGGCCAGCACTCTGGCCAGGCCAGCCCTGGCCACAAGGGATGCCGTGGAGGATTGAGCAGAGATGACAAGACAGAGTGGCCTGTTTACAGAAGTTCCTCTGTGTAGACTGGCATTTAGAGTGAGTTGTCATCTCTGATGGCCACATACTTTAGAGAATGCCAGGGAGTGAGTTGGGAGCTACCCAGTGGCTCTAGTGCAGCTGGAATCCCGGTGTTCCTTATTTATTGCACTGTAAACAGTTTGGCATAATGAAAACTTCTTATTTTGAGGCTTAATTATTATTTTGCGGTGAAATATTATGTTAAAATAACAATAATTATTCCCTGCTGTAATTTGCAAAGTCCCTTCTCTGTGGCAGGTGAGGCGATTCACTCGTTTTACAACTATTTATTGAACACCTACTATGAGCCAGGCATTGTTCAAGAGGCAGTGAAGAAAGCAGGCAAAAATTACTCGTTTTTATGGAGCTTATATTTTAGCCTGGAAGGAGGCAGCCAGTAAAAGAATAAACAAGTAAATTTATGATATGTCAGATAGTTGTAGATGCTACAGATAAAAATCAAACATGGTGAATAAGGGGCGTCCGACTTTGGCTCAGGTCACGATCTCGCGGTTCGTGGGTTCGAGCCCCATGTTGGGCTCTGTGCTGACAGCTCAGAGCCTGGAGCCTGCTTCTGATTCTGTGTCTCCCCCTCTCCCCACCCCTCCTATGCTCGTGCTGTCTCTCAATAAATAAAAATGTTAAAAAAAATTAAAAAAAACCATGTTGCATAATAAAATGATTGGAAACATTAAAAAAAATCAAACATGGTAAACTGGAAAAGAAGTAAAACTGTCTTCTCTTCCCAGACAACATGATCTTATGTGTTGAAAACATGTAGAAAACCCTTTTAACACTAAAATTAATGTAAAATATAAAAGGATTTTCCATTACCATAAAAGTAAGCTCATGTGTTTTAAACAGGTCATCAGTATGACACATTCATCATTACATGCTGTCAATGCTAATAAATGATGTGATAACATTAATAATAAAAAAATTTCCAAAGCAGCTATGAATTTGGTAAGGAAGCATATGCTGCCAAGGAGAAGAGGTATTAAATTTAACTCAAGAATTTGGAAAATCCTAAACTGTCAGAGTACGACACTGATGTCGTGAAAGGAGATAAATATCCTTAGACAGAGCCATGGGAACGTCACCTTTCATTGTTCTTGATGTTGGGCTTTCCTGAAGTAGGCAAGGCCCCTGGGGAGAACAGAAGTACAATGGTTACCTACGGCCTTGGTTTCAGAATTCTCCCCGCATTCTGCTCCTGCTCGGGCACCCTGCTGTGTGGCTCCCAGCAGAGGATCAGCAGAGAATAAGGAACCAGCAGAAAATAAGAAAAGCCAGATGGGGAGGCCATGGTTAGAAGTTTGGATTTTCTTGCAAAAGTAACTGGAGTCATTGGAGGGTTTTCATAATGTTGGGTGAGAGGTGGAGGAAGGGAGTCGGGGGCAGCGCCCCATGATGCTTAGTTTTAAAATAGTATAGTGTCTTGATCAAAATTTACAACTTGATTCAAAAAATATATATGGGAATGCAAAAGACCTGTAATCATGAAAGCAGTTCTGAAAAAGGACACCTTTGGAGGACTTTCATCGCATATTTCAGGACTTATTATAAAGCTACTCAAGATTGTGTGGTATCGGCATAAGGACAAAAAGATTAATGGGACATTATGGAGAGTCCTGAAATAAACCTATACGTATACGATCCATTGATTTTTTAACAGTGTTGCCAAGGCAATTCAAGGGGAAAAGAAAAGTCTTTTCAATAAATGGTGCTGGAACAAGTAGATAAATATGTAGAAAAAAGGTTACCTCTATCCCTGTCTCATAGTACATGCAAAAGTAATTTGAGATGTGTTATACACCTAAACAAAAACTCTAAAATTACAGAGTTTGTAGAAGAACAAAGGAGAATGCCCTTCTGACTCCAGGGTGGGCAGAGGTTTCTTAGAGAGGACCCCCCAAAATGCTAAACGTGTCAAAGAAAAAACTGATAAATTGGTCTTTATCAAAATCGAAAACTGTTTTTCATCAGAAGACATCATTAAGAGAATAAAAGGGCAATCCCCAAACTAGGAAAACTATCTGCAATGCATGTATCTGAAAAAATTATGTCCAGATACAAAGGATTTGTACCCATATTATAGAAAGAATTCCTAGAGCTCAGTGATAAAAAGATAAACAATCCAATTTAATTTTTTAAATGTTTATTTTTGAGAGAGAGAGAGAGAAAGAGAGAGCGAGAGAGAGCATGAGTGGGGGAGGGGCAGAAAGAGAAGGAGACACAGAATCAGAAGCAGGCTCCAGGCTCTGAGGTGTTAGCACAGAACCTGACACTGGGCTCAAACTCATGACCTGTGAGATCATGACCTGAGCTGGAGTCAGATGCTTAACAAACTGAGCCACCCAGGTACCCCAACTATGTAAATTTTTAGACACTAGAGATTGGTCTTATTTATGATCACATTTCCAGGACCTAGTTTAGGACATGACATGTCTGAGATGTTCAATAAATATTTGTTTAGGGAATCAGTCCTAGCACTGGGGACTCCAGAGGATAGAATAGTACTGAGGATAGAAGGAAATTTTTATGTTTTTATTATGGTTAAACAAAGGAAATATAACCTGATAATTTCAAAATATTTGCTGTTTTTAGGCCACCTGGGTGGTTCAGTCGATTGAGTGTCTGACTTCACCTCAGGTCATGATCTTGAGGTTTGTGAGTTCAAGACACAGCAGGGGAGAGGCAGCGAGAGGAAGAAGACAGAGAATCCTTAGCAGGTTCTGCATTGTCAACACAGAGCCTGATCTGGGGCTCGAACTCACAAACTATGGGTTCATGATCTGATCCAAAGTCAGATGCTTAACCAACTGAGGCACCCAGGCACCCCCAGACAACACAATTTAAAAAACGGGCAAAGGACCTGAATAGACACTTTATAGAAGTATACAAATGGCCAATAAGCATGTACAGATATGCTCAGGATCGATAGTCATCTGAGAAATGCATATTTAAGCCATAATGTGATGACATTCCATTCCCTCCAGAATAGCTAAAAATGGAAAAGATACACAGTACTTATGAGGATGTGCAGAAACCAGAAGTCTCCTATATTGTTGATAGCAGTGTAAAGTGGTATAACTGTTCTTTAAAAACTGTTTGGTATCTATGTACAATATTAAACACAACCTTACTCTTTAACCCAGCAAGTGCGTTCCTGGGAATTTACAAGAGAAACGGGAACGTATGTCCACAAAAAGACTTTTACAAGACTTTTACAGTTTGAATAACCCCAAACTGTAAGGAACACACATGTTCATCAATAAGAGATTGGACAAACTGTGGATGGATGGATGGAAAACTGAGTCATAAGAAAGAACTACTGACACACAAACATAGATGCCTTATTTGCATGAAAGAAGTCAGACACAAAGAGGTACATCCTGTATGATTCAATTTATGTAAATCAAAGAACAGTCAAGGTTAATGGGTAAGGATAACACGAGAACAGTGGTTGCCTGTGGGGGTAGGAACTCTGAAAAGGGGCACGAGGGCAGTTTCTGGGGGAGATGGAAACATTCTATAATCTTAATTGGCGTGATGGTTATATAGGTAGGTAATTGAACTCATGTGCTCAAGCTCTGGGCAATTCACTATATGTAAATTTTACCTTAATAATAAAAAAAAGATCATAATGTCTGAATAGAAGAATAGAAGCAGGGAGGCCAACTGGGGGGCTTTTACGATAGTCCAGGCACAAGATGGTGATGGGAGATTAAGAAGTGGCTGGACTTGGGATCTCTTTTCAAGGGAGGGTCAAGGACCGGTTAGCCCAGTAGGCAAGAGTCATTGAGAGCAGGTCCCAGATGATTGAATCCCTGAAGCCCATTTATTTATTTTGTTTGTAAATTTTACTCTAACCCTTTCTCTTTCTAAAACAATTCAAGGCTAATTATAACAAAGGACATGTATTCAATAAGACGGAGAAGACATAACTAAAATAGAAAATTGAAACCAGAAGGTAGAAGAAGCAAATATACCAGTTCGGGAACTGATAATAGAAAACTAATGTCAGGAACTGCTTTCTGTCCAGTACCCTTGGCTGGGCACCTAGCTGGGGTTGCAGATGTGTTATAAAGGGGGTGGTGAGGGTCTTTTAATATTAGAGAAAAGACAGCTCAAGCAGTGCTGAATCGAGCTGATTTTAGTTGAAGAAGAGTATATGTCTTTTGGAGACTGCCAGGGCTTATAAAACCAAAAAGGTACATTTTTGTGGAATTTGATTTATAACAGAATATTGCATCACAAAGGTCGGAGACATCAAGTGCTCTACAAAGAAATGGGGAGTATTTTAGGGGAAACTACCTTCCATTTGAGACAATCTATTATGCAGAAATGTAAATAGCATGGGGTGTAATTTAGGATAAAATACAAGCTTGAGCATATTCTCCATATATTTATGGAATCATTATCATTTAAAATTAATACAAACTAAGATTCTGATATGGGAATTGAGTTTGGTTTGAATATATCAAGTCTAAATGAAGGCAACTGTTGATATAGTAGAAATACTGCAAAAATGTGTGTCAAAACCACGTTGATTATTTATATACATGCTTATTTATTTAAGTTCATTTATTTATTTTGAGACAGAGAGAGACAAGGAGCAGGATAGTGGCAGAGGAAGGGAGAGACAGAATCCCAAGTAGGCTTCACACTATCAGTGCAGAGCCCAACATGGGGCTTGATCCCACAAACCGCGAGATCATGACCTGAGCCAAGATCAAGAGTTGGATGCTTAACCGACTGAGCCATGCAGGTGCCCCACGTTGATTATTTAGTGATCATTATCAGTACAGACAGTTCATTCTGTTGTCAATCGAATGAGAGGGAAGCCTTGTCTATACTAGACCTTCTTTAATTAAGAACAATAATGAATCAGAAGTGAAAGAATTGAAGAAAAGATAGAATCTATGTGTGGAAAAGATGTTTAAAATATATGCCAGTGAGGCAGTCAATCAAATTAAGCCTAGTCTTAGTTCTGGAACTTTTGCCTTACGTCTTAAAATAGATCAATCCAAATGAATGCTTAAATCACCATCTCTGGATTAATGGAAAACTCCTATTGGCATTGCCCATCAGATCTAATAGCAAAGATTGCTGACTCATGCGGAGACTGGGGAAGGAAAAGAATCATCATAAATAATTCATAATACACTAAGATGGCTAAGTTTGGGGTTGATTCTTTAGCAAATGTGATTGAACTGATTTCAAACTGGTGAGTCAAAATGACCACTTGGACAGCATTAGTGACAAAGGCATGCTCTTGCATCAACAGTGTAAATGGAGGGAATGAAATAGGAAGAAAACTGTGAACAGTCAGAGATTCTGAGGGATTTACTTACTCCTAATAGTTTAGGTTTGGCTATAATAGAGCAGGTGGCTTAAGGTGAGGAAGGGTTTGTTGTAATGATATAGGGTGGGGTGACTCTCAGGAAGATCACCTGGGCATGTGAGGTGCTCTCTGGGGATAATGCTGTTGGTACAAAACAGGGATGCACTGGCAGTAAAGTCTGAGCCTCCTAGGTCCTGGGGCTTCTATAAGCTTAATAGTGAGGGGTGGGAGCCAGATGTTCACCCCTCACATGTTCAGATGTGAGGAATCTGAAGGTCTTGTTTCTGGCCCTTGCTTTCCCGCTCACTAGGTGACACTGGTTGGACAAGTCTCTTGACCTCCTGAGCCCAGAATTTTCTATCTGTGACAGGGGCTCTGTACTTCCTGTCTTTCTTAGCCTCTTATGGAGAGTTGTGAAGATCCACAGGATGGAGGATTCATGAGCCCTTCGAAAAAGTCCGCAAATAACTGCCACAGTTTTTTTTTTTTAATTTTTTATTTGCTAGTAACTAACTCTCCAGTGTGAGCTGAAGCTGGAGCCACGCAATGGTTCACGCTCGAACCTGGAGATATTTTAAGACATAATCAATACAAGATGCATTGGGTTGGAGCCACCATAAGCGTCATAAATCTTGACAGGCTGCTGTTCGATAAAATTAATAATGCTCGAGAGAAACCTTGTAAAAAGCTACAAGAGGGGTAAACCTAGTGCGTTTTGGGGAAAGAGCGTAAGCCATTGTGGAAACGGAGTCACCCTCGGAAGGTTGGTTACCATCCTGATGCTGGTGGGGCAGTTTTCAGGCACGTGTCCACACAGGCACACACACACATGGGCACACACCACACACATATACACACATGTGCACAATAAACAACAAGCTCCAACGCTGTTGCCACCCCAGGTGCCCCCTGAATTTTAAAAATAAGACAGGGGCGCTGTTGGCTGTTGGCTGGGTCTCAGGAGAGACTGGCGAATTAAGGAAGGCTAGCATTTATTCCAACAATGGATAATTGCAATTTGCACACTCAGGGGGCCCACCACCTTCTAAGGAAATGCTGCCTGCTTCTGAATTTTTTTTTAAAGTTTATTTTTACTTATTTTGAGAGAGAGAGAGAGAGCAAGCAGGGGAGGGGCAGAGAGAGAGGGAGACAGAATCTCAAGCAGGCTCTGGGCTGTCAGCACACAGCCCCATCGGGACTCAAACTCACAAACCTTGAGTTCATGACCTGAGCAGAAACCAAGAGGCCAGAGCGTAACTGACTGAGCCACCCCAGGTGCCCCCTGAATTTTAAAAATAAGACAGGGGCGCCTGGGTGGCTCAGTCGGTTAAGCGTCCACTTTGGCTCAGGTCATGATCTCCTGCTTTGGGGGTTCGAGCCCTGCATCAGGCTCTGTGCTGACAGCTAGCTTGTCTTCAGATTCTGTATCTCCCTCTCTCTCTGACTCTCCCCTGCTTGCACTGTCTCTCTCTGTCTCTCAAAAAAAAAAAAAAAAATAAGACAGCGACAGGGGTTTTGCCCTGTCTCATTTCTCGCTGGTGAAGGGTGTGCTCATGGGGCTTTGGATCTGTGGCTGTCATATACAGTGAGAGAGAGGGCAGTGAAGGGGGACGGGGACCTCACTGTGTTGAGTTTATCAAAGCCCTGAGAAGATCTAGAAAGGAAAGTGAAGAATATTGCTTTTCCGGTGTCCACAATGTTCACAAACCTTGCGGATCCTCTGTCTTCAAGGGTGTTGCAGGGACTCGAGCCAGGGGTCTCCTGTTGGCCAACCTCCCTTGGCTCCAACAGGCCACGCTGCGCGTTGCTAGGCAGAACACGTGTTGCTAGGCAGAAGCGTGGGGGCGGGGCGGGGGTGGGTGTCTGGCTCCGGAGAGCTGCGAGGGACAAACTTAGTTTAGGCAGCCGGCGGCCTGAGTGCAGTCTGTCAGGAGCCTGGCCTCTGTGCGGGTGCAGTCGACTCTCCTCCGAAGTGGTCAGAGACCAGATGGCCATATTAAGAAATAGGATGAAAACATTTATTTCAGTAGGATCATGGGAAGTATTCTTAATTTAAAAATTGCGTTTATTGTGTGGAATTTTTATTATAACATACATTTATTATAAAAAATGTTCAATTAAATCAACATGTTAATATAATTAATTTTAAGCCATAAGGAAACCTTGACATTGGGTCTGTCGTGTTTTCAGGCAGAGAAAACAAAGAATTTTGTCAGTCGGAGCCTGGTCATAGGAGAAGTCCTCTCCATGGCGGACATGGCCACAGGAGTAAAGGTGAGAGGCTCTGGGCACCCCGCCCTTGGTGAGCTGATACCTAGTTTTGAACAGCAGGGAGTACAAAGTGGAACCCCAGGAATACATGTAGCATGGTACACCTTACAACCCATCGCCCCAACTTCCTCCCTACCCATTATAGTCAACCTCGTATTTGTTTTTCTTTCTTTTTTGTTTGTTTAGTTTTATTGCACTGTGTCAATTGTTTTCATTTGTTCTAATTTTATAAAATTAAATTTTCATAATCATGCATAATTCTTCACTTAAATATTGTCCCTAAGATGGATCCGTATTGTTAGCGTGACACTGCAGTCATATTTGTTTTTTTTTAAATCTTTTTATTCTGAAATAATAATGTTCACAGGAAGTTACAAAAATAGTGCATAGAGTTATGAGACTCTTCACCCAGTTTCCCTCTGTGGTGACATCTTCTATAGCTGTAATGCAATGTAAAAGTAGGAAATCAACACTGCTCTAGTACTGTACTTGTATAGTTCTAGACTACAGACCTTATTCAGATTTCACTAGCTTTTATGTACCCTCCCGTGTGTATGTGTGTGTGTGTGTGTGTGTGTGTGTGTGTAGTTCTATGCCATTTGGTCCCATAGATGGATTCATGCGACCACTGCCACCATAATCAAGATATGGAACTGTTTCATCACCACAAAGAAACGTATAGTGCTACCCATTTGCAGTTGCACCCAGTCTCCACCCCATCCCTGTCCTTTGGCTACTACTAATCTCTTCTCTGTCTCTATAGTTTTGCCATTTTGAGAATGATATACAGATCGAAGTTCATTCATTTTTCCTGTTCCTTTGTGTGAATATGCTACAACACTTGGAATTCTTAGACGTCTCCAATTTTGCTCATCAGATGGGTATAAAATGGCATTGCACTGTGGGCTTGCTTTGCATGTCCCCAGGTCACCAAGGTGAACAGAATAAGGCAGCAGGTGTGATGGCCGTGCCTCCTCATGGTACCCTAAGTCCCCAGCAGGGGGTCATCTGTGTGGCATATGCATATGCTCTCCTCTCCTTCCCTGGACACCACTGCACTTCAGAATAGGTCCCTGCATCCAAAAATTCAGTCCTGATGTCCTCAAAGGGGAGAAATAACCAGAACATGAAGAGAGAATGAACCGAGAGGAAGCCAGGTCAATTGTCTGTGAGCCCAAAATGGCAGTTATTTTTCTTTTACAGTGTGGACATTTAAAAATGAGTAGGAACGATCTTATTTTTATTTTATTTTAGATTTTTAAAAGATGTTTGTATTTTAAAGTAATCTTTACACCCAACATGGGGCTTGAACTCACAACTCCAAGATCAAGAGTCGTATGCTCTTTGACTGAGCCAGCCAGGTGCCCCTAAAAATGGGTAGGGATTAAAAACAAAGAAATGTGTGAGGGCCATCTGTGGTGAAGGCACCCACCGTTAGGTCCTTTGGGGGAGAATGCTTCCCTGTGATTTCAGCCAGGCAGGGTCTCTTCCCTCCTGGATGAGTTGGCTGTTTCTTCCAGACAGAAGAAATTCAGCTGAGATACGACAGACAGATCCCCCGCTCAGAAATACTAGAGAACCCTGGTCTAATGATCCTCAGTTTGTGCTTTTACCATATTTCTCCCTACCTGCCTTCTTTTCAGCAAGCCTGTGGTGAGGTGTGACCGTGCACAAATCACCATTGATTCCAGCATTCTAGGTGGGGATCCCTCTCCTTGGCATCTTTAGGGTCTTGCACTGATCCTAGTGCGTAGAATTGCACAGGGAATGTTTGCATAACTAAAGGGGGGCAGCCTGTGGTTTAAGAAACATTTCAACCACTTACAATATGTGGATGTTTTTTGGATTCTGGTTCAAACAAACTAAAAAAACCCTATGTGTCAGTTGGGGAAATTTGAATTTTGGATATTTTGGTGATATTAAAGAATTACTATATTTTTAGGTGGGGTAATGATTTTAGGTTACATTTTCAGAAAGAATCTCCTTTACAAAGGTGTGGGATATATTTAGGGATGAAATGACAGGATGTCTGGGATAAAAGATTACCTGGAGTGTAGCATGGGAAAGTGGATTGGGGAAAAGATGAAGCAAGATAGACCATGAGCTGGTCATTGTTGAGTTCATTATACTCTTGTATTTTGGTTAAGATTCTCCAAAATAAGATTTTAAAAAAGTTTTGCTCCTGGGGTGCCTGGGTGGCTCATTTGGTTAAGCATCTGACTTTTGATTTTGGCTCAGGTCATGATCTCACAGTTTGTGGGTTTGAGCCCCGCATCGGGCTCTGCGCTGACAGTGGGGAGCCTGCCTGGGATTCTGTCTCCCTCTTTCTCTGTGCTTCCCTGCTCATACTCTCTTTCTCTCAAAAATAAATAGAATAAACACACATACAAGTTTTGTCCCTGGGTATCCTAGATGAAAATTGGAATAGATTTAAAGAAATAGGTCTTTAGAAATGCCTCTCTGATCATGCCACTCCTCTGCTTAAAACTCCTTCCCCTAATGCTTTAGAGAAGCCCTCTTATTTTTAATATGGCCCATGGGTCCTGATGTGATTTGACCCTACTCATTTCTCCAGACACTTTGTCCTCCTCCCTAGGAGCCTGACATACTGACCTTCTTTTGTTCCTGTCACCCACCTTGGGACCAATCTTGTCTTCATCCTAGAATAGGTTTTTTCCTTCTTTCACCTGCCTGACACCTGCTCCTTCTTCAAGTCCCAGCCCACGTATGCTCCGCTCAGGGAAGCTCCCTTCAAGCCTGCAGTTTAATTACGTCTACTTATTGTCATCTGTCTTCATACCTTTGTACCTTACAGTTTTCTGTAGCAGCATGTGCCCCCTTTGAACTTACCCATTTATTTATCCGTGTGTCTAGTTGCTGTATATCTCTTAACACCACTAGAGGGCAAACTTCTTGAAGATGCTCGTCCCCTACATTCTTATTATGTAGTAGCAGAACATAAAAATGAAATGAATACAGAATACATAGAGTCAAAATGGTTGCTGGGAAGGTTAAATGTAGACTTATCATGTGACTCAAGAAATCCTTCCTAGGTGTACACCCCAAAGAATTGAAAGTAGGGACTCAAACAGATACTTGTATGCCAGTGTTCATCACAGCATTATTCACAAGCGCTAAAAGGGTGGAAACAAACTAATTGTCTGTCATCAGATGGTTGGATAGGCAAAATGTGGCCCGTGCATATGATGGAATATTATTCAGCTATAAAAAGGGATGAAGTTCTTGTACATGTTACAACCTGGATGAACTTTGAAAACGTGATGCTGCGTGAAGCCAGACACAACGGGACAAATATTGTATGGTTCCACTCACATGAAGTTTCTTGAATAGGCAGATTCATAGAAACAGAAAGTAGATCATGGGTTACCAGAGGCTGGAGGAACAGGAAAATGGGGAGTTCATCAGCACGGAGTTTCTGTTTGGGGTGATGAAAAGTTATGGGGATAGATAGTGGTGATGGTGGCACAACAGTGTGACTCTAATTAATACCACTGAACTGTATACTTAAAAATGACTAAAATGCAAACTTTATATTAAATGCATCGTAACACAATAAAAAAAAACCTTTAAATATTTAGCAAAAGCTCTCCTTTAACCGTGTGTGCCTTTCCACACATCAGTCATTGCAGAGGACTTGTTTTTCTTGTGCTTGGATATCCCAGACAGCTAGAGGAATGTGTAGACTGTGCCCCTGACCCTGAGTCCAGCCCAGAAGGGCCAAGGCTGTTTTTCCTATCGGCAGTAGAGGGAGATGTCTTGTGCTGCGAATAGTTCCTGTGAGCCCTGGGCTGGTCAGGGCATCCCCAGATCTCGCTGCCAGCCCAAGGGCAGCTGCCGGCCTCTGCCTACTTTCCTTTTACACCTTTGCACGAGCTGACTGTCAACCTGACATCAAGGGCATGCCAGCATCAATTCATCTAAGTCATCTGTGCCCCACAGGCCTGGGCCCCTTTTCTCCTTCCCTCCATGTCTGTGCTAGCTAAAGGCTCCGGGTGTCCCTGAGCGCTTTGGACAAACATAGTTGGACTAACACAGCCAAGTGTTGTCAGGGCCAGGGGCTGGCTCTGAGAGCGACTCACAGTGAGGGGGGGTGGGAAAGTGAGAGGTGCCAGGGAAAGACTTCCTTTACTCAGGGCTTTGAATCCCTGCTTTAGCTTGGGAGCCAGCCCAAGGCCTTCTACCAGACACACTGATGCAATATGGAAGGATTCTAGGGCCCAAAGAAATGTGACATGCTTCCTTTTCTTCTTTCCCATGACTGTTCCTGTTTTTCCTTATTTGAACCACCCCACTATCTGTCTTAGTTTGCTTGGGCTACCATGATAAAACATATAGATCATGGGGCTTAAACCACGGAAATTTATTTTCTCACAGTTCTGGAAGCTGGCAAGATCAAGGTCCAGCTGATTCAATTCCTGGTGGGGACTCTCTCCCTATAGATGGCTGCCTTCTTGTGGTGTCTTCACATTGGAATGGGGCGGAGAGAGAGAGAGAGAGAGAAAGAGAGAGAGAGAGAGAGAGAACACACTCTCTGGTATCTCTTATAAGGGCATTAATCCCATCATGAAGCCCCCACTGTCATGACTTTATTTAAACTTAATTGTTCCCAAAGACCCCATATCCTTATGCCATCACATTGAGGATTAAGGCTTCAGCACATGAATTCTGGAGAGAACCTAATGCAGTCCATATAGCACTATCCTTTCTGGAGTCACCATTGTCTCCAAAATCACCTGCAGTGCCTCATTTGCTCTTGGAATGAAAAGAATCTGAATGCACTCGAAGGTTCTTTAGGAGACCCACTGTTGGAATACTGTGTAGGAAGGGCTTGGCCTAATCACAGCTGTGGCACTAGCAGACTTCCTGGCATTCATGACAGACCTGCCTGGTCCATCGTGGCAGGGAGACTGTCAGAATGACGTGGGTTTACCTTCTGTCTCCGGGACTTCTCAGTCACAGTTCATGCATGCTCCTTCTACATCTAAGTTCATGATGGGTGACCATGGGTTTCTCTCTTAAGAAGACTGTACTGCTAATGCCCATTCATAGGCTGTGTTTGGATTTAAATTGATGATGCCTCTGAAGAGCTCCATGCCGTGGCTGGCAGGTAGGAGGAGCTTGATAAGTGGTGGCGACTGTACCTCCCAAGATGTGGCCCAGAGCCCTTCCTGGCGGTCTTCTAGGTAGTGGCTCGGTGAGTGGGTTGAGGTGAAATCATCCTGCATTCCAGCTCTAGCCCACCGGCTTTCCCTGCCATGGTGGGACATGACTCTTGCTAGTCATCTTTTGGAGGTTAAGAGACCCCATTCTGGAATCCTGTCAGCCTGTCCTGACCGCAGTTCCCAGCCCCCAGGAAGCTCTGACTGTGGCCTCCAGAGGCTACTGCCAGCCATCACTGCACAAGTTGTGGTCATGACCTCATGCACCTGCTGCAGTTGTCCTTTTCCAGATAAGTGAGAAAGGTGAAGACGGAGCTTTCCTAAACAATACAAGGTGTGCACAGATTTAGAGTTTTTGTTAGGTGTCCTCCCCTTTTTCTCATTTCCTTGCCACTGCTTTCTTCGGTCTTCTCAGAACAAATGGACTTCTTTGGGTCCTGTCCAGTGAGGTGGGACGGAGGCCAAGGTGTCCCTGGGCATCATGACGGCAGTGGACACAGTGCTCTCTGAGAAGGACATTTTGCCCTGCGCCCTCGCAATGGCTTAGTGCCCTTCTTCATTCAGTCTCTGTGTCCCTGTCTTAGCAAATCCATCCCCTCCTCCCTGGCTTCTCCTGCAAGCATCCCCCACTCCTGCAAGCAGTGAATGGGCCTCCATCCATCTGGAGACTCGGGATAAAAACCCGGGTGTCACCTGGAGCCCTCTCTTGCCTTCTTCTCCCAAATTCAACCCATCAGCTCTGTCTCCAGAATCTACCTTGATTTCCTCTGCTTCTCACCCCCTTCATCACCACAGTCTGACTGCTGCTCATGGGCTCACCTCAGTGGCCGCAGCGTGGGCACCTCCTTCTTGCTGGCTGGGCTGGGATCCATGCCACTTACAAGAGGCACCTGGCTGAAAGCTTACCTTAGGCCAGGGAGTCATCTGCTTAGACCCTCAGGTGCTCCCCCCTGCATTGGCCCCATTTTGTCAGATTATCTATGCTTCAGAAAATGTGGCTTTGGCAACACACTGTCCAGCACATGAGGGAAAATTCCCCCATTTTAAGTGACTGTGTGGATTGGGGTCATGCAGACGCCACCTCTGTTAACTGCTGCGGTTTCTGTAAACCTACGGGTTTCACTCACCAGCCCAGTGCTCCTACTAATGGCATTTAATGAATGGAGGTTTTCAAAATGTGGATGAAATATTCTCCCCACACCCCTTTTCTAAAAAGGAGGAAAGGCTTTAAAATCTAGAAAAGGAACATTTTGCAAAGAATGCATTAGCCACCAGCCAGACCAATTTAGGGGTAGAGAATTCAATCTGTTGTAGTTTTAGAAAAACACTTTCCTTTAACTTGATTTCCAAGATGGCTTACAGGGGAAACATTACTATTTGGATTGATTGCATCTTCCCAGGCTGGAATTAGCAATGCGTCACAGTGATTCTGTGGAGAGGGTGCTGCGTCATCAGAGGGTTGAGTGTTTTCTGAGGATACTTTATGATTCTCCAAATGAAAGCACTTCATATGTCAGATGCTCTTAATGACATTTGTCTGTCATGATGTCAGAGCGTTTCAGCTGGTCAGGCTGTTAGAGCTGCAGTGCCCTTTCAGACAGTGAGTGCCAGGCTGACCATGCATGTGGCATGCAGGGACAAGTTCTCACCAGAGGCTGGTGACAGTTCTCGGACAGCAGCATCGAAAGATTCCATTCCCGCCATTTCCCTTCCTGCAAGGTCTTCCTTGGGGTTACTTTGTCTGAGAAGGCTCATTCAATTATAGTGACCCCAGGAAAACAGGGCACCTCTAGGTTGTGGTATTTGAAGAGTCCAGAGTGCAGCAGGGTTCTCCTTCTCCCCACCTTGACCCCATGTGTTGGTTTCATATACAGGCTCTTGTGACGGCAAGAGCAGCCAGCAGCGCTGGGCCTCCATTCTTCCAGGTTCATTGCATTGAAAAAGAGACAGTTTCTTTTGCTTTCTAGCTCACCCATGTGTCCCAGAGCCCACTCTGGTTAGATCCACCCAGATCATGGGTCTGTGCTGAAGCCATCCTCTACGGCCATGATATTATGCAGATTGGCTAGTCTTGGGTTCCAGGGTTATCCTAGAGCTGGGGGTGGAGGTCAACATCAGCCACAAACCACTTGGACTGATTGTGGGAGAGGTGGGCTCTCCAGAGGAAAGCCGAGGCTGTGTGGTTGGGACAGGAGGAGGCGTGCTAACCTGCAAACATAGCCATTGTCTCTATACTTGAACTCTTCTGTCTCTGTCATCAGTCTCCTGCTCCCTTCTAATGGCCTCCCTCCGGTCATCCTTCTTTCTCATCTTCCTCCTCATCTTTCCCCTCCTTCACTTCCTTCTTGCCAGCAACACTTTTCCAGGGTTTATACAAGACCAAAGTACTTGGCAGTTGACCATCACTGAATTCTCACAGCAACCTTATGAAGTGCTATTAGGCATTAGGCAGCTTGGGTTTGGACCCCAGCCCTGCTCACCATCTCACGGTGCAGCCTTGGACAGGTCACTCCCCTCTCTGGAACCTCAATGTCTTCGTCTGTCAAGTGGGGGTGATGATGTGGTTGTGGGGAAGAGTGGGGGGCACTCATCACTCACTGCTTTTGTCGGATGTGGAAACTAAGGATTGCCATTCGTCCAAGGTCCCACAGCCAGTGGGTAGCCAAGCTGGGCTTTGAGCCCAAGCTGTCTCATCTCATCCCAGGCTGAGTTCCTGCTTGTTTTGCAGCATTGCACCTTCCTTCAGCTTTCCTGTTTCTTATGGCTGGACTCACCTCTGCAGACTGGCCAGTGCCTGGGATCAGTGCACAAATACTTTGTTGCATGTCTTCTACTTACCAGGCACTAAGCTAGTCCCTGAGCAGACAAGGCAGACTGAACATCCAGAAGCATCATTTGAAAGATAGAAAAAACTTGTGGTGTCACAATTCCAGATTTCAAGTTATGTTACAACTATTCTTTTTCATGTTGCTGTCCAGTTTTCCCAACCCCATTTGTTGAAGAGACTTTTTCCCATTGTATATTCATTCCTCCTTTGTCAAATATTAATTGACCATACTGTTTTAACAGTATGGCTTAAAAACAGAGATGTAGGTCAATGGAATGGATCAGAAAACCCCCCAAATAAACCCACAATTATATGGTCAATTAATATTTGACAAAGGAGGAATGAATATACAATGGGAAAAAGTCTCTTCAACAAATGGGGTTGGGAAAACTGGACAGCAACATGAAAAAGAATGAAACTGGACCACTTTCTTTCACCATACACAAAAATAAACTCAAAATGGATTAGAGACCTAAGTGTGAGAACTGAAACCATAAAAATCCTAGAAGAGAGCACAGGCAGTAATTTCTCTGGCATTTGGTGTGACAAGGTTTTTCTAGATCTGTCTCCTGAGGCAAAGGAAATGAAAGCAAAAATAAACTATTGGGACAACATCAAAACAAAATGTTTCTGCACAATTAACAAAGGAAACAATCAACGAAACTAAAGTCAACCTACTGAATGGGAAAAGATATTTTCAAATGGCATATTCAATAAAGGATTAGTATCCAAAATATATAAAGAACTGATATAACTCAATACCCCAAAAACAAATAATCAAATTAAAAAATGGGCAGAAGACATGAATAGTCATTTCCAAAGAAGACATTCAGATCGCCAACAGACACATGAAAAGAGGCTCAACATCACTCATCATCAGGGAAATGGAAATCAAAAGTATGAGATATCACCTCACACCTGTCAGAATGGCTAAAATCAAAACCACAAGAAACAAGTGTTAGTGAGGATGTGGAGAAAAAGGAACCTTCTTGCACTGTTGGTGTGAATGCAAATTGGTGCAGCCACTGTGGAAATCAGTATGGAGGTTCCTCAAAAAGTTAAAAATAGAACTACCCTGGGGCACCTGGGTGGCTCAGTTGGCTAAGCATTCGACTTCTGCTCAGGTCATGATCTCACCGTTCGTGAGTTCGAGCCCCGCGTCAGGCTCTATGCTGACAGCTCAGAACCTGGAGCCTGCTTCTGATTCTGTGCCTCCCTCTCTGTCTGCCCTTCCCCCGCTCATGCTCTATCTCCTTCTTTCTCTCAAAAATAAATAAAGTTAAAAAAATAATTAAAAATAAAACTACCCTACTATCCAGGAATTGCACTGCTGGGTATTTACCCAAAGAATACCAAAACATTAATTCAAAGGGATATGTGCTCCCTTATATTTATTGCAGCATTATTCACCATAGCCAAACTATGGAAGCAGCTCAGGTGCCCATCAGTAGATGAATGGATAAAGAAGATGTGGTAGATATACATAATGGAATATTATTCAGCAATAAAAAAGAATGAAATCTTGCATTTGCAACAACATGGATAGAGCTAGAGAGTATAAAGCTAAGCAAAATAAGTCAGACAGAGAAAGACATACCATATGCTATCACACATGTGGAATTTAAGAAACAAAACAATGAACAAAGGGAAAAAGAGAGAGAGAGAGGACAAACCAAGAAACAGACTCTTAACTATAGATAACACACTGATAGTTACCAGAGGGGAGAAGGATGAGGAGATGGGGGAAAGAGGGAATGGGGATAACAAGTATACTCACCATGATGAAATAAAAGAAAATAAAGTTAAAAAAAAAAAAAACAGAGTCATTTGACGGGCTGAACTGGGCAGCCCTGAGGATGGAGGACTGACACTTTGTGGTGCTGGGGCATCCTCTCCAAGAGAGATAACCATGGGCTATGTCTGCAGAGTCACTGGAGCTTTCCAGGCAATGAAGGGAAGGGCGTGGATGCCTTGCTGCTTATGGGGCTTATGTAAAGCTTGATGAGCTGAACGGATGTTCCTTGAATGGCATTCGACCAGGGGTTTAGTTGTCACTAAATTGTTGACTGTTGCTAACAGTGGCCTATGTTGTCCTTGTTTTCAGTGTGGAATAATTTATTGGCTATTCGGTGGTGCAGTCAGGAATCTTGGAAGCCCGGGGCATGTGACTAAGTGGCTTCAGCCACTCCAGGTATGGCATGTACCTCAATAGACGTCTTCTCTTCTATGGAGAGCCTTGAAAATTCATAGTAGCTAGATGTGTGCATGTGCATGTTTGCAGAAAACGAAAATAAATCAGAGAATTAGTGTCAGCAAGAATCTTGTTCAGAATGAGAATTTCAAGACTGGCTTTTAAAAATGGTCATATTGGTATCGCATGACCTGTCACCAGGCTGAATTCTTGCAGTTATCTCCAATTCACCTCTCCCTCTCTCACCCACATTCTTTTTTTTTTTTAAATTTTTTTTAACATTTATTTATTTTTGAAACAGAGACCGAGCTTGAGCGGGGGAGGGGCAGAGAGCTAAGGAGACACAGAATCCAAAGCAGGCTCCAGGCTCTGAGCTGTCAGCACAGAGCCCGATGTGGGGCTCGAACCCACTGACCGCGAGATCATGACCTGAGCCGAGGTCAGCCGATTAACTGACTAATCCACCTAGGCGCCCCTCTCACCCACATTCTTGGTGATCAGAGAAGTCTGGAGTGAGAGCAACCCTCTGACTAGCTAATTCCCTTCTACTATCTGGTAAACTCCAGGAGCAGAAATACACTGGGATGTTTGCAATGACGGAGAGGGGCCACGGGAGCAACGTGAGAGGGATCCAGACCCAAGCCACCTTTGACCTCTCTGCACAGGTGAGGATTCTGCCCATCATTCTGCAGTTCAGGACGGCAGGAGACCTGTTCATAGCCAGACTGTCCTTCTGAGCGCCTTCAGAGCCAGTGCTCTCTGGCCTGAGGTGCTCAGATTTAGAACAAACGGCTAAGTGCTTTAGTGGAGGTGGGCATATGCTCAGCCTTCGTGTGTCCAATATCAGCCAACACTTTCACAGCCCCCACTCTGCGTGGGCACTGCTCCATGTTTTCTACATGCACTAGTTAATTGGATGCCTTGTGACAACTCTGTGAGAACAGTACCGGAGCCATTTTGTTGTCCTTCCCAACAGTAGCAGGTAAATGACTGGAAGAGATGCTTTTGTTTGCACTCCCTTTTGCACGGTGTGGCAGGAGGGTGCTGTGTGTGCCGGGGTATCCTTACCGGGAGCCATGCCCTCATTACTGGCATTAGGCAGTGTTTTAACCGTGACCTGCATGAAAAGTCACATGACAACCAAAACAATTTCACAAAACGATCTTAACTTTTACTATGTTTACTGTATGTGATAAACTTCAATAGTTTCCCTTCTATTCTCATTTATAAAACACAGTTCATCAGGACTTTCTAAATTGATCTCTCTCCACTAATGCAAGGTGAAAACCCTGCTGTGTAAATCTAAAGATATCACTATTTCTTTAGCTCCTGCTCCCCCTAAATAAAGAAAGTAACTATTTATTTATTTCACTCCCCTTCATAGTTTCTTATTTGATTTTGGGCTTTCCTAAGAACTACAAAGTAATACATAAATTCTGTGGTTCTTTCTAGAACTGAGTTTGGGTCAGTCAATGTGTGCAAGCATGGTGCGTGAGCGTGGGTGTGGCTACTCAGTCTGTTCTTAATTTTTTCTGAGTTTGTCCCTCAGAATCTGAAGTTTTTGTTAGCAGGTTTTCCTGGCCCACAAATGCTAGTTAGAGGTGATCAGACTTTAGAATGACAGATTCAGATGAGGGTTGTTTTGGAATATGTTCATCCTGTCCTTCTGCCCAGGTGATAGTTCTCTGCAATAGTCAGTGATGTCCAAGGTCATAGTAAGAATAAGGACTGACAGTTACTGAACGCTTGCCATGTGCCAGGCTCGGCGTCAAACCCCTTCTGTTTAGTTTCCTGTATTCCCTCATAATACCCATCCCATAAACATGATGGTAAGCCACTTCTGGTAATGTAGCCCGTGTGCGCTTGACATCAGGCTAAGCACTCTACATTTACATTGTGTTAAATATCCTATAGTTTTATATGAAGATATTATTGTCCCTCTTTTCTAGGTGGAGAAACTGAGGCTTGCAGAGGTTAGGAAACAGGGGCTCTGTGTATGCAGTTAATGAGCGAGTCTGGTTCAAGTGGGACTGCCCTTAACAGTTTAGCTTTTCTTTCCTTTTTTTTTTTTTTGAAAGATGTATTTATTTTTGAGAGACAGAGAGAGACAGATCACGAGAGGGGGAGGGGCAGAGAGAGGGACACATGGAATCGGAAGCAGGCTTCAGGCTCTGAGCTGCCAACACAGAGCCCGATGCAGGGCTCGAACCCACGAACTGTGAGATCATGACCTGAGCCGAAGTCGGACGCTCAACCGACTGAGCCACCCAGGCGCCCCAACAGTTTAGCTTTTCTGCCAGTGGCATGATGATGACTGCACATCTTTTGGGTTTTTGGTTGGTCAGTTTTTTCTCCCCCTAACCCATGGTACTGAGGTCACTTTGCTGTCGTTAAAGGGGGGAAAAAGGCCCACCCAGAACTCTTATTTATTTGTTTCTTCTTACAATTATTATTTTTTTTCCTGCAAAAATCATTTTCCTGTGTGGGTCCCCTTTTCCCCCCTGAGTAGCATAAATGATTTAGCTACCTGGTGGCCCTCGGCAGCCGCCACTTCCCGCAGGCGAGTCGCAAAGTTGAAATCCTAATGTTGAGGACACTCTGGAGAGTGCTCTGCCTCCGGTAGAACTGAGAGAGAGAAAAAGCCCATTGTAAACTCAGGCCACTGAGGATTGACAGAGCAGGGAACGGGTTTCTCCTTCATCGCTTTCTGTGTTTCCCCCCTCATTTCCCTTTTAAAATGTTAGAGCATATCAAATGAGCCCTCTCTCCCTCAAGCACTGTTTCAGTCTCTTACATTTTCTTGGTTATTCTTCTCTGTGGGTTGGTTGGCTGTTTTATTTTTATTTTGGGGGCAGTGCCAAGGTTAGTGGTATGGATAATTAACAAGTATGGGAGAGAGTTTTATTTTTACACTTTATGCTAAATAGCAAAAATGAATGAGCCTAAGCTCTCTGGCCAAAGACTTTTTTTTTTTTTTTTTTTTTTTAGTGCTTACAGTACTGACCAATTGGTTGGCCTTCAACAACTAATTATGGTAGGAACCAACACACATGGTGTGCATTATTTAGATCCTGCTTTAATGCCAGCATTTGGGCTTATGCAAACTTTCCAAATCAAGTGTTTTTGCCAGAAGTGACAAACCTCCTTTCCCAGAGTATATCCGATGTGTGTGGGGATGGATACCTCCCCCTGCCTCTTCCCCAGCTCCCCATATCTTTCCTGCCAGGACAGTGTCGCTCTACTGCTTCCCTTCCTACCCTCCAGGGGTAAGCATCTCTTCACCACATGGGGTTTTGTGGGTTTTGTGTGTGTGTGTGTGTGTGTGTGTGTGTGTGTGTGTGGTGTTTCATTGTTACGGCACCCAGCCTCAAATAATCCCTTTCTTTGAGAAGTCCTGGCTGACCTGATAGGACAGGACAAGTGCAGTCTCCAGAGACTTCTCTTAAAGAAAGATGCAGCTTGTCCATTTATGTTTCTGAAAAGCACTTGCACATGTTAAAAGTTTCCCAGCGCAAACATATGTCAGAGCATGTTTTCTTAGGCTTCAAGGATGTATTTCTTGGCCAGTGGGGAAGTGTAGTCTACGTCCCTGAAAAGCTGAACTCTGAGATAATCTTTACATGATCAATCGCTTGTTGGTTTAGCTCAGCCACATCTTCGATATTGTCAGCTCCAATTAAGTATGCAATTCTGCCCTTTTGCCGTTTCCCCTGGATTCTCCGACCTGTCCCAGGTACTGGCCTTCAGAGCTGAGTTATTGTCTGTCCCTTCTTGTCAAGAGGTTGAAGGGTAACTCAGGTGGCGAGCAGAATTAGAGGTGAAGGGGAGCATTTCCATTGGGATTCTGTACTGGCTTCCGGAGGTGAGGAAGAAGAAGACTGAGGTTGAGCAGAGCCTGAAAACATAAGTCTTGCATCTTATTCTTGACCAAAGTTTATTTCAGAGGTTCTGGGGCTGGAGTCCTCGGTCATATTATGGAGACAAACTGGGTGGCATACTGTAAGATTCTTTCCCCTATAAGATAGAGAATTCTTTACAAATGCTTCAGTTTAAGGGCTTATGCATTTGGGAGGAGCTTTTAATTATTATATTCCTTGATCAGGGAAACGGAGAGGCAGCTTCTCAAACAATCATCCTAAGGGTCCAATGAGGGTTTTTCTTTTTATAAAAATCAGAATCGTGTGGGCTGAGATTCTAAGTGATTGTGGGAATAGGTCACAGTTGCCTATTAGGCTCGCTCGCATCCAGGCATACAGGTTTGGCCTTCGGTTAGTTGCTATTTAAACAACGGACCCATATCAACGAGGTAGGGATTTTTAAGGCCTGGGCAAGAGTGGAGGGCATGAGGAACCAAGTCATTTGTCCAGAAGGGGTGATGCCCAGCCGACAAAATAAAACACATAGATGTGGACTCATCCAGCTAGGGGCCCCAGGTCATTGGATGTCTCGTCCTTCTTTGTGAGCCTTGCAGGTGGGGTGTTTGGGAGGGAGAGCTAAGAGTGTATCACCAGGGGTTGGGGGGTTTGTCTGCTCCTCTGCTGTGAGATCGCCTGAGTGCGTCCAGCTACATGATGCGGATCTATTTCACAGTCTCTACTGCATGGAGCCAAGGGGTTGAAATAAGAAAGGAGAAACTCAAATGCCCTTTTTCTGTGTAGGAGTTCATAATTGACACGCCATGCGAGAATGCCGAGAAGATGTACATCGGAAACGCGATGTATGGGAATTACGCGGCGGTCTTTGCTCAGCTCATCATAAAGGGAAGATCTCAAGGTTTGTTGCTGGTGCAGAAATCTAGAATAGTTCTCTTTACAATTACTATTTTCCAGCAAGTGCTTTACCCTGAAAGTGTATTTTACAGCACTGTTTTTGAGTTGTATAAAATTCAGTACCAACTTTATCTCTTAAATATACATGATGACAAAACTTATGATTACGTTTTGGCGCGATAGTAGTCCCCCCCGCCCCCCGCCCCCCCACCTACAGTTTTGCTTTCCGAGGTTTCAGTTACCTGAAATCAGCTGTAGTCCGGAAAGTGGTGATCCTTCTTTTGACGTGAGGTCAGAAGGTCTAATTAGTAGTGTGACTCCACATCCCAGTGCCTGCCTCATTCCCCGCGCATCTCATCATGTAGGCATTTTATCATCTCATATCATCACAAGAAGGGTGAGTGCAATGCAAGAAGATATTTTGAGAGAGAGAGAGAGAATACAGTCATGTATGCTCTTTTTAAAAAATGTTATTTATTTTTGAGAGAGCACAAGCGGGGGGGGGGGGCAGAGAGGGGGACAGAGGATCCAAAGCAGGTTTTCTGCTGACAGCAGAGAGCTCCATGTGGGGCTCAAACTCATGAACTACAAGATCATGACCTGAGCAGAAGTTGGACATTCAACTAACTGAGCCACCCAGATGCCCCCATGGAACTCTTATTATAGCATATTGTTATAATTGTTCTATTTTATTATTAGCTATTGTTAATTGCTTACTGTGCCTATTCCTAAGTTAAACATTATCCTAGGTGTGTTTGTATAGGAAAACACATGGCATGTATAGCGTTCGGTACTATCTATGGTTTCAGGCATTCACTGGGGTCTTGGAACATATCCCTGTGAACAAGGGGGGACTGTTGTATACGATTCAGTCATAGAACTGACTGAATTTCAGGATCAGCACAATTGTATACTGTCTCAGGAAATGAATAAAGTTTACTCATATCTTTAGAAGAGAGAGTTTATCTTTTTTTAATGTTTATGTATTTATTTTTGAGAGAAAGAGGTAGAGAGCAAGTAGGGGGGTGGGCAGAGAGAGAGGAAGACAGAATCCCAAGCAGATTCTGCACTGTCAGTGCAAAGCCTGTTGTGGGGTTTGATCTCACGAGATCGTGACCTGAGCTGAAATCTAGAGTCAGATGCTTAACCGACCGAGCCACTCAGGCGCCCCGAAAAGAGAGTTTAGCGCTGTCTCTTTGCCTTCCTTAGGGCCCCACTGTTTCATTGTTCCTGTCCGCGATGAAAATGGAAGCTTGTACCCAGGAGTGACTGCTGTTGATATGATGTACAAAGAAGGTGAGTCCCCAGGTGACCCCTCTCCTACCCTCATCTGCATCTTCTGCTGCTCCCTGCCCCCCTCCCGCCACCCCAGGGAGAATCTAACCTACTTCACTGAAACAGCGAAGGCACAGAAGACTCCAATTTTGAAGCCTGATGAGAGTCTTTTATGTGAGAACTGTTGGGGAATGTTGAAGATCACCATTTATGAATATGCATCGGTCTCATTTTCTCCCAGCCTCTGGTATTTTCTAGTTGTGAGGCAGCTTTGCCCTGAGTAATTTTGCCTCCTCTCCTCTTCTTGGACCTCTGAGCTCTCAGAGGGCCGGTCGAAGTGCTCTTTCCTGCCCCTGAGCCACAGCCTGGTGTTGGTGCCTAGGGGATCCCTGATGAATCCTAAGGACTCACTCGGTGGACTAGTTTGCTGGGGCTGCCGTGCCACAAGCTGAGTGACTTAAACAACAGCACTGTATTGTCTCACAACTCTGGAGGCTACAAGTCCAAGATCAAGGTGCCAGCAGGGTTGGTTCCTTCTGAGGGCTGGGAGGGGAGTCCATGCCAGGCATCTCTCCATGGCTTGTCCATGGCTGTCTCCATGCTGACCTGGTGTTCTCCCTCCTCATGTGCATGTCTGTGTTCAGATTGCCCCTTTTAATAAGGACACCAGTCCCTTAGATTAGGGCAACCCTAATGATCTTTTCTTAACGTGATTACTTCTGTAAAGACCCTGTCTGCAAATAAAGTCACATTCTTAAGTACTGGGGGTTAGAACTGGAACATGTGAATTTTGGGAAGTGAGGGGCACAATTCAATTTATAACACTTGGTGAGAGCAGGCCATGCCTGTGGGCTCCGCTGGTGGTCCCCAGCCAAGGCCAAACCAAGCCAAAGGAACAGGGAGGGGAGAAGGAAAAAGGAAAGAAGAAAGAGAAAAGAGGGAGAAGACAATCCTTTGGTGGAGGGGTAGTCTCACCTTTGCCCGTCAATATTTATTGACCGCCGCCATGGTTGCTGGAATGGGCTGCAGGCGGGGTTGTGAGTGCTCTAATTCTATCTCTCAGGGGTGACTGAGGCCCTTGCTGGCCTTGCCCCTTCAAAGAGCCTCTTGAGCAGAGGACCCAGCCCTCGTGAAGTGGTGCCAGACATTTAAAACACGGACAACTTCAAAAAAAATTTTTTTAAATGTTTTATTTATTTTTGAGAGAGAGAGAGAGAGAGAGACAGTGTGAGCAGGAGAGGGTCAGAGAGAGAGGGAGACACAGAACTGGAAGACAGGCTCCAGGCTCTGAGCTAGCTGTCAGCACAGAGTCTGACGCGGGGCTCGAACCCATGAACTGTGAGAACATGAGTGAGCTGAAGTCGGCCGCTTAACCAACTGAGCCACCCAGGCGCCCCAAAAACACAGACAACTTCAGAAAGTCTGCTTTGGTTTCCTTATAAGCTTCTACATGCAACCATGTCCTTGTCAAGGGGTGATGTTCTAAATAAAGACATTTGCTAAGTAAAGATTTTCTTTCCCCTCAGATTAAATCTTCCTAAGTGCAGAATGAAGTAAAAGTAGACCCCAGACTCTGCTAGATATCATTAGGAAAAGGGTCCAGGGGCTTTCGGGAACCTTCTGGGGAGTTGGGTCACCCCAGCCACCCACGGCTGTTCTCGTGGCCATTTTCTCTTGTCTTGTTAGACATTTGGCTTCACACATGTACCTCCTTGTTCTGAGAAGGAAGCACTGGGAAAGTGGAGAAAGTTGACTTCTGTATTACTGGGGGAGTGAGCAGCTTTCCTGCCTTCTCTGAGTTCCGCCTGACATTCCTTCTGTTGCCTAGAGCTCTTCTTTTCCAAGTCAGTGCCAAGACCCTCCACCTGAGCCCAGGGGCACAGAAGGCACAGCTCCTCAAGAAAACAGAGAGCGTCCCCACCCCCACTCCAAAGAGAAGCATCAGCCATTCTGTGGGTAAAATAAAGGGTTTTGAGTTTTAGTGGAGACAGGCCTGGGAAGTAGCAGGAGCAGTGGTTCTGATGCCAGCACGGATTTGCCCCCTGCAGCTCTCTTCTGCTCTCTCTAGGTCTGCATGGCGTGGATAATGGGATTTTAATATTTCACAAGGTTCGGATACCAAGGGAGAACCTGCTGGATAAGTGAGTAGTTTTCTCTTTAACCCGGATTGACTCATTGCTCTCCCAAACTGGGCCTGGTGTCTCAGCCTCATGGGCCATGTGTCCAGGCTGTCTTTGAACCACTCCCAGAAGTTTATTGACTACCCATTGGAAAATGTAGGTAAGAAAATAGAAATCAATGAAAGTTACCCAAAATGCTGTTACCCAGACTTAACTGTTGTTGCACGCACTTTAATGTATAACTCTCTAGACTTTTTTCCATGCTAATGTACCAACAGAGAGAGGTATGTTTAATTTTTACTGAGTGAGATCCACTTATAAATTCTATTTTTCATAACGTTTAGTTTCTGTTTAACATTATGTCAAATTTTTATGCAGCAGTAATTACATATGTGCATTTTCATTTTCAATATTGCCGTAATAGACTATTAAGTAAATGAGCTATAATTTATGTAACCCATCCCTTATTGTTGGGCACTTAGGTTGTTTCCTTAAAAATATTTTTTTTCCTATTATGCACCAGGTAGTGTTCTGTCGTCTTTGTGGGTAGCAGGAGATAAGGTACCACCTTTCAGCTTAATAGGCTGTTGTAACCAGTACTACTTGGATGGATAATGTCAGAGATGCCAGTGTCATTTCCCAGCATCCCACTGGTGTCAGGGGTGGGCTGAATGATGAGGTGAAGGCTTCTTCTTCAGGTGCACTTTGGGGGTGGAGCTCTAGGGGTTCACATTAGAACTCTTTGCCGAGACCAGGAAACACCAATTACCTTTATTTTTCTCTACAACATTTCATGTATCCAATAAAAATCCTGACCTGTGGTCCTATTGAAATCCGTGAAAAAGCAATCAGTCAAGCTGTGCATCATCCGCGGTCTCCCTGTTTTACGATAGATTTTCCTTTAACACTTTACTCCCTTTCACTGCCTGCAAGCTCTTGCCAGCAGATAAATGTCATAGATGCCAAAAGTTTAAGAAAAATGTGTGGGAAACAAACTTTAAAAGGACTGAATTCTGTTAACTTCCCCCCTCCCGCACCGCAAAGTGGTAGGAAATAAAATAGAAACAACGAAAGCGTCTTCACAGTGATCCTGATGTGTGCTGAAACCCGTAGGCCCCCTCAGGAGCTATCAGTGCCCGTGACGGTAGGTCTGAGGACTGGCAGCCTTCCCCAGAGGTGCCTGCACATTTCCTGGCCACTTCCCAGCCGCACTGCACTCTGGGAGATGGGGAGGAGGGAAGGAAAGCCACAGATGCGGAGCTCCCCATATCTCACCCACACTAATGAGATCTCAGTGGCCTGGCCAGTCTGTCAGAAGCTGGACCCATTGGCTCAGCACTCATCCAATGCACTCGAGATTAGAAAGTTAGATTTAACTAGAAAGAAAAGTGATAGTGAGCTACATGATCTGTAGAGGCATGAGAATATATAGAATTTTTTTGATAAGCAGGATTTTATTTTATATTTAAAGTTTATTTATTAATTTTCAGAGAGAGAGAGAGAGAATGTGCAAGAGAGAGCACGCACGCAAGCAGGGAAGGGACAGAGAGAGAGAGAGAGAGAGAGAGAGAATCCCAAGCAGGCTCTGGGCTGTCAGCGTGGAACTTGACTCGACTTGGGGCTTGATGACTCTTAATTTTGACAGGTTATGATCCTACGAACCATGAGATCATGACCTGAGCCTAAATCAAGAGTAGGACACTTAATTGACTAAGCCACCCACACGCCCCAAGCAAGATTTTATTTTAAAGCCGTTCCATTGGCATTTAAGCTGCCCCTAATTTACCAGAGACAGCAGTCGCAACACAGGTATTTTGAAGGAGGAGTCCCAGTTTTGGAGTGTTGATAAAAAGTAGGCCAGTAAACAGATGTTCAGATTCCTTGGAATCCCTATCAAAATCCCAGTTGCCTTTTTTTTTTTTTTGCAGATATTGAGAAACTGATCCTAAAATTTATATGGCAACACAAGAGATTCGGAATAGCCAAAACAATCTCGCTCAAGAAGAACAAAGTAGGAGACTCACACTTCTGATCTGAAAATTTATGACAAATCTATAGTAATTGAGACAGTGTGGTATTATAGTGGATCCCCCTGAAAGCAGGTGGGGGGCAAAAAAGAAAAAGAAAACCCACTGTGGTATTGGCTTAAGGATAGATATGTGGACAATGAAATAGAATGGAGAGTCAAGGAATAAATTCTTACATTTATGGTAAGTTAATATTCAACAAGGGTGATAAGACAATTTAATGGGGGAAGAATAGTCTTTTCAACAAATAGTGCAGGGACAACTGGATAGTCACATGCAAAAGCCTGAAGTTGGCACTCTTATCTCATTCCATATATAAAAATTAACTAAAAATGGATCACAGATAGAGGCGCCTGGGTGGCTCAGTCGGTTGAGTGTCCTGAGTGTCCAGCTCTCGAGTTCAGCTCAGGTCACAATCCCAGGATTGTGGGATCGAGCCCCACAATCGGGCTCTGAGGGTGGGCCTGCTGGAGATTCTCTCTCTCTCCCTCTGCCCCTCTCGCTGGCTTGCACTCTCTCACTCTTTCTCTCTCTCTCTCTCTCTCAAAAACAAAAAAACAAAAAACAGTGGATCATAGATATAAATGTAAGGGCCAAAACTGTAGAGCTCTTAGAAGAAAACCTAAGTGTGAATCTTTGTGACCTTAATTTAAGCACCAAAGCACAAACAATCAAATAAAAACAGAGATAAATTAGACTTCATCAAAATTAAAAAAACGTTTGCAACTCAAAGGACACTATGAAGAAAGTGAAAAGACAAAGCACAGATGGAAGAAAATATTTTGAAATCACGTATATTGTAATATTTATGATACATGTATACTGTGCAGGTCATTTGCAAATCATCTAAACAAAGTATCCAGAATACAAAAGGAACTATTAGTGTTCAACGCTAGAAAGACAAATGACCCAGTTGAAAAATGAGCAAAAATCTGAATAGACATTTCTCTGAAGAAGATATGCAAATGGCTAATGAGCACATGAAAAGATGCTCAACGTCATTGTCTTTAGGGAAGTGCCAATCAAAACCACAATGAGATACCATTTTGCACCTGCTCGGATTGCTGTAATGAAAGAGACAAGGGTTGGCGAGGATGTGGAACAATTGAAACCCTCATACATTGTTGGTGGGGATGTAAATGGTGTTGCTGATTTGGAAAAGAGTTTGGCCCTTCTTCAAAAGTTTAAAATTTTCGTAGGAGCCAGCAGCAATTCTGTTCCTGGGTATGTGTGGAAACATTGTTCACAAGAGAATTGAAAACATGTCCACCCCAAAACTTGCACACAAATGTGCATAGCATAAATACTCATAATAGCCATAAAAGGGGAAACAACCCAAATATCCATCAATGGATGAATGGAGAAGCAAAATATGGTGTATCCATACAATGGAATATCATTGGCCCATGAAAAGGCATGAAGTACTGATACATGCTAAAACATGCATGAACCTTGGACACAATGAGCCGAGTGAATGGAGGCAGACACAAAAGCCACACATTGTATGATTCCGCTGATGTGAAATGTCCGGAATAGACAAACCCACAGAGATAGAAAGTAGCTTAATGGTTTCCAGGGCCTGGAGGATGATGAGTATGGGGAGTGACAGCTATTTGTATGAGGTTCCTCTTTGGGGTGGTGAAATGTTCTAGAATTGGATAGCGATAATGGTTGTATAAGTTCATGAAGGTACTAAAATCCACTGAATTGCACACTCGAAAAGGGGGGGAGATTTTATGGTATTTGAATTCAATATCAACAACAAAAAAGTGGATCCATGTGTGGTCTTTGCATTCAGGCTCCACTGTTGGCTTAACGAGAGTGGTCCTCATGCCTCTTCTTGCCAGGGGCCACTCCCGAATCACAGGCTGGTGGTGGCAGGGGACCTACCTAGCCTTTCCATGGGTCAAGCCTTTGTCAGAATCTCCTGAGGAGATACTCCCCCCCAACCCCCGACTCTGATATCTCATGAGGGTGGTTCCTGAATATGGAAACCTGTGAAACATCCCTCTGTGTGCCTATGGTATAATTTCTAGGGGTGCCAAGCTCTTGTTTTTTGTTAACCCTGCCCCTCTTTTCCACCTGTCTCTTCCCTACCTTAGGTTTGGCTCTGTGGCTCCGGATGGGCAGTACCATTCCCCTATTAAGAACAAGAGTGCAAGATTCAATGCGATGCTGGCAGCGCTGACCCCTTCAAGATTAGCTGTGACTTTCCAAGCTCTGGGTGCCATGAAGGTAGCTGACTCTGATTTTAGTTTATACCACTGTTTATTCTCTGCTTGTTCCAGGGACGGGTAACGGTTTCAGGAGCTGAGTTTCCTGAGCCGCAATTGGTATAATGTGCCTAAAGTTAATTGTTAGATGCTAAGAAGTGCCAGTTGGCCATACCCAGAGAACATTTCTGCGCCCTTCTTATCATGGGATCCTATCCATCGGCATCTCAGATGTGCTGCTGACTCTGGTGGGTGGAACACAGGCACTGCGGCAAAAGAGACACAGACTTTGACAACCTGGGCTGGGGGAATGGGTCATTCAGAACAAATGCATCTGCTGGAAGAGCAGCTAAGAGCTGACACGTGAGGGAAGGCTGGCATGTCTCAGCTGAGTTCATTGGGGAGCTTTGATGGGCCTGTGGTTGTTTGGGGTGTGGCATTCAGCATCCCAGGTTGGAGTCCATGAAGCCAGACCCCCAGAAGGCATCTCTACCTCACCTCCTCCCATACCTTCGCATATACTAGTTTGGAAAGAGCAGCCAGGAGAGGAAAGTTCTGGAAGGCTCCTCCTCTTCCTCCTCCTCCTCAAGGCTCAGCATTGTCTGTTCTCTGGGCCCTTTCCATCTCTTCGCATGAGGGAAAAGCCTGCTTTAAGCTCCACGGAGCTTGGTGAAGCTGGAGGAAAAATTAAGAAGCCCATGAATATACATTGTGTCTTGAATCTAACTTTTCTATCAAGAAGGAATGCATTTCATTCACCTGACATCAGCACATAGTCATCTGACTAGCGGGAAAATCCTTCTTTACTCATTCTTACTGGGTTGGTCCTGCTTCCCAGGAAACCTGCCTGACAGGAGTTTCCCTGGGTTTTGCATTTCCCGTCCGCTGGTACACCTGTGATGCCGTGAACGCCCACACTCTGTACTGAGCCAGTGACCTCATGCATGCCCATGGGCACTGCCTTGTGCCCTTGTTTTCCAGTGGTCCTTAAAGGTTGTTCAGTTCTGAAACCCCCACATCAGGAGTGGCTCAGCTGGTTGGTCCCCTTAGCCGAGTCGCCTGACAAATCAATGAGGCCCCAGGGAGGCTTGTAATGAAGAGGGTGCAGAGGTGAGACCAGGGCTCTAACACAGCATCTGGGTGATGAGGAAGACTTCTTCAAGTCTGTCATTGAAACCATTGCAGCCATTTCGAGACTCCAGAAAGAGGTGAAAGGAAAGGGGAGAAGCCAGTGAGCTGAGAATTACATTGTAGAGAAGATGGGCCAAAAATCGGATTCAGGATTAGCTGGTGCCTTGATGGCAGGATCTGCATACTGTCCCCTCTGATGGCAGTGGCCTTGGGGTCCCTCTGTGGAGAGTGCTCAGTGGACATGAAAGCACCTGCTGGCTCCTTCCTGGCTAGAAAGGCAGTGCAGAAAGCTTGTGCTTTATGTTTCCGAGCGGGCGATGGTGTGTGAAGGATGCCACGCTGCCAGCAGCCCCATTAGCTCATCCAGCCTAGTGCTGGAGCCCTGAGGGGCAGGAGCAGGGCAGCAGAGACGGGGAAGTGGCAGGCCTGCTGGAAGAGACTTGATTTTAAGTATCACCGGATCTGGAGCAAAGAAGTTGGGAGAGAGGAGACAAATCTTTATTTATTTTTGAGAGAGAGACAGAAAGAGAGAGTCAGCATGAGCAGGGGAGGGGCAGAAAGAGGGAGAGAGAGAGAGAGAGAATCCTGAGCAGGCGCTACCCTGTCAGCAGGGAGCCCGATGCAGGACTGGATCTCATGAATTGTGAGATCATGACCTGAGCCACAATCAAGAGTCAGGTGCTTAACCGACTGAGCCGCCCAGGCACCCCCAGAGTGGCTGATTTTTAAAAGGTATGCATTCTCCATTCTACGGAACACGGGCAGCGTAGAGGCATTATTTTGATCATGGGCTCCAAAGTCAGAGAACTGAGGGCTCCAGTCTCAGCCTGGACATGACCAGCAGTGGGGTCATGGGCAAATCAAGAACTTTCCTTCAGCCTTAGTTTCTTTGTCTGTAAAACGGGCCAGTGAGGCAGGAGTGAGTGGAGGCGTGTGCAACGTTGGCACAGAGCAGATGTTCAATAGCTCAGAGCCGTCGCTGACGTGATGCCTGCTGCCAGTGCGGCTGTTACTGGGAAGAGAGCAGTTAACTGTAAGAAAGGAATAAATGGGCTTTTCCAGGAAACAGATGCCTGGAATCCTGGCCTCCAGGTAACAAGGCAGTCTGACACGTTTTGCAGAAGTGCGTAGTTTCCTTTGGATTCCTATGTATCTGAAGCGAAACGCAGTGGCCGTGAGTCAGCGCCGGCCCTGCCCAGGAGGCAGGTCTACTCCGTGGTGGGGAGACCCCCTCGCAGAGCCTGCGAGCCCGAAACTCTGCATGGCCCTGATGGACAGCGACCTTGGCCACTGTGATCTCATCGCGAGTGTCTCGGGCGAGGATGATCTCATCCGTCTTTGGCAGCTCCTCCTCTCCTAGGGCTCAAACACATGACAGATGTTTTCTCGGCTGAAACCTAAGAGGGCCCTGCTTGTTCTGCTCTCGCTGATGAGTGGAAAAATGGATCCTTTTCTCCTACGAGCATTCCTCACGTATTAGGAAACTGTCACCGTGGCCCCCCCGTGGTGACATTTTGCTCAAGGCTGAGCATGCCCCGTCCTTTTAAACTTTGCCCAGATGTCTTATTTTTCACGGTTATCTCTCATTTCCATAGTTTCTCAGCACTTTCAGATTTTCTCCTAAAGGCTTTGCCTTAATAGCCTTCCTCCAATTTGTGTCCAGAGAGCTGCGCCAGATTAAGTGATTAGCAGGAACAAAAGGAAAAGGAAACGAAGACGTTTGGCAGGGGTGGGAGGTGGGGGCTTGGGAGAGCTCTGTAGCCAGGGTGGGGAGGCTGGGGAGCCTTTCCAGAAGGAGGAGGGAAGCAGGGGAAAGTCACCGTGAATTTGGAGGCGGAAGTAGAGGGAGTGTGAAATGTGAAGGAGGTCTAACCCATCGTTTTGGGTTGATTTTACGTGGAAGTAGGTATGTCAGCATAGACAGGCCGGCCCCCACTCTTAAAAGGGTCTCCCTAGTCCTTTTTTTTTTTTTTAATGTTTATTTATTTTTGAGAGAGACAGAGAAAGACAGAGGGCAAATGGGGAGGAGCAAAGAGAGAAGGAGACACAGAATCCGAAGCAGGCTCCAGGCTCCGAGGTGACAGCGCAGAGCCCAATGCAGGGCTCGGACTCACGAACAGCGAGATCATGACCTGAGCCGAAGTCGGACATTTAACCAACCGAGCCACCCAGGCCCCTCTCTAGTCTTTTAAAGTAGGTATTCCACGGTAGTGGGGTCTCTCCCCCAGAGTCCTAAGCTGCTCTGGGAGGGGCTGGTGAGTCTGCATTTGCAGCAAGCTCCCAAGTGATGCTGCCATTACTGGGGGCACCACACTTGCAGAACCCCTGTGCAGAGCGGATGCATACAGTCATAACTTTCCAGTGCCGTCCCCACCTCTTTGCCACCCTCTTGGCCTCCCAGGGCCCCCAGGATCATGGCCCAAGTCTCTTGTGGTCTCCAGCGCCTTGCATGACCTCGCCCCCCGCCTCCTTCTCACAAGCTGTTTAGCAAGCCCACCCCCACTTTTCACATGGTTAGTTTTCATGTACATGTCAGAGCTCAGGCAAGTGTCCCTTCTTCAGAAAGGTCACAGCCCACGTGTGCTCCCTCTGTCATGTGCCCAAGGCACTGCACTCCCCCTTGCAGCATTTGTTATGGTTACAACCCACTAAAGATGTGATAGGCCGTTTCCGTGTCCTTGCTAGCCTCAAAGCTCCGTGCAGTCAGGGCCCTGCTGGCTTCGTTTGCTGCTGAATACTCAGCTTCCCACATGATAGGGCACATAGTAGGAACACAGCAAGGGGGAGTTGACAGAATGAATGAAGAATGAAGCAGAGTTCACAAACGGAGCACCTGACGTAGTTCTTAGCAGAACTAAGCATTCAACACGTGTTTATTCTCATGCCCCACGCCCCAACCCCTCAGCCCATTCCAGGGTGGCAGGGAAGAAGGATGCTGCTACCCCTTCCTTCGGACTCTACATGTAATATATGCTTTACAGGTGTTAACTTGTTTCTCCTCATAATAGCTCTGAGAGGGTTCCGTTGGTATATTGGGAAACTGAGGCATGAGGAGGTTAAAGGAATTTGTCCAAGGTGGGGACTGAATAGATACAGGTTGACTCTGCTGGTCTCTGGTAAGAGAGATGGAAGGAAGGTCATACATACATCTAAATGTTGTGTAGATAAGATTGACATGTAGATATTATTGAAAGATATAGTTGAATTCAGTGGGAATGGGGGCGGCCCAGATGCAGTACATGAAAACTAAGAGGCTGGAGGTGCTCGGGCATGTTCGTGAGCTGCCGAATGAGCTGAGTTACGACTTTGGGCCACAGACGGCCGTGAGCTGGCCTGCGAGCTAGTGGGTGAGGAAGACCCTCACCACAGCCGTTAACCAGGTCTGCAGCTGGTGGGAGCCGGCTTCCTCCTCCTCACCTTATCCTAGCGCCTGTGCTGAGGCAGGCAGAGGGAAGGTGCCCCATATCAAGTTGCTCGGTTGAGATGTGTGGGATTGACATGCGTGGAAACAGCTGGAATGTTGTGCTTACTCTAGAGGCCATTAACAGCATGGCCTCTGGAACCAGCCTCTTGGATTTGCAGCCTGCCTCTGCATGACGTTGGCAAGTCACTGAACCTCTCCACGCCTCTAAAAATAATGACAGCACTCCCTCATAGAGCTATTGTAAAGCCTGGGTGGGTCAGTGCCTGTAAAGGGCTTCTACAGGGCATGCCTACACTAAATCGTCAAAACACAGAGACTACTATTATTATTACAAGGGATGTGGGAGCTTATGTGATCAAGGTCAGGTATATAGCTCATGAAAATGACATCTGAGTTTGTGAGGATACCATTGGGTTTGTAACACATGCTCAGCCCTCTTGGTTCGTGATGCTTGAGCTGACAGTGGAGAATTATGAGGCTGAAGCTGGATGTGGCTGAAAAATGTCCGTGGTCATGGTTGTCTGTGGATATGGGATGGGGAGCAGTGAGGTCCATGCCATCTGACTGTCTTCCTGGGGTGCAGTGAAGGACACATGGTCTTGAGTGAAGAGTGGAGGGAGTGAATGATCGTCTTTGAGTCATAAAAGGTTGCGGTATGTATGATGGTGGGTAGCTTTTCCCATTTCCTGGGGCTGAAGGGAGAGCAAAGGGAAGACACTGGTTTCATGTGGGACGCTCAGAACTTGTGACGGGAACATGATCTTTTCTGACAGTGAGGCTTGTTGGACATGAATCAAGGGCCTGAGGATGGTGGTAGGGTCCATGTTTTCAAGAGAGCCTCTCTCCCCTGTTGATGGGAGTGTGGGGGATATTGTGGCCTTGAATAACCTTTTCAAGACCTTCAACTGTAAGGTTTCATGGAGAATTAGAACAACAAAGAAGAGGAGGTAGGGAGTATCTTTGTCTTCTGAGTCAAAGTGGGCTCTTTAAACCACAAAGGGCGTGATGTTGCATTGGGTGAGTACAGAGCAGAGCAGGCTGTGTGTTCCTGCTATTCTCTGGTCTTGCTTCGTGGCTTCACCTTCACCCAGGCTTTGACACATCCTCAGAGATGTCTGGGATGTGAGTGTTCTCACCCTGGTGTCTGGCTCCTGCGTCGGGCTCTGCAGTGCCAGGCCTGTGTACTTTAGTCACTGGCTGAGACTGGGGCTGGGCAGCTCGTGTCAGAGTGCGACAGTCTGCCTGCCCTGACAACCATGAGCCAGATGCTGTGACCTTTTTCCCCGAGCTGAAGCTCACTCAGTCCCCTGAAATTAATAACCTCAATTTCTGTGGCTACTACTATAATATGATCAAGTTTTTGTCTGTTTAATTCTTGCTAGGAGGTCATCCACTTTAGTTTTCTTCTGGAATCATTTATGTTTACCTCTCCTTCTTGTCATTTAGTTTGATCTTATTTTTATCATCATTAATAGAACATTAGTGGGCATAGAATATGTCTTTTTATTCAGCTTTAGTGTAAGTCCCGGTAGAGCACTAAATGTCACGCAGTCTTTTTACCCTTCCTTCCTTCCTTCCTTCCTTCCTTCCTTCCTTCCTTCCAACCACCCATCCATCCATCTATCCATCCACTCATTGATCTGCCTGTCAATCTACACACTCATAGACCTGCCTGTCCATTCATCCATCTGTCTGTCAATCTATCTTTCCATCCAGCTCACCCATTCATCGATCCATTTATCCACGGATCCACTCACCTATCCATCCATCCACTCCCCCATCTACCCACCCATCCCACTACGAAGACTCTGAACACAAGGATGATCCATTCATGAATGAATTAATAGTTAATGGGGAGCTATAGAATGTTCTAAAGAAGAGCAGTCACCTTTCTAATGGACACCATATTTTAGAAAAGACTCCCCAGGCAAGAGTGTGTAAGGACGAGCCAGAGGCATACACCAGCCTCCAGAGCCTGGCCCTCACCCAGCACTAAGGACTGACTAAGAAGCATCTCTGTAGGGTCTTGTACCCATGAGGGCTTGGGGTGGGGACTGAACTGAATGGGATTGGATGGAAATGGAAGTACTCTGACAATGATCACACTGAGACTTCTGCCCTGTCAAGAGCTGTGACATAATGGGGGATAGAGTGAGGGGAGGATATGGGTTCCCTAGAGTAATGTCTTGAAAATGTATGATACAAACAAGTGTGTGTATCATTGAAATTGAGGAGGCAAAGTTGGCTGATGTTTATTCTGTTGACGCTTTCGTAATGTGGCCAGTCATTGTTATCACAGAGAGCTGGAGAACTGAAAATAGAGCTCATCCTTTGTCAGTTGTATACTCGTCTTTTTAGACGTGTATGCTTTGAGGAAGCAGGTTCACATCGCTCGTCTTGTTCAACTCAGGTTGGCATTATTCTTTCTTTAGCATCCTCATACATACATACACAGGAGTAAGGGGCAGAGTAGCAGGGCTTGTTCCGATGCTGGGGAAGACCCATGGGATAAAGGGTTTCATCTGGATAATCCTCAGAACGGCCATCTGTGAAATATAGTTTCCAGTTTTCTGGTATAGAAACTTCCCCAGGTTGACCACCAGAGGGTAGCAAATATCAATAATGATTTGCATATTATTTTTCTTTTATCTTTATTTGCTTTTGTATGTAAGAAAAGGCTGGGATTTTGTTGTTCTCGTCAGTTTAGCATCTTGTCATCTGTAAGTGCTGATTATTACAAAGTGGTCAATATAAGGCGAATGGGGTGCATCAGCTGAGTAGCTAATTGTCCGGCTCAAGACCAAGATTGTACATAGTATGCAGTTATCTGGATGACTTTTGGGATATAATTTGACTCACAGATGTCTTAAGAAATAAGTTTGCAGCATTTTGGGTGGGTGTAAAAACGGTTAAAAATTTTATTTGTGGTGTTTGGCAGTTTACATTTTTAACAACTGAAATTTAAACATTTATTTTTTTAAAAGGTGCCTCTGCTGCCTTTTTTCCCCAAAGAGCAAAGAGCTAGAGATCCAACACAACTAGAGATAAGTAGCACATGACATGAATTTTTGAAATGGTTCTTTCATTCAAAATTCAAATTTCATTCAAAATTACCATTTTGAACTTCAATTCTGTGAGCACACGTTGGATGAGACGCTGGGGGCAGTGGGCAGAGATGACCGGGAGCAGGTGTGTGCCCTCCGGGAGCTCATGGTAACTGAGATGCTTTAGCACTGTGAGGGGCTTCACTGTGAGGAGGTCGCCAGGAGTGACACTGGCAGGAGGGGAAAGGTGATGGCGGTGGTCTGGAGAGTAATTCTTCATAAAGAGAGAGCCCTGAGACTTTTATGGTTGGAAGAGACCTCAGAGATAAGAGTCCAGTGTAGACATTTCTAAAGTCTCTGGCTCTCTCAGGCACAAAGACCTAGAAGTTGACCTCCAGCCCTTCGGCACTGAGCAAAGTCTCCAGGTCACATCTGCAGACGGACAGCCCAAGAGCGCAGGTGGTGTATGGAGATTTTCTGTGCCGTAGGAGAGGAAAGCCTTGGGCATCCCTCCCCCTTTGATGTGGCCCAGGAATGTGAGATGTTTGTGATCATGATAACGTTTCAAGGAACAGAGCTCTCTTGAACTAAGTCATCAGAGGCTGAGAAAACCTTGTAGGAAACCCCAGTCTCGTCAAGCCCTGCGTTGTGGCCGTGGCCGCTCAGAGCGGCGGCGATGCTGTTGCCGGTGTAGAGTCCTTTCAAGCTGCTCTGAGCCCGGGGCCTGCCTGGAAGGGGGCTTTCCTTCCTCGGCTCTAGCAGCCTGCTCACCTAGGACAGGTAGACAGCGTGCCCAGCTTCATCGGCCCATTGCCTGTCTCTGGGGAGCATCATTCGCACCACCCGGGAGGTCGAGTAGAGATGATTAACGGCTGGCTTGCTGTCCTTAGGAGCTTTTCCACCTGAAACTTGATATTGTATGTAGCACAAGTGCCCATGCAGGCCTCTGTACCTTTTCCTTACTCCACATTTCATTAACTCCATTTCTTCTGTCCCTGCGGATGAATCTGTCCCTTGGTACATTCTCAGACAAAGGCGACGGGAGCCCAAGCTGTCACCAAATAATAACTCTGTGTACTGAGTGCTTCCCTGAGCATTTTATGTGTAATCAGTCCTTTAGTTGTCACAGCAGCCATGTGAGATGGGTGCTATCACCATCCCCGTTTTCCAGATGAGAAAACAGAGACATGGAAAAATGTTAGCAGCTTGCGCTAGGCCCACTGCACCTCACGAGGCGGCAGCCCGGTGCTGGGGTCCTGCCCTTTCCCACGCTGGGATGACTTTTGCAATCCTCAAGCAAGGAGTTCTGCGAGCTGGGCACAGACCCTGCTCACCGGCGCTCTTGGACCACTTTGGCCCACGATTGTATTTGCTTTGGTTAACCAAACCAAACCAAAAATAAAAAACAAAGTTTTGTCTACATTTAAAAACGTGGCGATTCCACTCAGACTGGGATTTGGCAGATGCCGAATGGTTAGCGGCTGGGCCAGAATCCCGGCTTCCTTCTCCACTGTGGCCTGGGACCTGATTTGTTTTTCAGTGGCACTGCCGACTTCGCATGATCACCGTGTGTCACAGTGGTCCTGAGCATCTATCTGTCTGTGTGCTGGGAGCAGGACAGGGGAGGGGAGACAGGCTGCAGCCTTTATACGGAATGACCTTTTATGGGGTAAAGGTCCATTTATAGTGAACATTTGTTGAGTGGGTACAACTCTGAGCTCAGTACTGTGGAATGATTTTTATTTTTTTAATTTAAATTTTATTAAATTTTTAAAAAATGTTTATATTTTTGAGAGAGAGAGAGAGAGAGAGAGAGAAACAGAGCATGAGTAGGGGAGGGGCAGAGAGAGAGGGAGACACAGAATCTGAAACAGGCTGCAGGCTCTGAGCTGTCACATAGAGCTTGACATGGGGCTCGAACCCATGAGCTGTTAGATCATGACCTGAACCAAAGTCGGATGCTTAACCGACTGAGCCACCCGGGTGTCCTTGGGATGATTTTGAATACCTCTGCTTATTCGCATCAGGTTTGCTAGTGGAAAGTCATATATCCCCTGGATGAGACCCACACTTTATCTCTGTACGTGCTTTGGCTTAGGTATGTGGAAATTTCTTAGTAATGTGTCCAGATCTGGTCTTTCATTTTATCCTGCATGGCACTTGGTAGGCTCTTTCAATCCCAAAACTCTTTTCATTCTGGGGAACTTTCTTCTACTAGTTGTCTGATAATTCTTTTTTTCCCCATTTTTCTCAGAACTCATATTATTTGGAGGTTGGAATTTTTGTCTTGATTGCCTCTCTCTCTTACTTCCCCCTCATATTTCTCAGTAGGATTTGCTCTATGTTCTGAAATGTTCCCTATTACACATTTTTATTTGTGTAATTATGTTTAAACTCTTTGTTTAATGTTTATTTATTTTTGAGAGAGAGAGAGAGACAGAGCATGAGCAGGGGAGGAGCAGAGAGAGAGGGAGACACAGAATCTGAAGCAGGCTCCAGGCTCTAAGCTGTCAGTACAGAGCCCAATACAGAGCTCGAACCCACAAGCTACGAGATCATGACCTGAGCCAAAGTCAGACGCTTATCTGACTGAGCCACCCAGGCACCCCTGTATAATTATTTTTAATTTTCAAGAGCTCTTTCTCTTAACCATTCCTTTTCTATAGGTATAGGTTTTTGATTTTTAGATGTAGTAGTTCTGTAATCTCTCTATAGATATCAATTAGAGATTTTTTCAGAGTTCTATTCTCTAAATTACCTTCCCCCTCCCCTCCATAGGGTCAGTTGGGGTCAATTAGAGAGAAGGTTGTGAGGCAGAGAGACTGGAACCCATCAATTCTAATCAATATGAGGTTAGTGCTAAGATGGGGTTACTAGCAGGACCAGGCCAAGGGCCACCAACATTTGCGTAAGCCATTCAGAGGAGTGTTCCCCCAAAGACTTTACACTGACTTTTCAAGGATAAGTAGAAATTGCTTGGGAAATAAAGTGGAGGAAGAACATTCCAGGCAGAGGGGAGACCACGCATGAAGGCAGGGGGGGCGGTAAACCAGTGAAGCCCATTGTGGACGAACAGAAGGCTCCATGTGGCCAGAGCTTCTATGGCCTGCTTGAGAAGTCATGGTGGTTACCCACCCCCTGATCAAGCTGGTGAGTGAGCCAGGGGCATGATGGAAAAGGACCCATGAGCCTTGGAGAACCTGTGAAGGAAGGGTTGCATGCAGGGTCAGCATGTGACCAGAACTGCATTTTAGATAGACTGTCGTGGCAGATGGGTGGAAGATAAGGGTGAAGGGCAGGTAATTGGGACTAGGATAGTGGTCCAAGTAAGATATGATACACAGTTGGTGTGGAAGGGGTGGAGAAAGACCACAGTGTTTATGGGAAGGACAGAATGGAGAGGATATTGGGGCTGATTGGATGTGAGAGACCAAGGATGACAGCAGGTCTGGCTTTGGTGACTGTGTGACTTGAGCTCATGCAGGGAGTTAAGAAGGGGTTGCCTCCTCTGTTTTCACCGATAGAAATTTTCCTTTAAATGGACAACTGGCTTGACTCTACCCTTTACTTACACTACCACAGGGGCTATGCGGTGACCTGCCTCCCTGGGAAGCTAGAGATCAAGACCTTGGGGCTTTTGGAAGCCTGCTATCACCCTTCCCCCTTCCTCAAAGAGCTGGTGTTGAAGGCTGTCCCCTTCTCATGGGGAGGCCTCCTGTCCAGTGCTGCCAGGACTGCACAGGCAAGTGTGTCTAAGGCTGGACTGCAGTATTAGCGAGTCCCCTTCCTCTAGCCTGGCTTGAGTCAATAACAAAGGTGACATTTTGGCCTGTGTCCACTGTTCCTTGGTTTATTTCTCAATTAGTATAAAAGCCAGGTGGGGATGCCTTATAAACTCCAACATAGGGACCATAAAAGGAGGGATGTTGTTCATATTTAAATGTTTGTGCTCCTGCATGCCTAATGATAAGCATGGTCCTCTGCTCCCATGAGGATATGTGGCCCTACTATGTTATTACACAGTTTAGGGTAGGGGGGAAATCCTGTCTGCATTGTAGGGAATCCCTCTGGATCAGACTTGACCAGAGTTTGGAGAGGTTGTGGCTGGAGCAGGAAGAGGTAAACTGAGGACTGGACACTCTCTGCGTGCAAGGTTGGCCCTGGGTGGAGTGGCCAAGGGCTTCTGTTGAATCACCTCTATTTGCTGCTCAGAAAACTCGGAAGCAAGTAGGTCTTGCCTGGTGTACCTTACCTGGGAGGCCAGTCATTGGGAACGTCAGCTTCAAGAGAGGAGGATCTGTGTCTTCTTGGTCACTGTTGTTCCCTCTGAACTTAGAACAGGGCTTGACACTTAGTAAGCACTTAGTGAATGAATGAATGGGTGAATGAATAGATGGATGGATGAATGGATGGATATAGGGATGAAGGGAAAGGCTTCTTTGATGGAGTAGAAGTCAGTCCAGATCACAGCTCCATGGAGATCAGATGTATGTCATTTGGTGGCATTTTAAATGAGTTAAGGGCAGTGAACCCTGATCCAAATCTTGAAAAAATTAAAAGCAAATATTCTTCATTTCTTCTGTGTGTATCCAGACTTTCATTTTATAGCATTGGAGCTTGCCCACATCAGAGTGTATTCAGTCCATGAAGGCGTCTATACAGGCAGAGACTATTTTGTTTTTTGTATTTCCTGCAGAGCTCACTTGCTCCTTGGCTCACCCTTGCAGATTGCTCATGGGCGAGCCTCATGGGTCTGACGACATTGTCAGTGTGACTGGAGTGCTATTCCGGGCAGATGACGCACAGGTCTGGGGATGGTCTCTCGTTCTCCAGAGATGGCCATGTAACAGGATTAAAGCTTCAGAGCATAGCCCTGGTCCCAGGCTGGAGGAGCTGGGTTAAGGGGGAGTCTTTCTGGGGAAAGAGAAATGATCTCATCCTCAGCAAGACAGATTTGATTGCAGCTCCTCAGACAGGCCACACCTTGTCACATCTGGGCTTTGCCCATGACTTCCCCATTTCCTCTCCCGTTCACCCATTCTGTCAAGGGTAGCCGTTCTATCCTTGGAGACTTCCCCACCCTTGCAGCTTCCCTTCCTGCATGGAACTCTCATGGCATCTCACTGGTGGGGCCTCATGTGTCACCTGTTGCCTGCTTCTTCGTCTGACTGTTAGCCTGGCAGCGGCTAGAGGACAGGGGCCTCACACAGCACCAGGTGCAGAGGAGGCCCTCAATAAATATCTGTGAACTGACTCAGCCCTGGGGACTCCCCAGCCCCTCACCAGCATCCTTTGTCTAAGGAAGTCCAAGAGCAGAGAAAGGGAGCTGCCATGTGCTGACCACTCACTCATGGGCCAGATGTGCGATGCTCTGTGTGCATTTTCTCACCCAGTGCTCCTGACAGCTCTGCCCTGGGTGCCCATTTTGCAGATGAAAAGACGGAGGTTCTGTGAGCTAAGGTAGCTTGGCAAGGGCACACGGCTCATGCAGGGCAATGTAGTGTTGTGCCCACCTCGTCCTGGAATGACTCGAGGGTCCCCCTGGAACAGCTCTTGTCAAAGACCCCTTTTTTAAAAAATCTTTTTCTTTTTACCTGAAGTATAGCTGACATACAATATTATATTAGTTGCAGGTGGACGACACAGTGATTTGACATTTATATCCGTTACTCAGCGCTCACCGTAAGTGCGGCTATCTACCATCTGTCTCCATACAAAGTTATTACAATATCGTTGGCTATATTCCCTATGCTGTACTTTTCATCCCTGAGACTTGTTTATAACTGGAATTTTGTACCTTTTAATCCCCCTCACCTATTTCACTCATGCCCCCAGACCCCTCCTCTTTGGCAACCACCAGTTTGTCCTCTGTATTTATGAGTCTTTCTGGGTTTTGTTTTGTTCATTTGTTTTGCTTGTTAGATCCCATATGTAAGTGAAATAAGATGCTGTTTGTCTTTCTCTGTCTGACTTATTTCACTTAGCATAGTACCCCCTAGGTCCATTCACATCATGAATCGCAAGATTTCATTCATCTTATGGCTGAATCCATTGTGATATTTATATGCTGCATCTTCTTTGCCTGTTCATCTATCAGTGGACACTTAGGGTTACTTCCATATTTTGGGTATTATAAATAATGCTGTAATAATAGCATATGTCTTTTTGACATATTAGTGTTTTTGTTTTCTTCCGGTATATACTCAGAAGTGGAATTACTGGGTTGCACATATTACTGTTTTTAATTTTTTGAGGAACCCCTATACTGTTTTCCATAGTGACTGCACCAATTTGCATAAGGGTTCCATTTTCTCCACATCCTTGCAAACACTTTTTTTTTTTTTGTCTTTTTGATCCTAGCTATTTTGACTGGTGTGAGGTGATATCTCATTGTCGTTTTGATTTGTATTTCCCTGATGATGAGCCATGTTGAGCATCTTTCCATGTTTTTGTTGGCCATCTGCATGTCTTCTTTGGAGAAATGTCTATTCAGGTCTTCTGCCCATTTTTAAATCAGATTGTTTGTTTTCTTTGGTGTTGCGTTGTGTGAATTCTTTATATGCTTTGGATATTAACCCCTTATCAGAAATATTGTTTGCAAATGGCCTCTCCCATTCAGTAGGTTGCTTTTTTATTTTGTTGATGATTTCCTTTGCCATGCAAAAGCTTTTTAGTTTGATGCAGTCCCAGTTTTTTATTTTTGTTTTTGTTGCCCTTGTCTGAGGAGACAGATCCAAAAAAAATATTGCTAAGACCAATGTCTAACAGTTTAGTGCCTATGTTTCCCTTTGGGAAATTTATAGTTTAGGTCTCACATTTAGGCCTCTATCCATTTTGAGGTTATTTTTGTGTATGGTATAAGAAAGAGGTCTAGTTTCATTCTTTTGTATGTAGCTATCCAGTTTTCCCAACACCATTTATTGAAGATAGTGTTTTCCCCACTGTATATTCTTTTTTTTTAAGTTTATTTTTTTGAGAGAGAGAGAGAGAACACAAGCAGGGGAGGGGGAGAGAGAGAGAGTGAGAGAGAGAGAGAGAGAGAGAGAGAGAGAGAGTATCTCAAGCAGGCTTCACATTGCCAGTCCAGATCCCGACATAGGGCTCGAACTCATGAACTGTGAGATCATGACCTGAGCTGAAACCAAGAGTCAGACACTTAACTGACTGAGCCACCTAGGCGCCCCTTCCCCTTGTATATTTTTGCCTCTTTGTTGTAGATCAATTGACCATATAAGTGTGGGTTGATTTCTCGGTTCTCTATTCTGTTCTATTGATTTATGTGTCTATTTTATTTTTGTGCCAGTACCACACTATTTTGATTACTATAGCTTTGTACTATTGTTTGAAGTCTGGGATTGTGATATCTTCAGCTTTGTTCTTCTTTTTTTTGAGATTTTTCTGGCTATTTGGGGTCTTTCATGGTTGCATACAAATTTTAGGATATTGGTTCTAGTTCCTTAAAAAATACTCTTGCTATTTTGATAGGGATTGCATTGAATCTGTAGATTGCTTTAGGTGGTATGGATATTTTAACATTAATTATTTCACTCTATGGGCATGCTATATTGTTCCATTTATTTGTGTCCTCTTCAGTTTGTTTCATCAGTGTCTTATAGTATTCAGAGTACCTGTCTCTCACCTCCTTAAATTCATATTTGAAATTAAATTTATTCCTAGATATTTTATTCTTTTTGTTGCATTTGTAAATGGGATTATTTTCTTAATTTCTCTTTCTGCTGGTTTGTTATTAGTGTAGAGAGACACAATATACAGAAGTTTCTGTATGTTAATTTTGTATCCTTTAACTTTACTGAATTCATGTATTAGTTCTGATTGTTTTTTGGTGGAGTGTTTAGGGTTTTCTATATGTAGTATCATGTCATCTGCAAATAATGACAATTTTACTTCTTCCATTACCAATTTGGATGCCTCTTAATTTCTTTTTCTTGTCTTATGGCTGGGTCTAGGATTTCAAGTACTATGTTGAACAAAAGTAATGAGAGTGGACAAACTTGTCTTGTTCCTGGTCTTAGAAAAAAACCTTTTGGCTTTTTACCTTTGAGTATTATGTTAGCTGTGGATTTGTCATATATGGCCTTGTCACATATGTCATATATGTTGAAGTATGTATCTTCTATACCCACTTTTTTGAAAGATTTTTATTTTTTTTAAGTAACTTCTACACCCAGTGTGGGGCTTGAGTCCCTGGCCCTGAGATTAAGAGTCACATGCTCCACTGACTGAGCCAGCAGGCACCCCTATGCCCACTTTGTTGGGAGGTTTTTTTCCCCGTGTCTATTGAGGTGATATGATTTTTATCCTTCCTTTTGTTAATGTGGTATGTCACATTGACTTATTTGCAGATACTGAATCATCATTGCCTCTCCTGAACAAATTTCACTTGATTGTGGTAAACATTCCCTAGAATGTATTGTTGAATTAAGTTTGCTAATATTTGTTGATGACTTTTGCATCTATGCTCATCAGGGATATTAGACTATAATTTTCTTTTGCTTTTTTTTTCATGTCTCTGTCTGATTTTGATATCAGGGTAATGCTGTTTTGTAGAATGAATTTGGAAACATTCCTTCCTCTTTAATTCATTAAATCTTAAAATATTTGGTGGAATTTACTTGTGAAGCCATCTGGTCCTGGACTTCTGTTTGTTGGGAGTGTTGTGATTACTGATTCAATTTCATTACTAGAAATTGGTCTATTCAGATTTTCTATTTATTTCTTATTCTGCCTTGGAAGATTTATGTTTTTAGGAATTTTTCCATTTCTTCTAGGTTGTCTGGTTTGTTGGCGTAAACATTTTTGTAGCTGTCTCTTTTAATCTTTTGTATTTCTGCAGTGTCAGTTATAACTTCTTCCCCCCCCCCCCCCCGATTTTATTTATTTGCATCCTCTCTCTTTTCTTATTGATGAGTCTGGCTGATGGTTTATCAATTTTGTTTATCTTTTCAAAGAACCAGCTCTTAGTTTCATTGATTTTTTTCTACTGGCTTTTTCAGTCTCTATTTCATTGATTTTCACTCTAATCTTTACTATTTCCTTCCTTTTACAACTGTGAGCTTTGTTCTTCTTTCTCTGGTTCCTTTAGGTGTAAGGTTAGATTGTTTATTTGATCTTTGTTTCTTGAGATAGGCCTGTATTGCTATAAATTATCCTCTTAGAGCTGCTTTTGTTACATCCCACAGATTTTGAACCACTGTGTTTTCATTTTTATTTGTCTCAAAGGCTTTTTATTTTCTCTCTGATTTCTTCATTGACCCATTAGTTCTTGAGTAGCATGTTGTTTAATCTGCATATGTTTGTGTCTTTTCCAGTTTATTTCTTGTAATTGCTTTCTAGTTCTGTACTGTTGTGGTCAGAAATGATGCTTGATATGATTTCAGTCTTCTTAAATTTATTGAGACTTGTTTTGTGGCCCAACATGTGATCTGTCCTGGAGAATGTTACGTGTGTATTTGAAAAGAATGTGTATTCTGCTATTTTTGCATGGAATGTTTTGTATATATCTATTAAGTCCATCTAGTCTAATGTGTCATTCAAATCCACTGTTTCCTTATTGATTTTCTGTCTGGATGCTCTATCCATTGATTTAAGTAGGGTGTTAAAGTCCCTACTATTATTATATTACTGTCAATTTCTCCCTTGATGTCTGTGAGTATTCGCTATATATATTTAGGTGCTCCTCTTTGGGTGCATAGATATTTAAAATTATGATATCCTTTTGTTGGACTGATCCCTTTACAATTAGCAATGCCCTTCTTTACCTCTTTCGACAGTCTTTGTCTTAAAGTCTGTTTTGTCTAGTGTGTGTTGCTGCCCCAGCTCTTTTTTTTTTTTTTTTTGCTTACATTTGCATGGAATATCTTTTTCCATCCCTTTACCTTCAGTCTGTATCTGTCTTTAGGTCTGAAGTGGGCAGCATATACATAGATTTTGTTTTTCTATCCATTCAGTCGCTACTTGAAAGACCCTCTATTTGGAGGCTGCACTGGAGAAGGAATATTGGAAAAGGGGACCCAAAAGTGGCATCTTAGGGCGCCTGGGTGGCTCAGTCAGTTCAGCATCTGACTTTGGCTCAGATCATGATCTCACGGTTTGTGAGTTCAAGTCCCACATCAGGTGAGCACAGGCCCTGCTTTGGGTGAACACAAGCCCCACTTCTGGTGAACGGGAGCCCCACTCTGATGAGACCACTTCTCTCTCTCTCTCTCTTTCTCTCCCTCTCTCTCTCCACCCTCACTCACTTGCACCCTTTCTCTCTTAGTAAACACTCACTCACACACACACACACACACACACACACACACATACACACACACAAAGTGTAGCATCTTAGATTTCTGGAAACTTTCATGCCTCTTACTTGGATAAACTCTGACCTTTGAGCCCACTTGGCCCATGTGATATTCTGAGGATTAGATCCTGTCTATCTCTTGGTTTGTGGGAATGACCTTACTCAAACTTGATTTTTATTCACAGGGACATCATAGGTCAGGCAGTCAGGGTGATGGGCATTAGCACCAAAGCAACCCTACTGGGCCATGATTTCTTTATTAATTTTCATCTGATGAGAATGTGGTGGGGAATAGACTTTTTAAAAATATTTGCATATCTCATTTCTTGGTCTAATTAGCATTGTAAGAACAATGTCCCAGTTTTCATGCTTGAATAAATAACTGTCATGGTGTAAAGCGCTAAGGGGCTGGTTCACTGCGGCGCTTTCCCTTTCTCGCATTTGGCATCTCATCTAAGCTTTGTTTCAGTGTGCACTCCAGACATTTCTTTTAAAAGAACTAATCTTGTCAGCCAAATAATACCTTCTACTGCCATGAGAGATCTCCTAAATTTAGAGGATACTTTTGTCATTGTGGCGGCATGACTCTGAGCATCAGCTCACAAGAGACAGCTAATACTAAAGTATACTCTATGCCTATACTTCGTTTTTAAAGTAAGCGAATTTTAAAATGGGAGAGTTAGTTAAGTATGGCCTTTCTTCTGACATGACCCCACTTTTATATATGACCTTACAAATTGTATGGTTTATTTGCTTTAGTCCACTACATGGGCTAAAGACATGACCACATGGTACATTTTGGAGGATAGAACGTAGATAAAAGTCCTTGCAGTTAAGGGGTTTTCAGTCCTGTTGGAAGAGCAGAGTGTAGACCTGAAAGGATCCTACACCAACATTGGTGTCCTGGGAGCATGTGGAAGCTTGTAATGAGCACAGGCTGCCTCGGCTACCATGCTGCAGTGAGAGGCCGGCTGGGTGGGCATGAAGAGGACACACGGTGTTTTAAGAAGCATAAGTTTCAGAACACTGGAGGGGATGTTCTGCTCAGCACCTGGAGTATCGTTGATTTCTGGGCTTTGTTTATAAATTGAGACCCAAGACTGGAGATGATACCCAGCATAGTAAAAGGATTTGACACCATGCCATGCTAGGAACTACTGGATCATCTAGGGGCATTTAGCTGGGCAAAGATAAGATCTCGGAATGGAGAGGCAGGATAGCAACCATCTAATAAACTGGGGCTAGGTGGAGGCAGCTGGGAAGCAGGTTTGGATCAGATGATGGAGGGCTTTTCTTGCTTTGTTAAAGATTTTGCATTTTATTCTTTTGGCAGTGGGGCTCTACTGATGGTTTGTAAGGAAGGAAGTGATGAGAATTAGCTCATAGTTCAGGAAACACCTTGGTTTGGAATGGAGAACACAGACGAGGAACAGGTGTAGGGAAGAAAGCATGAGTTTGCAGAAGCATCAGGCAGGAGTGTGGAGGCTCTGGAATGCACTGGCTGAAGCTGGGAAGAGTAGGTGACATCGTGTAGGAAGCAATAGTTATGAGGGACTCTGGAAATGCCTACATATAAAGGATAAACTAAAGGGCATGGTGGGGGAATGGAAGAGATTGGTCAGAGAAGTGGGAGGAAAACCAGAAGATTAAAGCTTCATGGAAGCCAAGAGGAGAGAATTTCAAGAAGGAATGTGTGATCAGTGATCCCACAATAATCATCACCATTTGTTGAATGACGCTCATGCGTTGAGTGCCAGCCATTTTGCTAAGTGTTCTTCATATATCATTTCCTTTAATTCTTATAGGAATTCCACAAGGGAGACAGGAATGTTGATATTCTATAGATAAGGGACTGAGGACCAGGGTATTAGGCTTCTTGGGAGACAGAATGTGGGCTTTAGTGCGAGACAAGCTGAGTTTGAGTTCCACCTCTGCTTTTATTAGCTGTGCATACTTGTACAGATTACTTGGTTTTTCTTCTCTAAACAAAATATAATGGCCCAGTTTCCTGAGGATGTTGATGGGATTCCATAAGCTATTGTCTTATTTTAAGTGAAGTCCTTCACATTATGCCCAACATGCAAGAGTCCCTCCATAGGCTTTAGCATGATCTTGGTTATTTCCCAGTGTTACCTACCTGATAAGTGGTGGAGCTGAATTTGAACCCATGTCTGTGTGGGACCATACCTTGTGCCATGCTTTCAAACAAGGGAGGTGATATGGGACCAGAGTTTAAATGCCTGTGGGGTGGAGGAATGGTGTTTTAGAGGACTTCCTCCCGGCAGCAGGAGAGGGGACAAATTTGGCAGGTGCTGGCATCCCTTGTAGAATATAAAGGCTGTGGCAAAAGGGGCTGTGCCTGTGGTTTACCACTGTGCTCCCAGCATGTAGCAGAGTTGGAATCCACTAAGCATTCAACAGATATGTGCCGAATGAGTAAACATACAGGTAAGGAAGATGGGCTTAGAGGCTCTGCATGGGCATAATACCAAGAGCATATTGGCCCAAGGGAAAAACTAGTGCAAATGTTTTGTGACTCTATCTTCACAAATGTTGGAAATAAAAATTAGTAGCAATCAGCATGGCTGGTGTTCTCTGTCTAATAATTCCACTGGGCTGAAAAAAATAATAAAACTGGGATATTAAGATTTAAGGATAAAGGTAGATTTTCTAAATGTTACTGCCAAGAAATAAATCTTTGAGAGCTTAGGATCTAAAAGCCACGAGATTGGAAAGAAGGGGAGGGGAGGGGAGGGAAGGGAAGGGAAGGGAAGGGAACATCTTTTCTCCAAGATGGAAGAACAAGTTGAGATCATAAAGTTCTCTGTGTTATCTTTCATCCTTTTCT
>CM053576.1:98020534-98139500 GCA_028646485.1 Cryptoprocta ferox | reverse complement strand
CCTGGAGAAGCTTAGGTTTCATTGAGGAGTCGACAAATAAGTATATGCAGAACAGTTCTACAGGGAATATAATTAAGTGCCAATGGGTGTAATATAGAAACCATCCAAGAGCGTGGGTGGCTCAGTTGGTTGAGTGTCCAACACTTGATTTCGGGCTCAGGTCATGGTCCCTGAGTCACTGAGCATTGAGCCTGCTTAAAATTCTCTCTCATACCCTTTGCCCCTCTCCCCTGTCTGAACCTAGAATGGAAAGAGGAAGTAGGAAGGGAGAGATTAATGCTGCCAGAGAGAGGGGGGATTGCCTGGTGGGAAGGTCACAGGGAGACATATGACAAGCCATTAATACACAGATGGAGGAATGACCCTGAAACCAAAGCAGATGTTTCTTCTTCAGAGACAGGAAGGATAGAAAGTCTGAAGAGAGGAGGAGACAAAGAATTTTCAAGCAGGGGCAAGAAAATTGAGTACGCTCTAATCAACTACTTCTATTCTCTTAGGAATGCAGAGTTAGGTCAAGGTATGAGAAAGGGGACCATGGGTGGGTGGGAAACTTTGCACGAGGATGCTCAGTGTTTACAGCCCTAGAAGGTGATAGGTTGGGAAGGAGAGAGGCAAGAGAGAAGAGGGCTTGTGGAGATCATTAAAGACCTGGTCTTGAGTGGCTTGCTGTGATGTAACACACATTTGTGACCAGGCAGTGTGATGGTGTAGGTAGTATTTGGGGCGGTGATAGGGAAATGAGATGGTCGGATTGGTCCAGATTTGAAAACTGCATTGCAGAAAGACAGAGTATAGCAGTGAGGTGATGGCTGCTGGGAAGGTGTGAAACAAGGGAGCCCAGGAGATGAGGGTGAGAGGGGATGGGACAAAGGGACGCTGGGGTCTGAGGGAAAGTTTTCCTCCTTCTGCTGTTGTCGAACACCCAGAGTATGTTAGGAACTTCTAACGAATAACATATATGACTCATTTTCACAACTGACTTTCAAAAAAAAAAAGTATAAGGCATCTGTATGGAAAATTTCATGGAAAAAATGGCTGTCATACTGCCTAAGCTGGATTTACTCAGACTGTTAAGTCAAGTGCAATGCATTAAACCTGGGTTCTCAAAACCCCTGGTGCCATGATCATGTACCCCAGTCCTATGAGCAGTCATTGTTCAAGGACCCTTGATTCCATTTGTTGGAGAATGGTTTTAGAAACCAAGATTTGAGTGCTAAGTGTTTTCATTGCTACTAGAGTGTTGTTACTTCTAGGTCCTCTCAGTTGATAGAGCAAGGAAATCCATTTTTATACTAACCTGTGTGCATGCAGATATCTCTAAATGTGTATCCATATATGAAGCTAAGATTGAGTTCATGGATCGTTCTAAACTTTTCCTCTGGATTGTCTGTAACCTCCTGCTTCAATAGTGAGAAACCTAGCTTCAACCATTTGCCATCCATTTATTTAATTGTTCAGTTCCCGTATACATGTCTGGTGGTTTCAGAATTGCTAACTCATTCACCCGTGGGAAACAGTTTTATCATCCAGAGTACAGTGCTTATGTTCAGTTTATTCTGCTTTTCGTTTTACATTCTACACTCAATTCCAGTGTTGCTTATTTCTGTACTTTTATCTCCCTCCCCCTTCAGCGAGGTCGTTTTCTACATTTGTGATAGATTCTTTTGTCACAGTCTGAATTCCATTCTGTAACCTCCTTAACTTTTGCATGATTTTTTAAAAATCAAATACTTTCAGTTTTATTTTTTGTGCTGTAAAGTTCTATGGGTTTTGACAAATATGTAGTTTCATGTACCTACCATTATAGTATCATACAGAATGGTTTCAGCACCCCCAAATAATAATACTCTGTGCTTTACCTGTTTAGTTCTCTTCCCTCCCCAAACCTCTGGCAGCCACTAATCTGATTACCAACCAACTATAGTTTTACCTCTTCCAGAATGTCATGTAAATATAATCACACAGCATATAGCCTTTTCAGATTGGCTTCTCTCACTTGGCGATATGCATTTAAGATTCATATGTTCTTGCATGGTTTTTATTGCTGAATACTGTTCTACTGTATAAAGGTACCACAGTTTTTTTTAAATGTTTATTTATTATTTTTGAGAGAGAGAGAGAGATAGAGTGCGAGCGGAGGAGGGGCAGAGAGAGAGGGAGACACAGAATTCGAAGGAGGCTCCAGGCTCTGAGCTGTTAGCACGGAGCCCGATGGGGGGGCTCAAACTCATGAACTGTGAGGTTATGGCCAGAGCCAAAGTCACACACTTAACCGACTGAGCCACCCAGGCGCCCCTAAAGGTACTACAGTTTTTTTTTTTTTATCCATTCACTGATTGAAGGACATCTTGGTTGCTTCTAGTTTTGGTAGTTATAAATGAAGCTGCTGTAAACATTGACGTGCAGATTTTTGTGTGGATATGTTTTCAAATAATTTGGGTAAATACCTAGGAGTGCTATTGCTGGATTATATGGTAAAACTATGTTCAGTTTTGTAAGAAATTGCTAAACTGTCTTCCAAAGTGGCTCTATCAGTTTGTATTCCCACTGGCAATAAATGAGAAAGTTCTTGTTGCTCTGCATTTTTGCCAGTTATTGTCAGTGTTTTGGATTTTAGCCATTCTAATAGGTCATATCTAATTGTTGTTTTAATTGGCATTTCCCTGATGACATATGAAGTTGAGCATCTTTTCATATGCTTATTTACTCTCTCTATTTTTTTGGCCAAGTGTCCCTTTAAATCTTTGGCCCATTTTTAAGTTGAGTTGTTTGTTTTATTGTTGAGTTTTAGAGTTCTTTGGATATTTTGGATATCAACCCATTATCATATATGTGTTTTGCAAAGATTTCCTCCTAATTTATGGCTTTCATTCTCTTAAAAAAGTATCTTTGATAGAGCAGAAGTTTTAAATTTTAACAAAGTTCAATTGATTTATTTTTTTCTTTTATGGATTGTGTTTTTGTTGGTGTGTCTAAAACTCAACATAAACCCAAGGCCATGTAGATTTTCTCCTATATTTTCTTCCATTAATTTCATGGATTTGCATTTTACATTTAAGTTTATGAGCCATTTTAAGTTAATTTTGTTTAAGGTGTAAGGTGTGTGTCTTTTTTTTGCATATATGGATAAATTCTTCACCATTTATCAAAAAAGGTGATCCTTTCTCAGTTGAATTGCCTTTGCAGCTTTATCAGAATTCAGTTAACTATATTTGTGTGGGGCTATTTATGGGCTCTCTATTCAGTTCCATTGATCTACATGTCTGCTTTTTCTCCAATACCATGCTGTCTTAATTACTGGAGTCTTGAAATTAGATAGTATGACTTCTTCAACTTTATTGTTCTTCTTCATTGTTTTTGGCTTTTTTAGGTCCTGTGCTTTTTTATATAACTTTTAGAATCAATTTGTCAACATTTATAAAATAATTTCTTGGGAACTTGATTGAGATTGTATTGGGATCTTAAGAATCAACAGATTAACAATATTGAGTCTTTTGATACATGAACATAGAATATCTCTTCATGTCTTTGTATCTTCTTTGATGTTCAGTTTTTAAAATCTTTTTTTCCCTTTCATCTGGATAATTTATATTAATCTATCTTCAAGCTCATAGACTCTTTATTTTTGGCATTTCCCTTCTGTTAAGCCTATTCATAAGCCCATTTTATTTTCAGATACTGTGTTATTCCATACTAAAATTTTCATTTGTTTTTCATTTTTATCTTTCATTTCATATGCTGAAATTTCCCATATTTTCATTAATTAGAGCATATTTTCTTTGATCTTATGGAATATGGTTGAGTTGACTCTTGAACAACATGGGTTTGAACAGTACAGATCTACTTATACATGGCTAAAAAAATAAATATGGTACAGTACTGTAAATGTATTTTATCTTCCTTATGATTTTCTTAACATTGTCTTTTCTCTAGTGCACTTTATTATAAGAATACAATATATAATGCTTATAACATACAAGATATGTGTTAACTGACTGTTTACGTTATTGGTAAGCCTTTCAGTCAACAGTAATCTGTTAGTAGTTTACTTTGGGGAGTCAAAAGTTATATGTGGATTTTCAGCTCTGCAGGGGGTTGGTGCCCCTAACTCCTGCATTGTTCAGGATCAACTGAATATTTTCTTGAAAGCCGTTATCTGATAATTTCAATATCTGGATCATTTTCAGGTAGGCACCTATTGAAAGTCAGATTTTCCTGGTTCTTTGTAAAATGAGTAACTTTGGATTATATCCTGGGCATTATGAGTATTATGTTTTGGGGACTCTGAGTTATGTTATATTCTTTTTTTTCCCCAAATGTTATATTCTCCAGAAGAAAGTTGGTGGTTTATTTTAGGAGACCATTAACTTGGTTATAGACTTAAGGCCCAATCTTGAGCTTTGTTTTATCTCTGTGGGTTTGTCTCAGTTTAATTCTTTAAGCCTTTACTGCACTGCTTTGTCCCTCCAATGCGTGCTGGCTTAGTGGTTGGCCTGAGATTCATCCAGAGTTTGTGCACAGACTCAGGTGATCCCCTTCTTCTACTTTTGCCTCTCTAGGATTCCTCCTCATACTCTTATGACAATAGTTGCCTTTACTTATTTTCCTAGTTCCTCTAGCCAGAAAGATAACAGGTTTTCTCTCAGTTTTAGCCACCCATTCTGCATTGCTCCTCACCTGTGACTTGCTTTCAGAGGAAAAAAACAGGAAAAAAAATTTGGGAAATTTACCCTGTGCCAGTTGCTACTCTATAATCTGTCTGTTTGTTTTTTACTCTCCAGAATTCTCAGTAGTTGTTTTTTTGTATTTTGCCTAAAGTTTATAGCTGTGATCTGTGGGAGGGTCGATCTGGAGAGGGCTTACACTGCCATATTAGAAATGAGTTTCTGGGATGCCGGGGTGGCTCAGTTGGTTAAGCATCCAACTCTTGATTTTGGCTCAGGTCGTGATCTCATGGTTCGTGGGATTGAGCCCTGCATCTGCGATGACAGCATGGAGGCTGCTTGGGATTCTCTCTCTCCCTCCCTCCCTCTCTCTCTCTTTGTCTCTCTCTCTCTCTCTGTCAACTCGTGCTCTCAAAAATAAATTATTCTCTCAAAAACAAAGATTAAAAAAAAAAGGAAATGAATTTCTGCCTGCCTTTTTCACCTAACATTATTTCTTGGAGATCTTTCCAAGTGAGCATGTAGGTAACTTCCTCAATCTTTTTAATAGTGCCTAGTGGTTCATTATAACCAGACCCCTCCTGGTGGACATTTATGTTGTTTCCAAAGTTTTGCTTTTAGAGATAATGCTGCAACAAATGTCCTTGTACCCCTCTACATTGCTCTGAGGTCGTGATGGAGAAATGTCTTGGGTCCTCAGCTAAGGTTTTTCTTGGAATCTTGAAAAACATTCATTCCCTTGGTAGCAGTGTGATTTCTGTTTTCCTCTTATGGTTGATTGAAGCCTGTGTGTTTCTGGGCATATCCAGTGGCAGGAAGATGTGGAGGAGAGGAGAGATAAGGGAGAATGCCAAGTATTCCAGAAGTCTTCGAGATTGCTCCAGAACACTCAGCTGAGAAGAGTTAGGTAAGTCTGCTGGGAAAGGACAGTGACGGCTCTATCTCATCCCCACACACCTGGGTGTTTTATTTAATTTACCATTTCCGAATTGGTTATTCACCAACAAAGGATAAAAGCCATCTTTGGACAAAAATATAGCACATTAAAGCAAAGCTTTCTCTCTCTGTCTGTCTCTCCTCCAATTCCTCTTACGCAAAGGCCAAGGTGAATCTTTCAGAAGCATCACAGAGTCTGTCCCTACTTCATTCAGCACTTCCAGATTGTTTCCAGGATCACATTTTCACTGTTTAGCGTTGTCCTCGAGACCCATCATACTCCAGTCCTAAATATCCCCAGGCATTCAATCACCTTGTAGCTGTGTGACCTTAGGCAAAGTAGCATACTCTCTGCATCTCCCTTTCCCCATCCAAAAATGGGAATAGTCATGCTTTTTCTCAGAGTTGTTGATAGACTTAGATGAAACAATATTTCTGCGGCACTTGGCTCCATATTTGACTTGTGGAAAGTACTCAGTGGATGGCAACCAGAGATGTACTATTGCCCAAACTTCCTGCCTAACTCAGATTCCTTACTACTAAGCTATTGCTGATGCTGAGGTCCCCATATGATGCCCTCCCTGTTCTCCATAGCTAGCTGAATCCTGCCAATCCCTTGAGACCCAGCTCAAGCCCCAGCTCCTTTGTGCAGGTTTCTTGATCAACCTCTCTCACAACCAGATCACCCTCCTATGAACTCCTGGACTCTGGCATTTTACACAGTGGGTAACGAAGCTATTTTCTTGGTTTATGTTATGTTTTCTGAGCTCAGGGACCACGCCATGTACCTTTTTATGCCCTTCTTGGTGTCTTATACACAATGGGCTTTTTATAAACATTGATGATGGGTTGGAACCCTGTATTTCACATGCATTAAATGGGCAGTTTCCACACAGAGAGAAACATAATACAACTTTGTCATTGGTGGCCATTGAGCCAAAACAATGCAATGGTCATACTGGTGTTACAAACATGTCAGATTAAAGTTTGAAGACGTCCAAACAGTCTTCTGAGTTTGGGGAATGTTGTTTTGCTCTTTTCTCTCTTGACTTTTAAAAAATAGCAATTAGGCTCTTCGGTGTACAGTTTATCCTGTAATCTTTTCTTAGGTCCTCAGAAAAACAACCCAGCTGGGTGGGTGCCTTATACAGACATGTCCCCTCTCGCTGCAGAGAGGAAGCAGAATGTTCTTGGCTGCTGTGTGGCTGGACCAGAACATGGAGGCCACTGGAAGGGCTGTTCTATTGTCTGTCCGAGGCAACGGGGGTGGGGGGGGGGAATACAGACTTATGTGTGTTATGAACACAGACAACTGTGTATCCACATTAAAGAAAAGAAACAAATACAGAACCTGTACTTTCAGCAAACGCTCATTGAGCTCCTGCAGTACATCTGGTAGTGGATCAGGTATGGGGTGGAAGAGAGATCTTGCATATGCCATGCAGAAGTAGCTAGATGAGGAGCTGATAAAAGCCAGAGTGGGGCACAGAAGCCATCTAGGGGTCGTGATGTCTGAGGGATTGTGTAGGATGAATAGGAGTTTCAGAGGTGAATGAGGAGAGACGAGCACTGAGGGAGATGGGATGGGATGTGAAAGGAGGTGGACCAGTACACTGTGTTTGGGAGCCTGGCACAATTTGATATCCTGGGTAGGAGGGAAAGGGGTGGAATGGTTGAAAAGGGGGCAAAAAGGCAGGTGAGGTAGCCTCAGGGTCTTGGCCACTGGGGGTCCAAGATGAGTCTTTCACAAGATTCAATGGTGTGATCAACACTGATTTTTCAGCTGAAGAAAAGCAACCCCTTAAAAAGCTCTTGCTTGTTCTTCCTGTGAGAAAAGGTGACATTTTCAAGGCAGTGGCATGGGGCTAATGGGAAGGGACAAAGCCTAGAGCAACGCATCTGGAGATTTTTTTTTTCATCTGGAGATATTAACTGGGGCGCGCGAGTGGTTAGGTGGTTGAGCTGAGGGGGAGGGGGAGTCACGTGTTTTTACTTTTTTATGTGGTTGTAACCTCAGTGTTGAAATGCCTATTGCTTATGTCCTGCCTCTTCATATTGCATCCTGAGCTCTATCCCTTGTTGCTAACTGCTTTTCTTAATTGTATCTTTGTACATAAGACTTTAGTGTGCATCTTTGGGTTTTCTCTTTTATGCTATTTCCTTAGGGACAATCTAAATGTATTAATAGTGTCATGAGTTCTTGATACGTTTTGTCAAATTGTTTTCCAAGTGGGCTATGCCAACAGGTGTGAATGTGCTCCTTCCACTTCTGGTATTTGTTATTACCAGACTGTTTTTTTCTAGATCTTGTAACTATCAACAATGACTAACTGTCAGTGAATTCTCATTAAGTGCTAACACTGTGGAACACTTTGAGTGCCTCATCTGATACAGCCTTCTTTACAAAGCTGGGAGAGAGTCACAATAGGTATCCCCAAGTTAGAGCAAGGAAACTGAGGCATAGAGAGATTGAGTCATTTGCCCAAGGTCACATGGTTCAGAAATGCTGGACCTGGGGTTAGAATTCAGATAGGGTCTTTGGGGGGACCTTACCAAGAGTAATCACCAACTTGTACTGTCTCACTGTTTAAATTTCCATTTGGGGGGTTTCTGATGAGGTTGTGTATTTTTGCATATGTTTAGTATTTGTTATATTGCTTAGTGACTTTCCCTTTTATGTTCTTCACAGTTTTTTACTTACTAAACTCTTCACACTCCAACTCCATCCCAATTTGGAGTGCCAGTGCATTACAGTCCAAATAGGTCCCGCTTCAAGTGGTGGGTTTGTGTTTTGGGGTCTTTGTTGGGTCAAGGTGGCAGTCAGCACTGGTCTTGCACCTTACTGAGAGCCATGGGATGTGCTGGTGTCCCCTTTGCTGTATTGCTTGGACTTGGTTACTCCTTGAGAATTTTGTTCTTTCTCTTTGAAGGAAGAGAAGGGACCCTGGAGAATTGTCCTGGACATATTGAGAAAACTCAAAATGTTTCTTATGTCTCCTGAGGAGGCAAGTAACGGGTCAGAGCAATGTCTATAAACCAGAGAAGGTGGTTTTGCTCTTGTGTCTTCTGCTGCATTTCTTCTCCTTGATCACATGATCACACTTCAGCGGGGCTCTCTCTGTCTGGTTGTGTCCTTCCGTGAACCTGGTCTGAGGCAGGGGAAGAAGAAGAAAGATGTCTTTTCCCCCCTCTGCTAGGTGCATGTGTGCAGGCATATTAGTCTTTGCCTCTCTCACGTCCATCATTTTAGATAAATTCACTTCTCTCACATCAAAGTCTGAAGTTACCACCTGTAGATTATACTGACCTAAAAATTCAAATCATGACATGGAAACTTTGTGAGAATTTGTTTGGGGTGCGAGTGGCAGACTTATTTCCAAGAGATTGTAGCTTTGTTCTTTTACCTCCTTTCTTGAGTCTTTATTTTGAATTTTTGTCCTGGTAGGACATAGTTTAATAATACCTCTCTGCCAAAGCATTCATGTTTTAGGCTGACAAAGACAGCATCCTGAGATAAAGATTGCATTCAGGTATTTGAAAAAGTACATGGTTCATAGCATTTTGCAATGTAATTTTCCCCATATTTTTTCTTTATTAAATGTTTTTTGAAACTTACCGTTCACTACCAGCTTATGTTAAAACATTCAAATTATACACTAAACAAGAGTATAAAAAATGAAGGTCTTTTTCTACCCCGTTCCTTCCCACCCCACAATTTGGCAGTCTTCCACACATCTCTCCTTATAATTATGTAAATAATTATCTAATATCAAATATCACCTCAATACGTGTCATACACATCTACATTCTATTTGCAATTTTCTTTTTGCTTAAAAATATGTTGTGTCTCTTCACAGCGAACCTACTGCACTCTTTTTAAGTTTATTTATTTTGAGGGAGAGAGAGAGAGAGGGAGAGAGAGCACAAGCAAGGGAGGGGCAGAGAGAGGAGAGAGAGAATCTCAAGCTGGCCCCCTGTTGTCAGTGCAGAGCCCAATGTGGGGTCGATTCCACAAACCGTGAGATCATGACTTGAGCCAACACCAAGTGTCAGACACTCAACCAACTGAGCCACTCAGGTACCACTGCACTCTTTTTAATAGTTGTGATCATGTTTTATGGAAAGCCTGATCTTAGCCTATGTTCTACAAACCTGGACAGAGGACCTATTTTTTTAAATTTGTTTTATGTAATTATTTTTTTGGTAAAAACTAAACAGAGGAGAAGGTATGGAGTAGTTAGAAGGAAGATAAGTGTTTTTAAATGAGCATTTGGCAAAATTCAACACCCATTCATGATAAGAACTCTCAGAAAAGTAAGAATAGAAGGGAATGTCAACTTGATAAAAAGCATCTACAAAAGAAACTATAGCTACTGTCATCCTTAAAGTGAAAGACTAAATGCTTTCTCCCTAAACTTGGGAACAAGGCAGGGATGTCTGTTCTCACTACTCTTACACAGCATAGTGCTGGGATTTCTAGTCAGTGTAAAACAAAACAAAACAAAACAAAACAAAACAACAGCAACCAGGGGAGAAAAAGGTGTATAGATAAGAACAAAAGAAATAAAACTGACTCTATTTGCAGATGACATGATTGTCTACATAGAAAGTCCATGGAGCCTATAACAAAAATTCCTGGAACTAATAAGTGAATTTAATAATGTTGCAGAATACAAGGTAAACATACAGAAATCAATTGCATTTCTATATATTAACAACAAATATGTGAAGACTGAGAAAAACCAATATGGTTTACAATTGCTGAAAAAAAAAAGAAATGCTTAGGAGTAAATCTAACAAAACATATGTAGGAATTATATGGCACTTATGTTCAGAAATGAAAACTTACATTCAAATACCTGTGCGCAGATGTGTATAGCAGCTTTATTTATAATAGCCCCAAACTGCAAATAACCCATATGTCCTTCAACAGACTAATGGACTGTGGTACGTCTAAACCATGGAGTACTATTCAGCAATCAAAAGGAATGAGCTATTGGTGCATGTAACAACCTGGATAAATCTGCAGAGAATTATGCTGAATGAAAAGATCTAATCCCAAAGGGTTACATACTGTATGATTCCATTCTTGAAACGACACATTCAGGAATGGAGAACAGATTGATGACTGCCAGGGGCTAAAACGGTGCGTGAGTGTGGGGGGAAAGTGAATGCATTTATAAGGGCAACACAAGGGATCGTTATGGTGACAGAAATGTTCTATAGCTTGATTGTACTGATGTCAATATACTCATTGTGATATTGTAGTGTAGTTATGTGAGATATTACCATTGGAGAAAACTGGATCAAAGATACATGGGAACTCTCTATATTATTTCTTTATATAATTCCTAACACCTGCATCTGAATCTACAATTATCTTATACTAAGAAGTTTAATTTAAAAATTGGGGCGCCTGGGGAGCTTAGTCGATTAAGTATCTGACTCTTGATTTGGGCTCAGGTCATGATTTCACAGTTTGTGAGTTTGAGCCCCACATTGGGCTCTGCACTGACAGCACAGAGCATGCTTGGGATTCTCTCTCCCTTGCTCTCTGCCTCTCCTCTGCTTTCTCTCTCTCAAAATAAATAAAAAAATAAAAATATGTTGTTTCTTCAATAATAGTTCTACCATATTGTTTTTAACAGTTGCTGAAATGTTTCATGGAATGCCTTATTTTAGCCTATATTCTATAAGCCTAGGTAGAGAGATTCTTGTTTGTTTATGTGTTTTGTGTAGATTTTTGTGGGGGAGTAAAAATTAGAGGAGAAAGTAGGTAAAAACTAGAAGGATGAAAAGTGTTTTTCTTTTTTCGAAACAAGTTCCTTAAAACTAATTTTGTATTTTACATTAGAAAGAGATATACTTTCCTGGGAGTTTTACTCTTGACTCTGATGGGGGCCTGGGGTCAGAATGGGTCAAAAAGCCGTGGTGGGGTCTCTAAGCTGCTGTGATGGCTAGAAGGACCTTTCATTTTCTTGTATTTAACAGTCCCAAATCCACCTTAAAAATGCCCTCAAATACTTTTGTTATTGTCTACATTTGAGGGCATCACCTATTTTTTCCCTTTAGTCCTGTACATTTCCTCTTCTCTTCAGCCCCTTCCTCTCCCCCTGGCTGACTCTTTGACTTAAATAATCAAGTTTTCATTTAAGTAGTATTTGCACTGAAAGTCCTGGAGTTTTCTGGGTTAGGTATTCTGTGTTGTCAGCTGCACACAGACTCCAAGCCCATTGTCATGCTGATTTCTTTTAAACAGAAGTTAGGCTTTCTAGGAAAAGAGGGTGTGGTTTATGACATTATCGAATACCCAACCGTTCATATCAAGAGAAGCAAAGAAACCAAAATCCACGATTATTTTGTTTGAAACCTAAAACCTGAAAAATACATTCATGGACGAACCGAAGCATCAGAGGGATCACCTGGACTGAATTCAGTAGTTCATGAACTATGTGGCAGCCCTGTTTGTCCATCTCTGGGGACAAGGCACAAAAAGATGAGGAACGAGGCCCTGCTGCACACTCACCATGCTGTGACATGGGTGGACAGACCATGGCCACTTAATGACAATGACAAAGACAGTAGCCAGCCTCCTGAAGCCCTTACCTTTGCCAGGCGCTGAGAGCTTCCTTCCCTGTGGCTCCTGGGGGCAACATTTGTTTCACCTCTGCACTGGAGGGACTGAGGTGGAGAGTGGGCCATTCCTCCACCTGCCAGAGCCCCACAGCTCCTGGGGCCTGGCCCCTGGAAACTGCCTAGCAGGATGGGTTTGAGGTGCCATAACTATGGGGTAGCCACTGAGGACTAACAAATGTTTTCATTTTGGGTGAATCGGGCGACAATGCAAGGCCTTGTGAAAACCTGTCTACACGTTTAAAGCACTGTTGGAACATTCAGTCCGGAAACATAGTGTCTGGCCCAGGTTCTTGGGGACAGCGGTGAGGAACAGCACCATCATTGGTCTTACCTTTTTAGTCATTTGGGGCTTAGAGACTGAAAAAAAACACCCTGTTTTCTTAGGTTGGTTAAACAACCACTGCCTACATTTCAATGCTCGTTCAATGTTGATTTCCATTGATTTAGCAACTTATCTTTTACATCAGGTTTTGAAAGTTTCAGTCTACATTACTAGGTTACTGGCAAAACTGAAAAGATCCTATGCATATGCACATCCTCTTCTTTTCCTAAGCATTAGTGTGCCTTTTTCTTGATTTTTTTTAGTTTTTTTTTTTTTTTTAATTTTAAGGGACCAAGGAAGGATAACATCACAAAATAAACTCAGTAATGAAAAATAAGTCACTCCTTTTCTTCCTTCTGCCTTTCTTGCCATTTTCTCCTTCTTTCAAGGGGAGTGGCAGAAGGGAGAGGACGGTTGCCACCTGTTGAGTTTCACCCTTGGCCTCTAGGAAGCGCACCCTGTCCTTGCAGGTTGATAGCAAACAATGGGTCTCTCCCCGCGGAGTGGGTGATCACTGTGAGCACCAGGAGGCCTTGTTTCCCAAAACATGACCTCAGGCCTGCCCATAAGCCTGTCTGAACTTGTAGTGATTACCATGCCTGAGGCCGACCATAGGGCACTGGAAGGACATTAAGAGCGTGTAAAATGAAAATAGCTTTACTATGTGTTATAACATCATCATCGTCATTATCGTCATCGTCATTGTCACCTTCATAGCAGTTAATAAGAGTCATCTATGCCCAGCACATTGCTACCTTCTTTCCATACATCGTCTCATTCAGTGCTTCTAAACCCACCCATGGAGGAATGGCTAAAATCCCCCAGAGTTCCTGATTCAATAGCGTTTGGGCCAAAGCGTTTGCGTTTCTCACAAGTTCCCAGGAGACGTGGATACTTGCAGGTCCACATCTCTGAGGTCTAACTTAATCTGCCTAAAACAATCCCCATTTGACATTGAGGAAACAGCAAGAAGAGTCAGGGAACTTGACCACAAAGCTCACTGCTACTGACCGTAAGCATCTGTTCATCCCGTGCGGTTAATTTTTCAGAGGAAGTAGCAAGTGCCTAAGAAAGCCATAGATAGATGCCAAGGCCGCAGACTAGTGAGTTTTGGCACATGTGGCAGGGGTTGAGAGTCAGGCCCGGGGGGCAGGAAGATCTGGGGTGATGCCTATGGGAGGAGCAGCCCTGGAGGGTGCTGTATGGGGAGTGTGGGGTCTGTTATTATATTGAGAGAACAGTGCTGTAAAGACAGCCAGGGAAGGGGTTAAAGACCCATTTGGTGGATCACTTTCTCCCTGTGCCGGCTTCCTGGTGTCAGCACACGAGGGCTGTGTTTGTGCGGGCTTCTGTCTACACCACACCTCGTCTTCTCTCCTTCACGCTCCTTTTCCATATTTCCCACAAAATGGAGAGGAATAGTTGAAAAGTGCAGGAGGAAAATAAACAACAAGGTTTTCTTATTGAGTTTGTTTTGTGATGGTATAAATCTCTGGACCCTTGAAATTAAAAAAAAAGAAAACTAAGGAAAAAGCTTCACATAATTAGAGGAAAGGGAAAGAAGATTCAGGAATGACGTGAAAGCTATGTCTAGATTTGTCACAAATGCATTCAGATTTTAAGATTTGAAAACCCAGGGAGAGGCTTGGCAGTGTGGAAAGGTGTAAAGTGAGGTTGGAGACCTGGTGGCCCCCTGGCCACATTCCACTGACACTGTTTTGTTTGGCTCACACAGAATTCGACAAATATTCAAATCAGTTTAAAATGTGGGCATCTTCACACTCAAGCCCTTGGGTTCCGGCTTTTCTTGAGGAATAGGGAATGCTAGCTTCGGGCCTGTGAAGGGGCATGGCTCCTGGTCATAGCCCCTGCCAGCATATCACCCCCGTCTAGAAAGTTCTGGGCCCAGACTTGGAGCACCACCACTCACCGGCTGGGCCACTTTGGGGCCAGCATTTAATGGACTCTTCCTCCTTACCTGCCCCCGGCTGCCTCGTGTGTGTGACAGCACATCATAAACACGAAACACAGGGGACCTGTAAGGAGGGGGTTCCCAACCACACGGGCAACCCCTGGGCAAGCAGGCATTAGGAAGAGATGCTTCAAACAACCCACGGACAGGGAGGGGAGCCCACGTAAGGGAAGCGCCCTGCCAAGTGTCAGTCATTCCTTTCCTTAAAAAAAATTTTAAAGGTGTTTAAAAACTGTGTTTTCTAAAATTATTATGATTATTTTACAAGATGCATGCAGTCTACATGGTGTTTTATAGGGCGTATCCGGCTACAGCTGGCGCACTTCGGGGGGGTTTATGGCAAATTATTCTCGGATTACTCTTTAATGCAGCAAGGTCTGCCTGTTGTCTGAGCTGCCTGGGTCACACAGAAAACCCTCAGACTTGATACAAAACAGCTGCCTTAGTCAGCTGTTCCAAAAAAGGAGCAGTTTTAGGCCGAAGCAGCAGGAAAAAGGTTTTTGTAGCTGGTAGAGATTTTGAAAAATGTTAAATTACTCTTTCCTTGCCATCAAAGTGTGATTTAATTTTGTTATTAACAAATTGTGTAAATTGAAAAAGAAGTGCCCTGAGTGGGAGTGTGTTAAGTGCATTCTGGCAACACTTACAGTATGTCCTGGGGGGCTGTTCTCCTGGGAGGGCAGCAGCCACAAAACTCCAGCTGACCTCCGTGTCCCCGGGCCTCAGCCCTGGCTGGGCTGGGGTCAGGGGGCCAACCCCTAGGCCTCCCTCCTCTCCCTCCCCTGGGTTCCTGCTGAGACCAGCAACAAAAGGGTCAATTGTCTGAGGCCTCGCTTTGTCTCAGGGGGCTCTCTGGGCCTCTCTGAATGCCGAAGTGTCTGTGCGCATGGGTACGTGCATGTCTGTATGGATGTGTGTGTGTGCATGTGTGCCAGTGCACGCATATGTCTGCATCTGAGTATTATGTAAGCATGCGCATGCATTGTGCACATACGAACACACGCTTATTGGTATATGTACATACGAGTGATGTACATGTGGATGCACACGTGTGAGTGTGAGTGCAGGCATAAGTATACACACACGTGTGACTTGGGTCTGCATGTGCACCTGTGTGTACACACAGGTGCGCATGCATGTGTGAATTGGGCACAAAGTGTGCGCCTGCGGGTGGATGCACGTGTGTCTGTGCAGACACAGGCGCTGGTGAGACTTGGTCACAGCATTTCTGAGTTGCTGATGCCTCTTAGCAGGGCGAGGGCTCGTAGTGGCCTGACTGGCCCATGGGGGTTCCTGATGCCAGGGCGGAAGGCTATCTCTGGCCCATCTCTTAGTAGATTACAAGTTGCCTTTGGTATTCACTATGGTACAGAAACCTCAGGGAATTTTCTACCTTCCCTGCCTTCTCTGGGGTCAGATATGTAGGAGGGAGGAGGAGCAGACAGAAAGACTGTCCTCACTCATGTTCCCACCTGGGGCTTCATGGCAAGCCCTATGAGGAATTTTCTCCAGTGTTCCAGCATCTGGGCAGGGCCGCCTAGTTGGATCCAGCGCATCCCGGGTGGTGGGTACACCGTGTTTCCAGGACGGCTGTGCGATGCCCTGTCCCCATGCGCCACGTGGGTTGGTTCCCACGCAGCTCCGGGGCCTGTGCAGGGGGTTGGATCCTCTGGTTCCCCCAGCACGTTGGTACCTGGCCTGTGGGACGTGCCGCAGCTGGTCTGTGTGGTTCCGCGATTCGCACCTCCTTCCTTCACAAAGACGTCCTTTGTAAAATGACAACGAAAACAGATTTGAGAAGTCAGGAAAAGGCAAATAAAAGCACTTAATTGGAATTCATCTCTGTGCAGGATTTATCTCCCAGCCCCTTTTAACCGGCACGGCTGCCATTGAACAACTTCCTCTGCTTTTTTTCTTCGTGTTGTCCCTCCCACGCCCATCTTCTCTCCCTGCTCCAGCAAAGGCGTATCTTTCAACTGTGGAAAAGCCACCAGTGGAGCAGAACTCTAAAGCTTATCAACACATTCAGTTGGCGAAATTATCTTCTCATAAGCCTAACTGTAAGCCAGAGCTTTTTAACTCCAGGAAATGTGAAGTTACGTGACATGGGAAATCTGCAAATTGCTCATCTGACCTTTTGGCTGTAGTTCTCTTTTTATTTTCTTCCCTAAATAATTTCCTCCTTGTTCTTTAAATTCTTGATTATCCCTGAGGCCTCTTCTTCTGTCCACTGAAATCTAAAAAAACAAAACAAAACAAAACAAAACCCCTCCTGGTTTGTGTGATATGAAATTGGCTGGATGCTATATATTTCACACCTTCACTTTTAGGTAATTTTTTTGTAAAATGAAGCCTATCTTCCCCTGAACCCTAATGGCCCGCCGCTGTTGGTTCTGCATTCGGGGTGTGCACTGATGAAGACACATGGACGAATCATTCTGGAGCTGAGCTGTGCAAACAGTAGCTGGGAGCCTTCTGCAGTGTGTCAAGCTGGACAGAAGTGTTGGGCTTTCTTTCCTTTTTTAAAAATAATTCTAATTGAGTATAGTTGACATATTATATTTGTCTCAGTGGTTTTACTTCTCCTAACTCTCCAACCCCTCGCTTCTTCCTTACCCCTTCCACCCTCCCAGTGCCCACGGACCCTTGGGTCATCTGGTAGCATCCCAGAGAGCCCATGGAAGTGACCTCCCTCCCCCCCCATCCCCCCCCCCCCCACTGCCCACCGCCACTGGGGCCAACGTCTGGGAAACTGGCAGTGATGTGTTTGGAGATGTTAAGGTTCAACGTAGGCAGACTTTGTGCCCAGACATGATATTACAGACGATGCTTGGATTTTTAGCTGCCGTGGGTTTCTTAAACTAGTAGTGCCACAGTTCAGCCACAAGTGGACTGTCGAGACTTTTATAGGCATGCTTTTGAGGCTCATCATCATTTTTACATAATGAAATACTTTCCAAGTTCCAAAAGCTAACTTAAAAATTAAATTTTGGAAAATGAAAACATTTTCATAAATGAGGCATTGCCTATACATAGTGGTGGTAGTGGCAGTTACTATATATAGACTTTTTCCTACCTATCCAGCAGCATGCACACACACAGGTACAAACATAGAAAAATTGCTTCATCCGTGCATGAGGAAATAATTATTTTTCCATTATGTAGATGCAGACACGGCGGCTCTGAGAGTTTAAATAACGTGATGCCCGTGCAGTTAGCAGTTGAACTCGTGTGGCCTGACTCTTCTGGAATCCGTGAACTAGCTGAGGCCCATGCCATATGATTTGACCCCCTCTCATGCTTGAGAGGTTTCTGTGACACCCCCAAAGAGTGAAAAGGAAATCACAGTGCCACCTTGGCCTCTACTTGCTGCTGTGCGCAGCGACTGTGTACACTTGCTCTTGGTGTCACATGTGTACCACAGACTCAATCTCTTTGCTGCCCTTAGAGGTGCACCTTGCTGGCCTTGAGCGTATGTGTGAAGGCTGTGCAGTGTGCAGGCTGTGCAGATCCCGCTGGCCAGACTCTGGCCCAGGTGGCCAGTCCTCTTCATGGCCTGGGCTCCGCTCAGCACCCCTGGGGCAGGGAGAGTAGGGAAGGAGCTACTCCCAGGACCGGGGTATGGCAGACCTCAGAATCAGCCACACACTGAATCCCATCCTTTCACGGCTTTGTCTCGGAGCTGAAAGAGCCCTGTTTTGCTCCTACAAACAGAGAGTAGAATGGTGGTTGCCAGGGGTGGGGGGTGGGGCGATGTTGGTCAGAGGGTATAAACTTTTAGTTGTAAGATGAATAAGCTCTGGAGAGTTAATGCACCACATGGTGACTACAGTTAACAGTAGTGTATTGTGTACTCGAAATTTTCTATCTCACCAACAAAAGGGAAGAAAAGGTAATTATGTGAAGTGATGGATGTGTTAATTAATGTGATAGCATTGGTAATAATTTCATAATGTGTATGTGTATCAAATCATCACACTGTAAATATTAAATATATACAATTTATTTGTCAATTATACCTCAATGAAAAAATTTAAAATATTAAATTTTAAAGACAATGTAAAGAAAAAAAAAACAAAGCAAAAAAAAAGGTTCTGTTATGGAAGGTCTTTCCAGATGAGAGACACATTGTCTAATTCACAATGAAATATTTTAGGTGTTTCTAAGACCCTTTCAAAATCCGACTAACCTTTAAGAACAACGTTGAAACTAAAGATCTATCATTAAACGGTGTTATTTATGAAACGTAAGCAGTAGGAGATTTTAGGAAATGTTTAAAAAATAATGGACCATCATAAGTTAATTTTCTTGTGAACTCAGCATGCTCTTCATATTATTTAATATATATATTTTCTTTTTTTAATTACAGCTTGGGTTGACGATAGCCATTCGCTATAGCCACAGGTAAAGTAAAAAATTTATTTTTCCTCTTAAGAGATACCCTTCCTGGTTTATAGCTTTTGGTTTGATCAAATCTGTGGGGTTCGAGCTAAATTTTGGTGGCCCCTCTACTTATGGTATCCGTTCATAGCAATCAGAATTGTTCCAGTTGCTTCATTGGTGAGGGCTACTGGCTATTTGAAGGGACAGAGCTTTTACATAAAGGTGGTGGCAGGTAGCACATTTCTTTTAAAACAAAACGTACTGCTCTGGGGCAGGGACGCGAGTGATTTCTGGGTAGTGCATTCTGTCTAAGGATAAGAGCAGAGATAGGGATGTCCCGCGTGAATGGTGAAGCTGGGCAAACAGAAAGCTGAGTGAAGTCTTGTTACTGGAGCCCCTGTCCCCTCCATGCCCACCCCCCTTGTCTTAGGTATATCTGAGAATGGCTAAAAGTGCCATTTTTTTGGTCTTGCTTCATGATTTCTGCCTTTTTCTCAAGTGCATTGTATTTATGAAAAACATTGATATCTTGTGCTAGTATCCAAGTACGTGCATCCCCTCGCACGCATCAAAATGTATTAAGATGTCGAGTTCGTTAAAGATCCAGTCTCACTGGAAGGGTAATAAGCAGTGTCCCTCCTGCCCTTGCACAGGCTGTGCTCCCCGCCTCCCTGAAGTGCCACCCGCTGGCCAGCTCTCCACAAACAAGCCATAGTTACTGCAAAGGAGATCGCCTTCTAAATATGCTTGAAACAGGTTGTTTGTGCTTGTTTACGGTTAACTGTGGCTCAGTCAACACAGTGGGCAATCACAGAGGCATGGAAAGCTGCTGGTGCACCGTATGGGGTAGAGCAGGAAGAAGGAAGGACTGGGTTAGAACCACTTGGAACTAGGAATGAGTGTGTGGGAAAAAGACATTTCTGGATACTCTTGAAGAAAGCTGCTCCAGAGAAGTTCATGATGGCTTTTCTGTGTGTGTGAGGAATTTTGCCCTTTCCATTATTATTTTTTCAATACGTGTTTATTTTTGAGAGACAGAGAGAGTGAGAGAGAGAGAGAGAGAGCACGTGGTAGTGTGAGCAGGGGAGGGGCAGAGAGAGAGAGGGAGACAGAGGATCCGAAGTGGGCTCTGTGCTGAGAGCAGAGAGCCTGATGCGGGTCTCAAAGTCACGAACGGCGAGATCATGACCTGAGCCGAAGTCGAACGCTTAACTGACTGAGCCACCGAGGTGCCCCTGCCCTTTCCATTCTTTTCCTTTGGTGGAACCTTCCTCATATTCGAGTCCTGCTTATCAAGACTGTTTTCTGCATGAGAGCTAAAGGGGCCTCCTTAAGAAAGCTAAGGTCTTGCTCTAATTCAGAGAACAAGCATGTGCTTGTTCCGCAATGGTAAGCGTTACTCTGTGGCTCTGTGGAGAGTTCTAACTTGTGCAGAAACTCAGAGTCTATATGGAACCTGACAAAAAAAATCTTTCTTTTTAATACTTTGTGAGCCTGAGGGACTTTGGCCGACTATCAACCTTTTCGAATCAGGGAATCAGGTAAGATAGCAGAGAAGGGGAGACCTGATGGAGGTCGCCCAGGTGGATGGTGTCTTTGTCCCCATGCTTATTAGGGGGCCCAGACCTGTGTCCCAGAAAAGATTCCTGCTTGGCCTGCCTGGGCCCATGGCGGGCCCTTGGCATCCTTCTGTATGGTTCCCAACACCATACAGAAGGTGGAGACTGTTGTCTGAGCTGAACATCTTCTTCATTTGGGAAGGGAAAATGTCTTCTTACTCTTGACCGGGTAGCGATTTAGCTATGCCTGCTTTCTTTTGGGGTTGGCAGCAGCGGGCGCTCTCTGGAAGGAAGCAATTTGCTTGGATTACAAACGACTTCTCTGTTTGGTTCTTCCTTCCCTAAACCGGCTGAAGAAGTGTGGTTAGCAGACAGTGGTTATGAAGCTGAATAGAGACGTGGGTACCCTGAGCCGTGGTCCTACAGGAGCTAAGGATAGGAGTTCCATTGTGGAGAAGGGAAAGAATGAGGTTGGGGCAATTGAGAAAAGTCCATTTTAGAGAAGAAAGAGCTTTGGAAGCACTTATCCCGTGGCACATTTATGGAAACCCTGTTCCCATGGCAGACTGAGGTCACTGAGCTACCAGTGTTCATGCTGGAATGTTCTGTGAGACAGGGGCTTGGAAAGACCATGAAAGATGGCTTGACTCTGCTTCACAGGGTCTGGGGCCTGCGCTGGAGGGCACAGGGCTGAGGACAGAGACATCTGAAGGCCTCGTTCACTTCTGTGTCTAGTGGATGATGCTGGCCGATGGCCAGGGATCTCTGTTCCTCTCCGCACGGGGGTCCATGTGGTCTCCACATGAGCTTGTTTGGGCTTCCTCACAGCGTGGTAGTGGCTCTCTCTGAGTGGGTGTCCCGGAAAGGGAGAGCCAGGTAGAAGCTGTCTCCTTTCTGTGCTCAGCCTGGGAAGTCATGTAGCATCACTTCTACCTTATTCTGTTGGGGCGGTCACAACCCCCTGCTGGCATTCAGAGGGAGGAAGCAGAGACTCCACCTCGCAGTGGAAGGAGTGTTGGTCACATTGTAACAAGGGCATGAGAGGGGGGAAAATCTTCATGTAGCCGTTTTGGGAAAATGCTGTCTGCTGCAGAGCCCAGTTGAATGAAAAGGTACTTATTTAAAGCCCTTGCGAAAGGAAATTTAAGACACTGTCCTGGCTATAAGGCACTTATGAGCTGCGGAAACACAATGGATATGTGTGAAGAAGACTTAAGGATACACACAAATCATATAGGAGGAGGTAAATCAATCAAAGGAGGCTTCTTAGAGGAAGCGAAGGCTTCTTAGAGGAAGCGAATCTTAAACCATCCTCATGGAAGGCAGACTCGGTGGGCTCAGACAGGTACCCTGCAGGCTGATAATGCAGGTCTCTGAGCATGCATATAGGGACAATGTGGAGACTTTTCTGGGGTTAACCTGTGACAAGTGTAAATGCCCTATTCACACACCCCATTCACCCAAGCCTAGATGAGGTTACTGAGGAGCATTTGACCTGTCCATGTACCAACATCAAAGATGCAATGGAAATGCAGAATGCATTATCAGAGGTTGTATTTTCCAGAACTGATTTCTGAAATGTAAGGAAGTGTTATACAAAAGTTCCAGGAAGCACAATGGTGTCTGTAAATCTGTGGAGGGAAAGAAACCATCTTCTGGGAAGCCCCCAGTCTGCAGGAACCAACGACTCTTAACATTTTTTTTAATGTTTATTTATTTTGAAGGAGAGAGAGAGCGTGAGCAGGGGAGGGGCAGAGAGAGAGGGAGACACAGAATCTGAAGCAGGCTCCAGGCTCTGAGCTGTCAGCACAGAGCCTGATGCGGGGCTCGAACTCATGAGCGGTGAGATCATGACCTGAGCCGAGTCGGACGCTTAACCGAACCGACTGAGCCACCAGGTGTCCCCTGTAGGAACCAAAGACTCTTAATAAGGTGTCGTGAAGAGCCGTTTGCAGGTCATGCTGTATCGCCTTCCTTCCCCCCACCTTCTTTGTCCTGTCTCTGGGGTCAACGGGCATGGGAGGAATTGGCCTTTCCTCTCAGAAGGCTGCATGTCATGGGGCTGCCTGGTGGTAGCTCTTCTGCCCTTCTGCTGCCTGTCACCCACTTCTCTCCTCAGAGGAGAGGAAGAGGATGAAGGGTTGGTTTCTGGTTATGTCTCCTCTTTAAAAAAAAAAATCCTGCTAGCTTATTTAGATTAATTGAAGCTTGAATCCTTTTGTTGATTGCTTTTTTTTTTCCTTTTTGGGAAAATATACCTAACATAAAATTTACTATTTCAATCCTTAAACAAAGGTTAAAAAATGTACAGTTCAGTGAAATTAAGTACGTTGACATTCTTATGCAACTATCACCGCATCCATCTCTAGAACTTTTTCATCTTCCCAAACTAAAACTCTATACTCCTTGAACACTAACTCCTCTACCTCCCCTGCCTGGCCTCCAGTCCTTGGTAACCCCCCTTCTGCTTTCTGTCACTGAATTTGACTAGTGTAGGAACCTTATATAAGTGGAATCATCATACAGTATTTGTCTTTTGTGTCTGGCTTCTTTCACTTAGCAGAATGTCCTCAGGGTTCATCTATGTTGTAGCATGTCAGATTTCTTCCTTTTTAAGGCTGAGTAATATTCCAGTGTGTGTGTGTGTGTGTGTGTGTGTGTGTGTGTGTATACACACACACATGCATTTACCTGTCAGTAGGTATTTGGGGTGTTTCTGCCTTTGGGCTGTTGTTAATGATGCTGCTATATACATGAGTGTACAAAAATCTCTTTGAAACCTTGCTTTCACATCTTTTGGGTAAATACCCAAAAGTGTAATTGCTGGATCATATGGTAATTGTATTTTTAGGTTTTTTTGAGGAATTGCCATACTGTTCTTCTGTCAATTACTTTTTAAAGTAGGAGTGTATCCGACATCTCTGTAGTCCTAGGTCTACTTCAAAGGCTCACAGTTGTTTACCCAGGACCCAGATGCTGGGATTGAGAGCTTCCTGGGTCCTCTTCATGTGCATCAGGATACTTCTGGAAGCAAGGTTTTGGACTTGAAGTTCTCATCACCAGGTCTGTTTCCCAAAGTCTGACGGGAGGGCCAGGGCCAAGAGCGATGGCGTTAGGCTCCTGCAGTGGACGGGAGTGGGATGAAGGGAAGGGAGGAGGCGGGTGGGGCTCCAGATGGCAGCAATCGGGAGGATGGGTTCACTTAGGAGTGGGCTGGACGCGAGTGTGCAGAGGAGGGGAGGAATCACTAAATCTTGTAAACTTGGTGGACAGGCTGTGCCTCTAAGGCTGCCACGGACACATGGGGCATTTGGCTTTGGCCATCAAATCTCCCTTGTATGATGAACAGTGTTAGAATATCCTTTCCCCTGATTTCCATACTAACACATGCACACCCCAACTGCTCCCACTGCTGACCTCAGACGTGCTGGTTCAGCCTCCAACTCTTGCTAGACCGGTAATTCCACACCCGGCGGTATGGTCTGGGAGAGTGTGTGGGTGTGGGTATGTGTATGTGTGTGCGAGACGTCATGTGGGGTCAGGTGCTGAGGGGTCAGGAAGTGGAGAATGACACAGTCATATTCTGATGGTACAGATATACCAAGCAAGGAAGAGCCTCTCCCGTGACCGACTGTGCATTTAACGACAGGTCCTGTACACATTTCATTTATCCTCGTGGCGTTTTAATTTATTTTTGTAAAGTCAAGGCATTTTCGCAGAGTGGAAAATTGTCTCTTGATGTTCATTCCCCACTGCTTGGCTTGAGGTTTTCGAGTGGAATCCACACAGTGGTGACAGCTGGGTAACCCCCAGAAGTGCCCTTTGCAGATAACAGCTCTCGGGGCCCCACCACCCACGCAGTGGGGAAATTGTTCCCCACTGTGTGGGTGTTTTGTTTTTTTCTTTCGCTATAAGTTTGAGAGTTTAGATGCTCTTCCCGCCTGTCACGGTGCAGCAGCCTGAAGCCGGCTCCCTCCCGGTGGGAGCTCCTGGGCAAAGACGAAGCGGCTTCGAAGTGAGCAACTCGCCCCTGGCTCTCGCTTCTCTGATACGACGGACGGGACATGTAAACCAACAGCGCAGCATTTTTGCACGTGGCGCTTATGTCCACATTTCTAAGAATAGCCCATGGAAGCAGGGTGGGCAAGGGTGAACTAGCTCCCAGCAGAATTGTGTTTTCTTTCTGTTGGTTGTCTTTATTTGATAAACCGGGAAGAAAGCAGAATTTCCACTTGGCTCTGCTGTAGTTAAATGGAAGTTATCAGAGGTTTGGCTTTTAGATGAAGCCTAAAGATGTTTCTTTCCCCCAATGGATTCTTTTTGTCAGTTTCTTATAGGCCCTAACAAAGGCCAGATTTGGTACCCTGTTCAGGCCTGTGCCCTAACCCTAATTCTGGAGTTTCAGGTAACAACCCCCTGAAAGGCTTTGGTGTCCCCTGAGGGCTGACGAGGGGACGGGAGCACTGGGGAGCTTGTGTGGGATCAGCTACAGAGAAGTTGACAGTTTGACAGTCCCTGTGCTGGACGTTGGAGGGCATGGCCTTACACCAAAAATGCAGATCCCGTGATTAAATGTCATTCTGAGACTGTGTTCGAGTGTTTGCTTTGAATGAGCCAGAGGGCCTTGCTAAGCAAGTACATGATCATGTACTTTTGTGTTCTGATTTAGATTAGAAGTGGAGTTTGAAGTTCATAGATGAATCAGAATGCTTATTGAATGGACAGGCTCCATCAATGAACAAATGAAATTGTCATCTTGAAATACAAAGGGAGGAAAAGACAAGAAACAGGGCCATCAGACCTATTGGACTTTGATTTCAAGTGTTGGCAAATACCTAGCATCTCCCATTTGGAGCTGGTTTGATCTTGTGGAGACAGCTGGGGGATACTGTTGTTCTCCAAATTTTGTAAAAATAAACAAAGATGCCTTTCTGCCCTTTTTTCCCCTTCCAGGGAATAGTTGTTTCTGTCACTGGGGCTTTCTGGCTGACTGCTCCATCTGTCTCTTTTTCAGACTTCACAGTGAGGCCCTGACCAGATTTATACACAGGGTTGCCAAGAAATATATTCAACCCCAGTGGCATACTCTTAAAAGCAAAGCCATCTTGTGGAAGGGTGCGTTTTTAAGATAACCTTAACACAAAATACTGCCCCTGAAAAGCAGAATGTGAATACTCACGCAGTATCTGAATTACATGTTCTTACTTAGTGAGGTCCTTCAAGGCCACACATGTGTTGATGGAATCTTACGGCAGAGCTCGGCCTGGGGCTGTAGATGTGCTTGGAGAGTGGTGGATGCTTTTCAGGGTCTGGGGGAGTCGGGGCGGTAGATGGATGTGTTTTCCTGTGCCTCTCCCATGCCCTTCAACCCCTTGTCTGGTTTTCATTTGGTGGCCTTGTTTTCCAAAGACATTCTGGTCCAGACTCCCGGCCATTTCCCCAGTCAAACCTGCTCATCACATGTCTGTTGCCACACCCACAGACACCCACAGGGTGATCTCTGGGGGGATATTTTGCCTGCCAGTTAGAGGCTCTTTCTCAAACACAGATATGATTATGTCCTTCCCACTCAAAAGCTCCCATGGGTTCCATGCTTAGGGAACAGACCCCAGACTTCATCTCCAGCCCTCTCCTCAAATTTTGCAGTTCTGAGCTTCTTCCCTGCTCCACCCCTTGCTCTTACTATTTCCTTTGAGGAGTTAACTTCTCTCTTCTATTCTGCATTAGTGATCTCCTACTGATCCTCTAATGGCCCATTGGATGGAAAAGATGTCACCTCATTTTCAAAAATTTGTCAGGCAACCATGCTCCTTTCTGTTGTTAGGGCTCAGGTCTGACCTCAACTTTGTGCCTTTCTTTTCCTTTCTATATCAGGGAGCAGGTGGGAGAGGCAGACTGCCCCCCTCACATGTAACCCTCCGTATTAGAACTCCTGAACTCCACAACCCAGCCCTTACAGCCAAGGCCATTTTGCAAAGCCATTCTGTGTGGGTGAGTTTGGAAGAAACTGGTCAGTCTTTCTTTTATGATATCTCTGAGGGATGACCATCGCTCACTCCCTTACTTTCAGAAGGATAAGGGCCCTAACTTAAATTGATCCATAGATTTGACAAAACCTCAATTAAAACATAGAAACATAAATATAAATATTTTGCATAATGATAAGCTAATTCAAAAAATGACAAGCTAATTAAAAATGCATATATAAGGCAAAAGACCTAAATTAGCCAAAACACAAGAGTTGGAAGACTTACACTACCAATTTCAAGATTTACTATAAAGCTATAAGAATCAAGACAGTGTGGTATTAGTGAAAGGAAATATAGATAGAAAGAAGAGTCTAGAAGCAGACGCACACATAAGTCATCAGTTGATTTTCAGCAGAAGCACCAAGATAATTCAATGGAGAAAGGATATAAATGGTACTAGAACAATTGGATATCCTTTAAAGTAAAAAACCCAAACCCTCAACCCATACCTTACAACATGTACAGCAATGAACAAAAGTGGGTCATGTGCCTAAAGTAAAACCTAAAAGTGAAAACTTTATAGAAGAAAACCTAGCTGTAAATCTTTGTGACTTGGGCAAGGCAAAGACTACTTCGGACACAAAGAACATAAACGGTGAAAGGAAAAGTTGGTAAAATGGATTTTATCAAAATTAAAAACATCTGCTCTGTGAAAACCACTGCCTAGAAACTAAAAGACAAGCCACAAACCAGGAGAAAATATTTTCAAAACACATATCTGATAAAGGACTTGTATTCAGAATATGTGCAGAACTCTTACAGCCCTTTAACAAGAAAACAATTTAATAAATGGGCAAAAATTCTTGAAATTATACTTTACCGAAGAAGAGACACAAATGGGATGGCAAAAGAGAAAGAAAAGAAATGGCAAATAAGCACATGAAGGGATGCTCTACCTTGTTAGTCATTGAGGAAATGCAAATTAAGACCACAGTGAGATACCATTGTACATATATCAGAATGGCTTAACCCCCCCGCAAAGTCCCCCCAAAACAAAACACAGACCCACAAAATCCTGACAATATAGTATGATGATGTGGAGTAGCTGCTGTTCTTCTACATTGTTGGTGGCAAAGCAAAATAGTGTGGCCACTTGGGAAGATACTTTGGTGGTTTCTTATAATGTTAAACATAACCTTACCATATGACCCAGCACCTCCACTCCCGGGGAGTACTGCCACGGGAAAAAGGAAAACATTTGCCCGTACAGATATTATGCAAACAGCAGCTCTGTTCATAATAGCCAGAAAGTGAAAACAGTAAGTGGGTAAACAGACTGTGGCCCATCTGCCCAGGGAAATATTACTTGGCAATAAAAAGGCATCATGTTGGGGCGCCTGGGTGGCTCAGTCGGTTAAGCGGCTGACTGGCTCAGGTCATGATCTCGCGGTTCGTGAGTTCGAGCCCTGTATCGGGCTCTGTGCTGACAGCTCAGAGCCTGGAGCCTGCTTCAGAGTCTGTGTCTCCTTCTCTTTCTGCCTTTCCCCTGCTCATGCTTTGTCTCTCTGTCTCTCAAAAATAAATAAACATTAAAAAATTAAAATAAAATAAAATAAAAAGGCATCATGTTGAGTGAAAGAAGCCAGACTTCAGAGTACATATGCCATATGATTCTATTTGTGTGACATTCTAGCAAAGGGAAAACTACAGGGAAGAAAGTGGGTGGGGGAGGGGCTAACTAGAAAGTGACATGAAGAATGGGGGGGGGCAGGGACAGACATATTTTAAATCTTGATTGTGGGGTCACATATTCCAAATCTTGTGAGGGTTACATGTTTTTCTCCCAAACTTGTAGAACTGTAACACCTGAAACAAGTGAATTTTCCCGTGATTGAATTATACCTCAGTGAACTTGAATTAAAGAGAGCTAACATAGGGGAGAGCCTGGGCCACTCTGGTGCGAGACCACCTTGTCTGAGGCCATGTTAATAGTCCTGTGTCCAGGGGTGCCTTGGTGGCTCCGTCGGTTAAGTGTCTGATCTGATTTCAACTCATTTCATGATCTTGCAGTTTGTGGAATCGAGCCCTGCGTCGGGATTCTCTCCCTCTGCCCCTTTCCCGCTCACTTTCTCTCTCTCAAAATAAATAAATAAACATTTAAAAAAATAGTCCTGTGTCCAGGTGCTTCTGGGTATGGAATTATGTTGTGTTTGGGATGCCTGGGATGAGGCATCTATTTCATGTTTTGCTCACTTGATTGTTTTCACTGAAGGTGAGTTGTTAGATGTGTAACTAACACATGCCTGAAGTTTAACTCACCGGTCTTTCTAAGGCTTTCCATGGAAACCAGTTGCCAGGTGTGGTCAGAACTGTTGTCAACTGGATATTTCAGATGGAAAGGTGCTCTCTTCGTGGGCAGTTCCTCCTGAGGCCATTGGGTTTGACCTTATTCTTCACTCACTAGGCTGTTGCCAGGGTGGGGGGCCCTGGAGGGGCTGCAGGGGGCCGCCAGAGCCAGGTCTCCATTCTGTGGTTTACTGGGCCCGTAGGGGGTGCTGGGATGACACATCAGGCTTTACTTGCTCCCCTCCGTGGAGCAGAGGTCCCCAGCTCGGGGGCCTGAGGTCACGTTCCAGGAGGCACTGCTCATCTCATCCATCTGGAAAACTCATCCACTGGCTGGTCTCTCCCCAGAGACCCAGGGAATGGGGTGCAGCTGTTTCCAGATCTCACCAGTGAGAGGCTAGTGAGAAAGCAGCTCTGCACTCCACCCCCTGGCTTCCGAGGCGAATGTGGCAGGTGTCACCCCAAGTCCCACTTGGTTGATTGCTGCTGAGCACTGGGCAGGGGGCGGGGCCCCAGGCACCCAGTGAAGGGGCTGCACAGTGCACCGGGGCGAAGGGCAGACAGCAAAAGCAGCCCGGACAAAGATCACCAGCACACTCCTGATTGTGCTGAAGGGAGCTGCCATTCTGCCAGGGCCCGGGAGGCCAGCTCACAGACCACGGTCGAGGCTAGAGTTTATGACAGCCAAGCTGAGTGGGGGGACATGCAGGGTCCTTCTCTATATTCCCTTGACTGGTGCCATAATGCCCTAGTCCAAAGGGTCACCTACAGTGAACATGCAGTTGGCCTTCACCCATTTTATGGGAGGAGAGTTTACTAAGGCCCTGGTTGTGTTTTTGTTAAGTGGGAGAGGACAGAGGGGGTTCTCTGATCAGCCTGATGTATTGGGGGGCCCGGTTCCCAGGCTGATTGTCTAAGGCTTTACCTGCAAGCTTGGCTTAAGGTTCTACGTCTCCTCTTCCTGAGGGGTGTTTCTCAAGTTTTAACATACAGTTAACTTGGCAAGATGTAATCTTGAGACTCTGTTAAGTTAGCCACAGAAAGTTCTAGATTTACTTCCTTCCAGTCACCAGGGTGTCTCGTTTGTAGGTAATTTTTCCTGTGTGAATGACATTTTGGCCTCTTACGTGGCCCAAACTATCTACGCATCAGGAACATTGGATACACAGAGGCCTGGGCCTGTGGAGGACCTGAGGGGGTCTCCTGAAGGGGGCGGCATATCTGCCATCCACTGTGGGCCCAATGGGAAAGAAATCATGGGAGGCAGCTTTTAGAGCTTTTTCCTGAGGTGTCTTATCACTTAGATTTTGCTTCCTGCTGAGGTTGGTAGAGCCACAAGTGCCATATAGAGAAGGAAATATGTAAATTTACATCCTGAGTCTTTTATAAGGTAGATGTGACTGTGTCTCACAGTGGCTCGTTATGTTATACAAGACAGCCTCCACTTCCTTAGACTTTGTGGTAGGTGGGGACGGTGGGGGGGTGTTAGCGGCACAGAAGGAGCCGCGTTTATATCCTCATGTGTAGGCATCTGCATGTGTTCCCAGCATTCTGCCCCCAGAGCACGAATTGCTCCCTTGTCCACATTCCCCACTGTGTTGGCCTCTTACATGGTGGCACATCTTGCAGTTATTTATTTACACTCCTCCTAGACCAGTAGTTCTCAATTGGGGAATTTTGTCGTATAGGGACATCTGGTGATCTTTTTGGTTGTCCCAGTTTTGGGGAGGGTACTACTGGCGATCAGTGGGTAGAAGCCAGGGACGCCACTAACCATCCTGCAATGCGCATAGGATAGCCCCTCACCATAAGGAATGATCCTGCCCAAAATGTGAATAGTCCCAAGGTGGAGAAACTCTGTCCTAATGGAGCACTTCCCAAGGTCTATGCAGCATTTTTTTTAAGTATTTATTTTGAGAGAGAGAAAGAGAGAGAGAGAGAGCGAGCAAGTGAGCATGGGAGGGGCAGAGAGAGAGGGAGAGAAAGAGAATCCCAAGCAGATTCCACTGTCAGTGCAGAACCCAATACTGGGCTTGAACCCACGAACCAGGAGATCATGACCTGAGCGAGAACCAAGAGTTGGAGGCTTAACTGACTGAGCCACCCAGGTGCCCCAGGCCTACACAGTATTTATTCCTCTTTCAATCTTGATGGCCTGACAGGTATCAATCACATTTTCAGTCAACAGAGATTGAATTAAATCTGTTATTAAGAGCCTCACATGCTGTGTTGGCTTTGTGTTGACAAAATACTCACCTGAAAACCTTTTTGTTTTCTTTTGTTTGCCTGTTTGTTTAAACATAGAAATCAGATCAGCTTTCAGATAATCATGCTACTGGGCAGGAGAGAATAAGCCTCTTCTAAATGGTATATCACCCAGAATCGATTTATCTAGGCAATGGTGTAGAGGTACAAAATCAACAGTTAGACTCATTTGTCACTCTCTAGAGACAGTCCTCTTCTGTCCCTAGTTTGGCTTTTCCTACACTGGTGGGCTCTGCCCTATTGATAATCCACAAGGTGTGACAGGTAGTTGGAAGGCAACTGGTTATTGTGCCTTGACTGTCCTATTTCCAGTCTTCTTCTCACCTTTCCCCATTTATAAAATCTTAAAACAAAAAACAAATAAAATCCAGGACAATGGAAAAAATTCCAGTTGAATGTAAATTCATTCGTTTGTTCATTCAACTAGTATTTATTGAGTATCTACTGTGAGCAGATAAAGGTGAAAGCACACCACGTCTACATCAGGTGACTCTGGTGGGAAAACTGTATGATGATAAGGGAAGTGGCAGGCAGATGGGCAGGTGGAGAATATGATTAGCATTGTCAGTACGAATTCTAGACCCCTCCCATCTGTAGCTGCTTGTGATTGTCCAGGCAGAGATTCGCTGTACCCTCACGAAGGAGGCAGGATGTGATGGCTTTATACCAGGTGGATGTGCAGATTTGAACTCCCGTCTCTGAGTCCCAACAGGAGACGTGTTTCCCAGAGTGTGTCAGCAACACCACTGGGAGCCCTGGGGATGATTTCGTGTGGCTTACAGCTTTGATCCAGCCTCAGGAGGAGTTCTTGTTTGCTGGTCACTCGCAGGGGCTAGGGCCCGGTGGGAAGGCAATTCAGTCACGTTTGGGCTGGAAGGGAGAGTTAATGCTGATGGAAAATTTCTGTTTAAAACACATCTACTTAGGGGTGCCGGGGTGGCTCAGTGGGTTGAATGGCTGACTCTTGATTTCGGCTCATGTCATGGTCCCCAGGGTCGTGAGATCGAGCCAGGCGTTGGGCTCTGTGCTTGGGATTCTCTCTCTCTCTCCTTCTGCCCTTCCCCTGTTCGCTCCAGCACTCTCTATCTCTCTCTGTCTAAAAATAAATAATAAAATACCTTTGCTTAAGTAAAAGCTGAGTAGATGCATGGAAGAGCGTTAACAAGACTTCAGGTGGTGTGATGCCGTGACAGAAGCCACGGAGGCCATCGGTGTGGCCGTGGTCTGGAAAGGGCCCACTCAACCTCAGGGGAGAGGTGACCCTCCTCACGTGATCCAGGAGGGACCGGAATTTTTTGAGTTTTCATACCCTCACTTGAGAAAGGGGAGGGAGACAGTGGTCCCTGTCCCACTGCTGGGGGTCAAGGATACTGTTCTGCTCAGCCCTTCCCTACCCCCAATCCATCACCTGATGGTCAGACGGGGTGGGGGCTGTGGGGAAGGGAGCTACCAACCTGTGTTCAAGAAACTCTCCCATTTGAGGGGCCCCTGGGTGGCTCAGTCGGTTGAGCGTCCGGCTTCAGCTCAGGTCATGATCTCACGGTTCGTGGGTTCGAGCCCCGCATCAGGCTCTGTGCTGACAGCTAGCTCAGAGTCTGGAGACTGTCTTCAGATTCTGTGTCTCCCTCTCTCTCTGACCCTTCCCTGCTCATGCTGTCTCTCTCTCTCTCTCTCTCGCTCTCTCAAAAATAAATAAAACATTAAAAAAATTAAAAAAAAAAAGAAACTCTCCCATTTGAGAGAGCTGACTGACCCCAAGGGGCCTGTACTTTTTGAAAGGAAACCATTCAGGATCTTTTTCTTTTTAATAAAAAATTTAAGTTATTTTTATTGTGGTAAAAAGCACATAAAACTTATTTTAACTATTAAATTTTTTTTACATTTGTTTACTTTTGAGAGACAGAGAGAGAGAGAGAGTGTGTGTGCGCACACAAGTGGGGGAGGGGCAGACAGGAGGAGAGGAAGAGAGAGAATCCCAAGCACTTCAGCACAGAGCCTGACACGGGGCTCATCCCATGACCCTGGGATCATGACCTGAGCTGAAATCAAGCTGATTAATCGACTGAGCCACCCAGGAGCCCCGCCATTTTAACTACTTTAAAGTGTACAATTCGGCGTTGTTTAATACATTCGCAAGGTTGTGCCACCATCATCATTATCTATTTTCAGAACATTTTTTTATTGATGCATAATTGACATACAATATTCCATTAATTTCAGGTGTACATTATAGTAATTTGATCCTCCTTTGTGATGAAAATAGGTAGGAAAAAACAGAAATGTCAGGTGTTGGAGATGAAACTGCTCATAAAGAGGGAAATTCGTTACTTTTTTCTATATACCTGAAAGCAAGGGTAGAAGAGTAAAACCATGATTCTGCAAGTTGCCAACAGTTACCCTGGCGCTTGAAACCAGTCTTGATGTGGACGAAATAGCACCGGGCAATGCTTTGGATGATTCGCTGCATGCTTCCCCATTTAACTCTCTCAGTCCCTAAGATAGGCATTATTAATTCTGTCCTGGAGATAAAAACATTAATGCTCAGGAGGTTGAGGGGTTTGTTCAAGACCACAGGGCCCCTTAATGAAGATCCTGCTCTTTCCAGTATACTGGGAGCCCCCACTGACCTGGCATAGCTCTGAATATGAGGTGCCATTTGAGAAAAAGCTCCAAACAAATCAAAGAGCAACTTTCCTGGAGAAGATACGAGGAAGTATCTCATTGGCTGCCAAAGAAATAAAATATACATTGTGTGCTGTAAAATAAGAGGGAAGATCCTATGTACTAAGGGAAAATGGAATGTAAATCTCAATTTGTAGTGGGATCAACAATATTGACTTTACTAAGACTCAGATGATGCAGCTAAAACTGGTAACTCTCTCTACATGTCAGTCTTCATCCATTCTTTTCTTCATTCGTTAAACAGTTATTTTGTAACAAGTAGGATGCCTTTAGTTATGAGTAACAGGAAACCTGCTCAACTGTTTTAAACAGTAAGTGGGTTGTTTTCTCACTTAATGATTCCTGAAGTGAGGCAGTTTCAGGGTGGTTATTTCAGTAACTCAAATGACATGCTCAAAGAACAGGGTTGCTTTGATCTTTCCTCTCTGCAACCCTCAGCAAATTAGTTTTGTCTTTGGCTGACTCCCTCATGGTCACAAAATGGCTGCTGAGGTTCTTGCTGTCACGAGCAGATACAACAAATTTTAGTAAAAGAGGAAGACCAATCTCTTCCTATATACCACTTTGTAACAGCATGGGAGCTTTTCTTTTTCCAGAAGCCCTTCGGGAGACTTCCCCTCTTCTTTCATTGGCCAGATAAACCATCTGTCCAGCCCTAAGGCTAACAAAGGCAAGGGGAATTGGGATGACTATGACTGGCTGAGTGAACGACATTGGCTTCTTAGAGGAGGGCGAGTTACATGAACAAACTTGGGATTCCATTACTAAGGAGAAGGGAGAAGGAGTTGGACCAACACCTGGAAATACTGCTACATATTTAAAAATCATATTGATTATGGAACTTTCCAAACACAAGGAGAAATAGCATAGTGAATTCTCAGTTACTCATCTCTGATGTCTACAGTTATCAACAGTTTGACAATTTCAATTTATTTCGATATTACCCTTCAACTCCTGCTGAAGTATTTTAAGACAAATCCCAGACATATCATTCTTTAATGTCTCCGTACTTATATTGAGTACCTTCTCTACGCCAGGTTACAGATCCAAAGAGATATGCCATTTCACAGATAAGCTCTCAGTAAAGAACTGAGCTGGTGTTAACTACTTTTTGCTCACGAGAAAAGACTAAACTCCCCGAGACAAAGGAAAATGCAACCTCCTCGGAGCAGCGTTTTCTCCAAAGCTTTTGTTCTGGCTGCATATGGAATCCTTGGGAGGCCAGGGAACAGGTGTCCTGCGAGGTTTAGGTGGGGGGTGGGGGGTGCTCCCTGCCCTCTTAGTCACACATGGAAGGTGAGTGGAAGTTCGGCATCTCATTTGTCATTTCCACTCTCAGGCGGATGAGGTGAATGCTTTCTAAGAGTGGGTTTTGGTTTGATGACACCTGTTTCTGCATGTTAATAGATTTCTGGGGTAAGACAGAGACCGGTGATGTCACCTGCAGGTGTGTGAGCTTGTGGTAGCGGTCTGCTGCTTGGCATTTGTTTCACAAGGCATTGCTAGCCACATCTGTCCTCAGCTGTGAGGGCATATTCAACAGCAAGCTGAAGAAAGAGGTGTTTTTAACCAGAACAGAAAGTCAGATGCAACAAGCTAACTCTGGGCTGGGTTGTAAACACATGTACTTTCCCTATGGCTTTAGCTCATTTCGTTTAGTTATGGAACAAAATACAAATGTTATTGCTTTAAAATATCGCGGTGGCAGTAAGAGTACATTTCCATGCACCCTTTTCTGAGTTTCTTGAGGCCATCTGTTTTATGATAAGTTTAAAAGACCCTTCTTCCTCTGTGTGTATGAAACAGGAAGCCTGCCTTCTTATTTTCCTTCACTTTTTCAACATTTGCTCCTTTGACGAGAGTTCACATGCTTCAGGAGGGGCGGTACCTTGGTATATCACATAAAAATAAATTCACCATTTCTGTAAATGCAGTTCTCCATTTCTACCCGGCAATTAAAGGTCAGATTGCAAAGCTGGATCAGTTATAGCTCCACGTTCAGCATCTCCTCGACCTGAGCTGATTTTATCTGCCTGGGCTTGGTAAAATGTTAGTATTTGCACAGTGATTAAAAACAAAAGTCTTTTGCATAACTATAGTTGGAAAAAACCTTTTTTTAAAAAAAGAGAAAGACTGGAGTAATGACACGACATAATGCCATTTGACTTGATACTCGTGTCGTTCAGGTGGCTTTTTAGCAGTTACACGGTTGTTTGCGGAGCTTTCTAGAATGTGCATGTTGTGGGTGGGTGCCCTTTGTTTCACGCGCTGTGCATTTCGGTGTGCTATGTGAGAATCCATCCGACCCCAATACATTTTATTTGACATGCACAGCTGGGTCTCTGGAACACAGTCCAGGCCATTAAAAAGAATGCAAAAGAAAACACAGACAATCTATTCATCAGAATCCTGTGAAAGGAAGGCTTTCTGGGCAGGCTGTGGCAGGAGCGCACCTGGAGGAAGGAGAAGGAGGGAAACCAACCGGGCGCCCAGGGAGCAGAGAGGAGGAAACGCAGCTGCTGCTGACCTCTGACGCTGCGCACGGCCGGAGGCTTAGCCAAAGGTGAAACCTGATTCCATCTCCAACTGGTGGCACCTTATTTTAGGGTACTCTGCAAACAGGAGGCTTGGATGACCGGACCGAGGTCCTGTTCGTCAGTGCTGGTCTGTGCTCACCGGGCACTTGGTGCTCAGTGACAACCCAGCATGTGCAAAGCTCACTTTGCGTCTGAGGATGGCACCTGTCATGCTGACCCGTCAGACCATGCTAGGTCTCCCCAGACACCCCTCAGTCCCCCCCTCCAAGGAAGGAAGAGAGGAGGCAACTTCTGGAATCTTGGGAAGCCTTTTTTTGGCCACGGGATGGTCCAGTAACCTCAACCTGCCTGGCTCCCAACCCCCTCTTCCTCTTCCTACTTCTTATTTGTGATTTTGCCACAGCGGCTTCACACTTTGCTCTTTTGTCCAGCGCATCCGGTTTTCCTTTTTTGCGTGCATATGTGAGTTTGTCACCTGAACAGCCATTTTGTATTTTTGTCTAAAGGCTCTCCTAGGGGAGGGTCCCTCACCACCTCAGCTGCACCTTCTCACTGCCGCTGGTGTGTCTGTATCACCGTAGTTACTCCGGCCTTTTCAGGATGGCCACTCTGAGCCTGGGCTGGGCTGAGACATGGCCTGTGGTCCCCAGCTTGCTCACAGGTCCTTGGAGAACATCACCGTGTCATTAACTCAAGGTCATGGATCTTGGTGCTAAGATGGAATGCCAGGGGCACCTAAGAGGCTTCCTTTTGGGCCAGAACTCCACACAGGTTTGCACTGCAGAGACCAGGAGCCTTGGAGAGACATACAGACAGACAGACCTGGGTCCAAGCTTGGCTACTCAACTCTATATCTAGGTGATTCTGTGCAGGGCAAGCACTTCACAGAGACCCCGGCAAAGAACACCCAGGGAGTGGCGGCTCGCTCTATCTCCATCTTGGGGACCACACATGGAGTTGGTTGATTAAAATATCCTTTTACCAATGACTCCCTTTTACCCAGTGACTCCTCTTTTCTCCCAAGTGGGGGTGATGCTGGAAGTAAGTGTAACTCTGTTGAATCAGAGCCCATAGTAAATTCTACAAGGGCGTCTATGAGTAACAAGATGTTTCTTTTTTAATGGCTTTGTTTCAGTATTGATTTTTGCAAAATGTTCATAGTTCCCAAATGAAACGAGGTTCCAGAGTCATAGGCATTTTCAGAACACTTTTGTTTTCTTTTAGGTTGCTTATAAAGCTTAATTAAATTCTACAGCATATTAAAGCAATTTAAAAAAACAAAAAGGAAACAAAAAACTTTTAGTCTAGGACTAAGGTCCATGACAAATATGGCATGACAAGACAGACATAAAATTAAAAGCAACCAGGGGCGCCTGGGTGGCTCAGTCGGTTGAGCGTCTGACTTCGACTGATCTCACAGTTCATGGGTTCAAGCCCCGCATCGGGCTCTGTGCTGATAGCTCAAAGCCTAGAGCCTACTTTGAATTCTGTGTCTCCCTCTCTCTCTGCCCCTCCCCTGCTCGCACTCTGTCTCCCTCTCTCTCTCTCTCTCTCTCAAAAATAAACATTAAAAAAATTTTTTTAAATGAATCACATTAAAAACTAATAAGAACAACCAAAACCCACACCCACTGAAAATACACATGGCTTCTCCCATCGGGACGGCCGTTTAAGGTGTCCTTTTGATTAGCTGATCTCTGAGAATGACCAGAATGAACATGGCTCCGTGGCTCCTTTCGGTGCTTCATTGATTCCCTCCTCCCCACCACGACCTTCCTTGCATACGTTCTGCTTCTTGACCTGGAACGGGAAACTCAACATCTAACCCTGGCTATGTTATTAAATTGTAAACTTTTAAATTCACCCAGGGTCGTTGATGGGAACTTCAAAACACAGGGGGAAATTCTGCTCTTACAAAAGATGGAACAAAAGCTCTCTGTCTCTTGGAGGTCACTAATCCGGTGTTTGCACCTTATTGTCACTACGTAATGTCTGAAAAACTTGGAATTATTTCCAATTAGTGGGTTTAAGTGGATCCTGCTCTCTGAGCCGTTGACCCCTCTTGTTTGTTTAGCAGGATTTTCTCACTGGTCTTCACCTTGTGCACATTGTGTTGCTGTCAGGGCGTCTGAACTGCTCCGGGTGACCCCTGCAGAAATGTCCGTGTCGTGAGACTCGGGAGCTGTTGTGAATTTTGTGATGACAGATGGCAGAGGCATAAAAGGCACCTCCATGGGCTTTGTGAAAGGGAGATTTGGGTTCTCAGAATCTTTTTTCTCGCTCTGTTCTGGAGGCACCACTGCGTTTGCTGTCAGAGCTGTGACGCGGCCCATTTGGAGACCGAAAACGCTTGCGTGTCCACACACACCCGCTCCTGGACACACGTGTCCCTCGAAGGTGAGCCTCAGCAAACCCGAAGGTCTCAGCCACTTGCCTGCTTGGAAAAGCAGCTCCTTCCTCGGAAACTTAGCACCCTGGGGGCACTGGGGCTTCATTGGACAGGCATTTCACCTGGTTTCTGGAGATGAGAAGGCCAAAGGTATCAGGGAGAGCAGAAAAGGAGGCCTCTGTGATTCTGCTTAGGAAACGGGCATCTGTAACTAGCTGCTTTCTTTAAAAAAAATTTTTTTTTACTCTTTGAGAGAGAGAGAGAGAGAGAGAGAGAGAGCAGGGGAGGGGCAGAGAGAGAGGGAGACACAGATTCCGAAGCAGGCTCTAGGCTCCGAGCTGTCAGCACCGAGCCCGACGCGGGGCTCGAACCCATGAACAGTGAGATCATGACCTGAGCCGAAGTCGGACGCTTAACCGACTGAGCCACCCAGGCACCCCTGTAACTAGCTGCTTTCTAGGCTCTCGCTGAGATTTAGAGCCTGGGGTCGTTTCCATGTGTAGTGAGACGCCCAGAGGGGCACAAAAGGAAGGAACAATGGAGTCGTAAAATTCGTGCAAACTGCACAACCCTGTGTGGGGTCCTAGCGGATCACCCCTTGGACCTGTGCTACAGCCTCACTCCGGTACCCTGATATGGACAAGACGCCGCTCATGGCTGAGGGAAACCCCACAGGCTCTCAGAAAAGAGTCCCCTACTTCGGAGAGGCTGTGGCCGGCTCCTGACCAGCCTGAAGGCGCCAGTAGACCTCTGTTGCCAATATTTACACATTATCAGACATTCTGGGTCTCTGGCTTCTTTGGAGCACCAGGCAGTCCAGCAGTGCCCTGGCACCATCCCACATGGCCAACCCCAGCCGGAGCCCTGTAGCAGCCGCCGCACTCACTAGTTGTTTGTTTCTTCGTGCATCCGCCAACTGAACTCATTTCCCCGACTCACCCCTGGAGGCATTTGAGTTTGCAAACCTCCCCTTGGTGATCATCTTGTCAGAGAAACTGAAACGTAAATACATAACAAGAACCTTTAGAATTCATCGTTATAAAACAATCCAAGATGCAGAAAACATTTCATGCTAGGAAGATGTCTCTCTCCATGATTCATGATAAACAGAACGGAAGCAACATAACAATGGGAGTGGTGAGCTAAATTATGATGCGCTCCTATAGTGGAATATTACGTGGCCATGAAAGTGATGCTTACTCAGAGTTCTTAATAACACAGAAGGATGCTCACATGATATAATGTTGGATTCAAAAAAAGCCAACATCAAGTCATTTTTGCAGTACGCACTCCCCTTATCTTCCAAAATATGAGCAGTTATCAATATGCCTAAACTAAGACCAGAAGGAAATTTGTCAAAATATTAAGTGTTTGCTTCTTAGCAATGAAAATATCCATGATTATTTCCTCTTTATTTTATTCTGGGCTTTCCACATTTTCTACAATGAATGTGCATAGCTTTTATATTTGGAAAAAAATTTAAAAAATAAAGAAAAAACAGAAACCTAGAATATTAGGGGGTTTTCCCCGAGTCTCAGCTGGGGGGGTGAAAAGGCAGGAGCCAAACTTAAGGTTCCCAGTTCTGCTACCGATAGGGACTTGCCCCCCCCCCCCGATGGTCAGACTGCCTGCAGCTGTGCACCTGGGATTTAGGGCCCTGAGGATCTCACTTTATTTGGGTGTGTTCATCTGTATGGGGAGCACGTGTAATTGTATGTCCTTTGTTTGCCTTCGGTTTCACTGTAATGAACAACCTTTAAGAACCAGATAGCTGTGCCCCTTCGGTAGATATTAGATCTCATTTAGGTGTAACACCATGCTGTGAGAGCATCACAACTGCACGATCTGTGGGTGAATTTCCTGGGGGGCGCACCTAGGCTAGGTCTTCTCCAATTTCTGTTATTTCTCCCTCTTTGTCTGCTTCTCCACTGGGGAGGACAAGTCACAGCAGCTCAGGCCCCTTCATTGAAGCAGGGAAGTGATGCTGCAAAAAGCACCCAAGTATACCCATTGACTTCGCACAAAAATGGCAGTGGTTTCCGCAAGCACCTTGAGATCCAAGGACCTGAGTCCCCTTCCCAACTCCTGTCACTGACTGCTTTGGTGAGCCTGGATAAATCTGTCCTGTCTCAGGGCATCTCCCATAATGTCAAGTGGGATGGAGAATATTTTACGTTGAATGACTTTCTCTGGGGTGTGTGGGAGGTGTCTGGTGGGACCCTCAGTAAAGGTTTTCATGGTTCCTAAGGAGGATACCCCAGAATTGAATACAAGAGGATCTCCACCTCTCAAGGGTGGACTCATGTTTCCCCAAGCACACAGGGACCCACAGCTTTTCATTCTTGTCAGCAAGAAATTGAGTAGTCCCTTGATCCAGAAAGCCAAGACTGACCCACCAGAACATTCCATCCCTGTAGACATGTCCTTGGGACGTCCAGTTCTTTTTCAGGGTGGCTGAGTTACTGGATCTTAAGAAGTGCCTCTCAGCTGAGGGCATATGAGGCTTTCCTACCCATGTGGGAATGGTCTTTTCAAGGAGATCAAATGCTTGCTCACCTTAGCTGTGACTGTCTCTCCCAAGGAGAGAGCATTGCCAATTGCCTCCACGACTCAGCCCCTGCAGTGCTTCCCAGGCTGAGTATCTTTCCCTTGTAACGTAGCTGTTAATCAGGCTTTCACTGACTATAATACAGTGCCATTCTTAGCCCTTAAGCCTGGAAAATAAGCTGGCTCACCTGATTGGAGGTCCAGCTTGTGTAGACATTACCCGTTTCATCCTAAGCAGCTTTGCACCCAGGTTCTTGGGTTCGTGGTCAACGAATATTTCTCTGATCAGGCACCTGGTAGTCAGTGTTTCTAAGAAGCAAATGGGGTGGCTGTGCAGATGGGGACGGAGGAGCAGTCATGTGAGTGAGGTGTTGAGGCAGACAGCTGCCTCCCTGCTGTGCTCTGCTCTTTCTCTCGTCTTTCTGTAAGAAGGGTGGATGATTTCTATGTTTTCATGTTTCTGAAAGGACTTCTAAAATTGGGGCCTTTAGGAGACTTCTTCGTTGCTGGGGAAATTAATACAAAGTGGAACTATGGGAATCAATATCCAAACATCTGAATTCATCTGTTGAAAAATATAATTATAGTTTTCAGTTGGAAATGGTGAAGGGAGGAAGGAGGCATCTCGTCCTGGGTCCCTGTCTCGTGGCTGCCACGGGGTCGGAGCAGGACAGTGTTGGGTGCAGGGTGGGTCTGCCTTTTCAAATCTGCCTCCAAACCCTTTCATTTTTACTTTACCTTAACTTTGCATTTCTACACTGTTGAATTGTGGCCTGATTTCACATTCTGAAACTAAGCATGTCTCTCAGTTCTGTGAAGAAAAGGCTGTTTCAGAGGAGTGATGTTGCACCTTTTATTTTGAGCCCATTGAGAAGAATCCAATCTAAGAGGCATTAACAGAATGAGCGTGTGTTGTATTTCAAGATGGTTATATCTATTTTTAAGTTTTGATTTAATGCGCGACTTGGAGCCCATTCTTACTCTAAAATTCAGAGTCTTCCTTGCACCCCCCGCCCCCATTCTGGACCCCTTCCCTGAGGTCGCCATATTCAAAATTTAATGTGTATCTTTCTGGATGATTTGTATGCATTATACGTTTGTTGAGATAAATATATAGGTTTACTTATGTGGGTGTGTATTTTTGCACATAAGTGATAGTGTAATCTGTACATTGTTCTGTAACTTGTTTTTTCCATAGAACAATATATCGTAGACAGCATTCCATATCATTAAAAAAAGATCTGCCTTATTTTTAACTGCTGACACGTATTCTATGGTAGATTTACTTAACCCATCCCCTCTTGGTAGATAGAAAATGATTGTATTTCTCAGGGTATCTAAGTGAAGCCCTGTTTCACTTTTTTTTTCCTCCCCAGAGTGGTAGGTACTATTTTTTTTAATGTTTATTTATTTATTTATTGAGAGAGAGAGAGAGAGGGAGAGAGAGAATCCCAAGCAGGCTCTGCACCACCAGCACAGAGCCTGATGTGGGGCTTGAACCCATGAACCATGATATCATGATCTGAGCTGAAGTCAGACCGTTAACCGAGCCACCCAGATGCCCCCTATTTTTTTTTTTAAGAAAGGAAAAACTAAAGAAAGACTGATTCGCCAGTGCAAGAGAAACAATGAGGCTTGTCTCTTTTCTGAGAGGGTCCAGAGCTGAGGTGTGGCACCTGATTTGTGGTCAGCAGGGTGTGGGGCATCATGGCAGCACTGTCACCTGCGCCAGGCATGAAGGAGCCACAGGGAAGACCATTCAGCAGCCAGGAGGCCGAGTTGGGGCTTGCCAGGGTGGCTCAAACAGAAGGAACGTCTTTGAGTTGAGGCGGCAGAAACTCCGGGTGGCCATTGTCCTTCTGCCTGTCTCCTTATTCACTCACTCAGTCAGCATAAACTGTCCCAAGTGCGTGCACAGCGCTGGAGACCCCATGGTGCCAGAGATTAGGATTCTGTCCTTCAGAGCCTCCCATCTGATCAGGGAGAAGGATGTACACAGATGTGGTATATGAATGGCTGCCTAAGGCGTCAAGGTCAGACACTTGTCTCGCCTCGAAAGATGAACAGGGCTCTGCGGAGTGGAACAGAAGGGACAGTACTGCTGTACTGACATGGCGGTCATGTCCTGGGATGGTAGGAAGCCCGTGTGGTTAAAGAATAATAAGGCCAAGACGGGCAGATGAGGGGGATGAGGGAAGAGGGCAGGAGGCAGAGCAGGAAGGGCTCTGAGGACCCAGAGCTGGGGTTCTGCCTTCAGCCATGTCAGTAACAGGCGGAGCGCTAGCACCTGATTTATGCCTGGAGGAAGAGGCACTGGGGCACCGTGGTAGATGTGCTGGAGCAGGACAGGTGGAGGCTGGGAGACGGATTGGCACGTTTCTCTGTGTGTCTTTCTGTGTGTCCATCTGTTCTTCCTTAGCACTTCCAGAGGACTTGTTCTGTTCCAGATTCTGGGAAGTCAGTGACTAGTAAGATGTGGCCCCTGATCGGTCGGGATCTCTAGGCAGTGGAATGGCATCTTGCCCAAAGTACGTACCCGTTCGCCTTTAATGAGGGATGAGTCAGTGCTCTGAAAGGAAACCAGGCTCTAAACTATACAGGTAAAAGAGGGGTGAGGCCAGAAAACAGGGCCACAGCTGGGGGAGGACTGGCAGAATCTGGAACTGAGAGGAAGGAGGGAGGTACGGAGGGAGGGACTGGCTTACCAGGAGGAGTAGACAGCAAATGGAAGGTGAGCAGTTCTGGGGAGGGGGTGGGGGACAGATAAGGATTTCTTTTGAATTCTAGGGTCAAAAGAATCTTTGTGAATTACAAACTGGAGGAGAAATAATGAGTGCTTTTTGATATATAGCAAAAAGACAACATAAAAAACTTCAATTCCCCATGTAAATGCCACGAAACTGATTTATTTACACTAATATGTATTTTCTGTTGACTGAATTTGTTTGTAAAGAATTTCACATAGGCAGTGGAGAAAAGACAGTTAGGCTTCAGAATTGTTTTAAACATAAAGTGACAGCAAAATCATAAAGACAGTTTCTAAAATATTTTTAATGTTTATTTATTTTTGAGAGACAAAGAGAGAGACAGAGTGTGAGAAGGGGAGGGGCAGAGAGAGAGGGAGACACAGAATCCGAAGCAGGCTCCAGGCCCTGAGCTGTCAGCACAGAGCCTGTTGTGTGGCTCGAACCCATGAACCTCGAGATCATGACCTGAGCCAAAGTTCGACGCTTAACTGACTGAGCCACCCAGGCAGGCACCCCCATAAAGACAGTTTCTAAGTTAGACATATTTCAAGAGTTCTTATGGTTGCTTTATCTAGCTCTGTCATTTCCCCTAATTCCTCCAGGACCTGCCATTTGTGGCAATGGAGCTTTTTTTCTCTGGAGCTGGGGCCTCCGAATCCTGGTTCGAGACTGGTTGGTGCCCCTTTCTCCCTCCTGGATGAAGAAGCCAACCATCAACAGTAAAAATAAGGGACGGGTTTTCTTTCACACGAATGCTCCTCTGTATCAACCCAGCGACTCCCTGAAGGAATCTCACTTCTGGGGGGTTTTCAGATAATAATGACCTAACCTGGGATGGGAACTGCATCACTTCCTCTGCAGTCTTTTGGTCGAAGCACACCTGAGGCCTGCTCAGATCAAGAGGAGTGGAAATAGAGGCCGTCTCCTGCTGAGCGGAGAGCCGAGAACGTGTGGCTATCTTTAATGTGCCACGCAGGTGCAGTTTGGGCCTGCCCCAGGTTAGAGAGCTGCCTAGATGTTGGTCTCATGGGTGGATGAAGGGAGGGTGGCCCCTGCAGACTGGCAGACCTCTAGGAAAGCTGTGTGTCATAGACCCCCTGCCCTGGGCCCAAGAGGCAGAGGGTCACCGTGGCTCTCTCTGCCTTAAGACCTAGTCAGAGGCCCGAGTTTCAGTTCTTTGGAACAGTGAGTGACATTGTGGCATCTCTGTTAGCCTGGCTTTTGGAAACCCTTGGCATGTGGATGTTGTAGTGGGGGATGGAAGGAGGGGACAGCTTACTAGTGAACCTTTCAACTTCTGGACAGTGACACCTTGTTCCTTGCTCAATTACACGACACGTCTCCAAGGAGACGAGGGAGGCGTTCTCCATGGGACTTGGGGGGATAGTACCAGGTTCCCCAAATGACAATCAAAATATATTTCACTTTCTTTAATTTTTTTTCATGTTTATTTATTTATTTTGAGAGAGAGAGAGAGCGCGCATGTGCAGGGGAGGGGCAGAGAGAGAGAGGGAGAGAGAGAGGGAAGCCTAAGCAGGCTCTGCACTGATGGGAGAGGCTCAAACTCACGAACCGTGAGATCATGACCTGAGCTGAGATCAAGAGTCAGACACTTTACCACCTGAGCCACCTGGGCGCCCCTATTTTACTTTCATAGTAAAAATTCATGTGGCCTTTCTGTGTGGCTTTTTTCTGTCTGCATTTATTTGAATGTTAAACAAATGTTTTAAATTGTTTGCCATGGAGTCACACTGGCCCTCTAGGTGGAAGTGCTGTTTCTCAGTCACTGCCCCTCCCTCGCCACTGGGGTCGCCAAGAAGAGTGACAACGCTTGGGAAGCCCTTGTCCTGAAACTCTTTTGTCCATATCAGGCCCCACTGGAGGTGGCATCCCCTCAGGGCCCTGTCCATGGCTATAGGAGGTCCCTTGGATGGTGGGGGGTTGTGGGCACCGAGGTTTGTCCAGTGGCAGGCCTGGGGCAGGCCCCCTGGCAGTGGGGGGCCTGAGCATGGGCTCAAACATGGCTGGTGGGGGGACAGTGTTGTAGGTTAGGGTCCACAGGATGTCGTGAGTCCCAGGTGGCAGGGCATTTATTGAGCCTGTTCTTAGAAGCTTCTCTAAGTATTATCTTATTTATGCCTCTCAACAACCCTATGATGGAAGTCCTGATATTGTCCCCATCTCTCTTTAAGGCACACAGTGGGTGACAGGAAGGACAGGATTTGACTCAGGGCCACCTCAACCACTGATCCCACTGCCTCTCTCCAGAGCGGGTGAGCAGGGCCGGAGGAGGCTCTGAGCTCCTGTGCTCAGCACCCAGATGGCCTAGCTCCTGCAGTGGGAGGGGATGAGGGGACCTCTGTTGGAGGGTAGGGGGAGTAGGGGGGGCAGGAGGGGCAGAACACAGGCCTCACAGTATTGTGTGCACCTGCCCAAGAGCTCAGGTTTGTATACAGGAGACAGACCCTCCGGAAAAGCAACTTGCCTCTCCACTCCCCCCGTTTCTGGAATGTCTATGGGAAAGGTCATGCAGCCCTTCCTTGAGCAGTGTTTGAGGCTGAGGACAGGGCACAGGGTAGCTCCACCATGTGGGCACCAGTCATCCCCAGGGCCCTCCCCATGCCCTCACCATGCCAGGTGGGCAGCCCGATGCCCGGAGTGCTGTGCTTTGGGTGGGGGAGGCATGGAGGCTGGGAGGAAAAAACAAACAAACCCCACCCCAGAGCAAGAGGGGTAGGGGATGCTCCTGTGAGCAGGTGGGCTCTGCTTGCCTTGGGAAGGAGGGTTGTGCCAAGGGGAGACTCGCCCCAAGCCACCTGCTGGACTGGAGGCCAGCAGGAGGCAGTAGCAGCAGCAGGAAGCTCTGAGAGGGGGAGGGGCAGGGACGGGGCATGACATTGGCATGTTGCGCGTTGGTAGGCATCGGCAAGACAAGAGATCATTTTGCTCTGTGGTTGGTTTCATGCCTGCAGCACATGCACCTCTCCCAGCCCAGCCACAGCCCCTGCTTTCCCCACAGGCAGGGCTGGGCTCAGATGCCGGAGGGCACAGGGGGGCAGCACGACAGAGATGGTGATGTCTCTAGGAGACAGAGTGAGCAAAGGAATTGGGGTGGGGAGGCCTCAAGAGCCCGTCTCTGCCACTCAGAGACTGTGGCCTTCAGCAGATTGACCCATCACCGTCCTCGTTACAGAGGGAAGGGGTGGACTTGATGGGCATTTCTGGAGGACCCTCTGTGGATCACCTAGGGTCACACGGGGTGCGAGGGGGGTGGTCGTTAAAACAATAAGAAGGGTACTCATTCATCACGGTTCTCATATCACAGGGGTGTTGTGAGCAGGGCTCGGCGCACGGCGAAGGCCACAGGTGCTGTTATTATAGAATTATTGGCTTTGTAATTTGCGTATTAGTGGACCCCCCTGAATCAGCCTCCTTGGGAGTAGGACCTGGGGATCTGCCTTTTATGAAACGGGTGCTACCAGTCTCTGAGTCCTGAGCTGGGAGATGGCTGAGCTTTCTTCCGTTCTCTCATGGGCTCCATTCCCTTGTCCTGCTGTTCGCTCTTTCCCAGGAAGAACGTTCCCGTCATTATTTTGCACACGATGTCATCATGGCTCTAAACTCGAGTTCAGCTACCAGCCTGCTGAGTGGCCCGAGCCGAGGGTCTGCACCCGGGCAGGTGAGGCAGGGGACTTAGAGGGCGGCTCTGCGTCCCACATGGACACCTAGGGACAGCAGCGCAGCTTCATAGGGACAGAGAACGGCTAGATGTGCGTAAACGAGTGAGTTGGCAGTGTCGCTCTTTAGAGTCGTTTCCTTGACTCTTTATGTGGGAAGGCCCACGGCGAGCATTATTTCAGGTTTCTGTGAGTCAGGACACACTTCTACTTTTTAAAAATTAAATATAGTTTTGGGCAAAGAAGAATGTTAACTTTGAAAACCGGGTCACCACAAGCCACAAGGTTTTGACAGCCCTCCTCTTTATACCTGTGACACGCAAGACACTTACGTGAGACGGGCGGGGCTTGGGCCTGGAGTCACTGACCCAGCAGGTGGTGTGGAGGTGGTGTGTGTGTGTGTGTGTGTGTGTGTGAGGTGTTAGCGTATAGGTGAATGAGTCTGGTTTCTGGATGCGTTTTCTAGCTCCTCTCCTCTGGGACCCCCTTCCCTCCCACTTCACCCCTCCTTCCAAGGGGAAACCTGATTTTCCAGCAGCCCAGGCAGAATTGCATCCCACAGCCCCCCCCCCCCCGTCAGCCCTCGTGGCCACACTCAGCCTGGGCTTTGGGTAGGCAGGGTTCCCCACGATCCTAGTGCTGTGTGATTTAGGGCAGGTTGTCTAGCCTCTCTGAACCTTGGGTTCCTCATTTGTGAAATGTGGATAGCAAACTCTACCTACTTCATGTCTAAATAAGGCCTGTAAAAGGCATTCTTATTCTATGCAAAAGGTGAGGAGATTTAGGGCACAGAGCAGGTAAGTTACTGGCTTGAGGACACACAGGCAAGAAATGGCAGAACCACTTCTGGCCCCTCTGGCCCCAGGGCCTGCATAATCCCACTCTGCTGTATTTTGCAAAGCATCAGCTTACATCCTAGAGGAAAAGGAGGCACGCCACAACTGCCTCTGCTTTCAAGGGTACTAGCATCTGCATTGTATCCACGCCTCTTTCCTTGACTTTCAGGGTGCTTTAAAAAAAATGTCACTCACAAAGTCCCAAGGGCTGGACACATCCTCTGTGATGGAGAGAGGCCACCTCTGAGGGGAGCGTGTGTGTGAAGCGGAGGTGCCGGGCCTGCACGTTGGGGCAGAAGGGACCGGCTGCTTCCTGCCAAGGCAGAGGATGGTGTGGGAGGGAGAGAGCAGTCTGGGCCGTGGTGGTCGGGCTTGGGCCGGGAGCCCACCTCTGTCAGATGCAGGGGGAGGCCACACCGCGTGCAGCTTCTCCCCGCGCTCTGCCCAGGACCCCCTGCACTCTGTCGTTTGTGATGTGAGCTGCCAGGGGCTTTCCAGCAGCTGGGGGGCGGGCCTCAGCACCCAGGTGTCCAGGCTGAGCACAGTGGGCCCTCGGCCCTGGTGGTTGCATGTCTGGTCTCCCTGTGTGACGGGTGCTGACACACTTAATATAGTGGCCCAGCAAGTCAGAATGACGGACAAAACTCGTATTTTTCAGTCCATTTGTTTATTCTTCAAGCAATTTTTGTCAAGGGTCTACTATGTGCCAGGCCTTATTCTAGGCACTGGGGATTCAGTGGTGAGCAAACGCAGATGAAAATGCCTGCCTTCTGGAGCTGGTATTCTAGGACGGAAAACAAAGAAGAGACACATAAAATGCGGATTGTGTATAGTGATGTTTAAACTGAATGCGAGGGGGGGGGGCAATTCGGAGGCTCTCAGCTCCGTTCTCTCCGCTGCTCCGTGCTTGGTGCTCCTGTGGCACCTCGCTTGTACCTCCCCCCTAGCAGTGACCGCCCCAGGCTGGGCCTGCCAATGACTCTGTGGCCTCCCACGTCACAGAACCTTGGGAGCTGCTCCGTAGGTGACAGTTACAGTTAAGCGAACGAAAGGAAGGATGATCAGATGGTTGTTTGCTGCAGAGGGACCCTACTGCCTTCCACGTGGCCAGCAGCCATGGACGTGGCTATCTGGCAGGTCTTTCCACGTGGCCAGCAGCCATGGACGTGGCTGTCCGGCAGGTCTTTCCACGTGGCCAGCAGCCGTGGACGTGGCGGTCCGGCAGATCTTTCCACGTGGCCAGCAGCCGTGGACGTGGCTGTCTGGCAGGTCTTTCCACGTGGCCAGCAGCCGTGGACGTGGCTGTCTGGCAGGTCTTTCCACGTGGCCAGCAGCCGTGGACGTGGCTGTCCGGCTGGTCCTGCCTCTCTGAGGTGGACCAGTGGGCAAGCACACAGGGAATGAAGCTGGTGCATAGGAACTTCTCCCAGGCCTCTGCCTCATGGTCAGTCCAGAGCTGGTTTTTATCTGCCTTCTGCTCTGCAGGGAGCAGGGTGTCTCTCCATCTTTTTATTTTTTTTAATTAAAAATTTTTGTTTAAGATTTTAATTCCAGCTAGTTAGCATGCAGCGTGATAGCAGTTTCAGGTATACAATGTAGGAAGTCAACACGTCCATATATCACCCTGTGCTCATCATAAGTGCACCCCTTAATTCCCATCACCTATCTAACCCATCCCTCCCACCTTCTTCCTGGTAACCATCGGTTCATTCTCTATAGTTAAGAGTCTGTTTCTTGGTTTCTCTATCTCTCTTTTATTTTTTTCCCCTTTGCTTGCTTGTTTTGTTTCTTAAATTCCAAATATGAGTGAAATCACGTGGTGTTTTGTCTTTTTCTGACTGACTCATTGTGCTGAGCATTATACTCCGTGGCTCCACCCATGTCATTGCTAATGGCAAGATTTCTTTCTTTTCTGTGGCTTTAATAATATTCCATTATATATATATACTACATCTTCCTTATCCGTTCATCTATAGTTGGACACTTGGGCTGCTTCCATAATTTGGCTATTTTAAATAATGCTGCTATAAATATGGGGGCACATCTATTCCTTGAATTTACTGTTCTTATATTCTTTGGCTAAATACCCAGCAGTGTGATTGCTGGATCATCTTGATGCCAGATGCCCTTGACTTTTCAGTGCCTCTGGGATCCCTAGAGTCAGCTCAGGCTTCTGCTGGCGTCCCAATACTGGCTTTCTAGATACAACATTTGTAGAAAGATCTGTAACTTTTTACAGATCCATTTTTATGTTGGTCTAATAAGAAATCGCTCTTCTCTACGATCTGCACAAATGAGTTCTCGTGTGATTGTTGTTTTTTCAAACGCTGTATATCTAGCTGAAAACAGAACTTAACCCTTTGAACATAACCACTAAGTAGATACAGCTCACAAGCACACAGGATTTCCTTTTCCGACACACTCCCACACCACTTGGGTCACCACAGAGATTGAATGTTACCAGGTTATCTTATCTTTGCAAAGGTCAGGCCTCTACTGACATTGATGCTACACATTCCTTTGATAAAACACTGGAGGCCAAAAAGGCCCCCTGGCATGAGATTGGCCCCTGGGATGGTGAAGACAGGATGGGGGGGGGCCAGCTGGTGTCTTACCCACTGGAGATGCACCCTTGCTCCTGTGCCCTATGCTGCCTTTTGGGGAGAACACTGCATCCCACAGCTGTGCAGTGACCCTTCGTTTAAAGTAGGTGCTCCATGCCCTTGATCTAAGGGGCAGATGCTCCCAGCTCTCCTCCACAAGCTAAAAGGTTGGATGTGGGAAAACCAGGAAGCTAGCCAGGCAGAGTAGTTTCTGGATTATGTGGATTATGTCTCAGACAAAGTGTTAAACAAAAGCTCATTTTGAATATGTCATCAATCTCTTATGTCAAAATTTAAAGCAATCTTCCTGCTTTCTGAAAATCAAGAGTCTTTTCTGAGTTTCTGCTTTAAACAAAGGTTAAAAGCCTAGGTTTTACAAGGTTTCGGCTTGTGTTTTAAAAAATTTTTACTCATGGCTTCTTCATGATTATCCTTCATGGCTAAGAGAGAGAAGAACAGAAGAAAGGATCAACATGCCCATTTCACAGATTGGGGAAATAAATATACAACAGAAGAAGGTTTTGTTTGTTTGTTTTGTTTTGTTTTTTTTTGTTTCTGGGTACTTTCTAGTTCAGGAGTTGGTAGACTTTTCCTGTATAGGGCCAGATGGTAAATATTTTAGGCTTTGAAGGCTAGGTGATTTCTGTCACAACTAATCAAACCTACTATTATAGCTCAAGATTAGCCATCGATAATACATAAATAAATGAGCATGGCTGACTTCAGTAAAACAATATTTATATAAACAAGTAACTAGCTTGCCAGATCTGCCCATTGAGGGCCGAATGGGAACTGATACTTAGACCCTGTGCATGCCCAGAGCTAAATACTCTCTTAGGTTGTGTGTTGTCCTTTGAAAAAAAAAAAAAATTCCATTTGGGTGAATGGCAGACAAGATAACTTAGAATAGCCCTTCCAGAAATTAGTGGACACATGAAAATGCTGAATAAAATGTAAAAAGCATTTTTTAATGCTTTACTAAGGTGATGGATAGAGTGAGGATAGAGTAAGGAAACACCACTCCAGGTAAGTGATTATAAAGGAAGTTGATGGTGCCCTGGGCGTATCGGCTAATCTGTTTTACCAGGCCTCGTGCTTGGGAAATGGGATACAAAACCAAGGGCCAACACAAGATTAGGAGGCAGATTGGGAATTGTGCATAAAGCTGGCACCTGGCAGGGTGATGTGTCAATGAAAAATATAACCAGAATAAAAGATGGGAAAGGTAGGAGAATTTCCAGTCCCAACCCTGGATCTGATGAAAGGGTCAGAAAACCCAAATGGGGGGTGCCTGGATGGCTCAGTCAGTTGAGTGTCCGACTTCGGCTCAGGTCATGATATCACGGGTCTGGATTCAAGCCCCGTATCAGGCTCTGTGCTGACAGCTCAGAGCCTGCTTCAGATCCTCTGTCTCCCTCTCTCTCTGTCCCTCCCCCACTCACACTTTGTCTCTCTCTCTCTCTCTCTCTCGCTCACTCTCGCTCTCACTCTCACTCTCTCTCAAAAATAAAATAAACATTAAAAAATTAAAAAAAAAAAAAAAGAAAACCCAAATGGAGTCTGGGGATAGATATATGTACTCTTGGTTTAGTCTAAGGTCACTCCGCCTTGAGAATACCTCCAAGCCCTGGAAACCAATCTATATCTTCTATGGAGAAAACACATTAAACCTAGATTTCCGGAGATAATTTTCAAAGGCACATGGGCTCACCATCTAAACTTACATAGCACATGAGGATATGAGCTACAATGAACACGTTAGCAGAAATAGTAAATAATAGTATAGACCTGCAAATAATTGACTTGAAAAGATAATACCGGATTATCAGACCTCAGATATTACCAGATTTAGAAAATGAAGTATGTCTAATATATGCAAATAAACAAAAGAAGGTATCAAAACAATGACCAAGTAATAAAAAAACTATCAGAAATGACCAAGAACATTAAAAATAAATAGCATTTTTAGAAATGAAAAACATATTAATTGAAAATGGAGACTCGAAAGATTGGTTAAATAAATTAGATACAACCAAAGAGAAAATTAGTAAATGAGAAGTTTTATCTGAAGAAATTATGCATCATACATTACAAGGAGACAAAGAAATGGAAACTATATGAAGAGTTAAGGAAACATGTGGGAAAGAATAAGTTTTCACACATTCTTCATTGATATTCCAGAAAGAGTAAATACAGAGATGTGAGAGAAGGAAATATTAAAAGAAATATTAAGAATGTTCCAGAATTGGTGAAAGACACAAATTCCGAGTCAAAAGCCCAATCAAACCCAAAGAGAATGAATGAAAAGAAATGTACATCCAATCCCAATGTATGAACTGAAGAGCAGGCTGCCAGGGAGTGATGGATTTTCCAAATGGGCTGAAAGAGCCTTCTTAGCAACAATTCAAGCCAGAAGAATACCTCCAGGTACTAATTCTTCATTTGCTTGCTCCATACATATTCTTTCTCCCTCTCATTGACTGTAAGCTCCTTGGGGGCAGAGTCTGGTTGCTTACTGCTGTATCCTCAGCTCCAGGAAGTACCCGGCAGATAGAAGGTTCTCAATAAAAACTTACTGATGAAGTAAATGATGAAATGGTAAATCTGGATGGAAAGATGTGCATAAAAGTTCTGTGTCTCAATTCTGACCAGTCAAAAAGGTTCTCTGTTGATGGACCTCTGCATTTTTATTTCTTTGGGAAGAGCACTTCTCACCTCTTCAGGACCTCTCCTCTGTCCCTACCTTCTTTAGCTGGAGCTTGGTAGTGTTCTATCAGATAGAGGAGCGAGGTCACACACCAACTGTGGCCGGCCTTATCCTTATCAGCCTCCTGGTGTGGCCTTGAGCAGGCAGCCCCTTGGAGTCCTGCTGGCTGTACATATAAGATTGGGATAAAAGTGACCTTAGGCACCATCCAACCCGGCATTTCCAAAAGGTGTGTCCCAGAATACTAACACTGTGCTCTGCAAAATTGGTTTAGACGCTCAAGTAACTCAAGAAAACTCTGGGGTGTGCAGGTTTCCTGACCGCAGTACTTCTCAGAGCCATTCTCAGAGCATGATGTGCTGTTAAATAAGCACTAGGGCTCTCTTGGGAGTTGAATGTTAATTTCTGTAGCAGAAATTTCTCCTCTAGAAATGTACTTAAAGATACGATATCCTTTGTAGAAGAGCAAAAATGTATGTTAAAGGATAACATTGCTTATCATAGAAACATACCATCAACACTTAAATATTTACCTATAAGGGGAGACTGATAAGTAAAAAATGTTAATCCATGTAACGAAATACCATGTGATTGTTACACAGAATGAAGGATGAGGCGGCATGGTAATATACACTGACGTGAAAAGAGCTCAAAGACACGTTATTAGGTAAAGAAAGCAAAGTACAGAATAGGAGGTACTGTGTGATCCTATTTGTGAGAAGAAAGGTTGGATGGGCACACACACACAATCTGATAAGATATATCAGAGCTTCTCACTAATAGTTATTTATAGGGTACGGGCAGGCATGGAGAAGGAGAAGGCCTTTTTTTATACCAATTTTTAAACCATGTGCATATATAACTTTAATATTAAACTCTAGCATTTTTACAACTGATTGGCAGGGGTGAGCAGGTGTAGCCTGTTGTCCATTACCTTGTGTCCCAGTGTCCTTCCCCACCAGCCTAAACTTCCCCCAAGATCCTTCTGCACACCATATTTGAGCATTCAACTGGATTTACCCTTGCAGAAGAGCTGAGTGCGTTATTTCAGATTTGTGGCTCCCTTTTCTTGGCCCAGACTCCTCTCCTTTGGCTTTCAGCTGGTTTTTATTGAGCCCCTACTGCAGGCCAGGCCTGTTTCCTGCAAACTGGTTTTTGGTTAATGTTTTCTTTCACTTGCTCACGGAATCTGCCAGTCACTGTGCTGGCTCTTCCCAGCATATTCATTGAGGCTTGCCATTGCATTACCCCAAAACTTTTTTCAGTGCTTCCTGACCATGACCCTGAGGATATTGTTGTTTTGTGAGAGGTCTGCAGAATACAGTTTCGGAAATGCTGCCATGGTATGAACAGGTCCCACTGTTTAGGCTTCTCCAGGAAGATGGCCTGCCTCCCCATATTACAGATGATCTGGAATGGGTAAAACCTTGATCTGAAAGTTAAATTGTTGAAGTGTGTTAGCATGTTCTGAATTTGCAGATCTTGTTTTGAGAAGTAGAAGTTTGGCCTGTTTTATAAAATACATCAAAATGCTTTTATATAGGACCAGACAGCTGATATAAAGGGCAGGGCACGGACTCGGTTCTTCTGCATCCTTTGATCATGTTCCCAACTTTCAGTGAGAATAGAGAGCAAAAAACACAGCCCTGGGCCCCAGGCTTGTAGCCACCTCCTGCAGATCCTCTGAGTGGGCGCTGCTGACACATGGCTTCTCAGTGTTGGCCAATTACTGGAGGTCGTTTCTGGTGTTCCAACATGAGGAGTTAATTTACAATTACTTTAAAAGTATATGTTGCCATTCTAGTTTGGGCAAAAAGCTTGCCATTCTTCTTTTGGATAATATCCAAGTTTTTCTCTTTTTCATAGTGGGAAGTGGTGCTCGCTTGCTGACAGTGGAGGGTGTCTATCTATAATACTCTCCTAATAGGCACACAAAATTCCCAACATTCATTTGAAGAGAATGACAATTATTCAAATAAGTTGAATGAATAAATACTTTAAATTCCTCTCAAAAGACTTTACCTGCTGATAAATATCTCGTGTCCTTATAATAATTAGGCCGCATCTGTTTTGTCTCGTTTTTAGCCAATGAAGTCTCCGACATTTACTTTCTCTCAGAAATGGAGGCCTCATGGCTAACCCAAACCCAACATCCTGGTCAGCGAAAATTGGATCCAGTGCCTCCACAGATTGTCCCAGCACAGGTCTAGATGGATGGGAGGATCGAGTTCCAACATGGCCTGGGTGTGTCCTGGGACTTCAGCTGTGCAGGGGTTTGGTTTTTCTAGAAATTTGGGCTTACTAATACCTCCCTGGATTAACTGCTGTAACCCATATGAATACACATTTGGCAATTAGGGTACTTGCTCTGTAAATTCTCATTTCCTTTCTTTATCCCCAGTATGCTTACACATAACAACCCAATAATAATCAGAGTCTTCTCCACTGCCTCCCTTCCTAGACCCCAGAGAAAGTCACTGGACTACAGACTAAATGGGGCCAAGATCCTCATTCATGACGGCAGTGCTAGAAGTCGTTCTGGTGGACTCTGTCTGATCTTTGCCAGCCTTAAATCCTTCTACTTCCCCATTACCTTGGCTGCCGATTACCTAAAGACATGTCTACATCTGCAGGACAGGGAAGAAGAGGAACGATCTCATTGCAACTTAAGCTATTTTAGTGGTTTGCTTATAAGGAGGAAATTGTAGATTCAAATTATAATAGAACTTGAAGGAAGTTTTCAGTGTCTGGGGGAAAACTGTGACAGAAGGTGCCATTTAAAACTTATGAATAATGTACGAGCAAAAGGAAATTCATAGTTAGGAGACCAAACCTGTCTGTCTAAAGAGAATTGCAGTAAAAGCCAAAGACTCCAGCCCCCGTAGCTTTTGTTCAACAAATTAGCTTAATATGACAGCTAAATTTAGAATACCTTCTGCATGGAGTGTTCCTGGAGTGGGTTTTGTCTTACATTTCAGAAGCCTTGTATTTTATCATCAAAATGAGCACCTGGGAACGTTTTCAAAGGCTCTTTTACACTCAATTCTATAGGATCTCCAAGTACTTCATGCATTTACCACATGGCTGCGTAAACTGCCTCATGGATGTCTATATGTGTATGATGAGATGCAGACAGCGCCTCGTTAGTAGCAGCGAGTTTCTGATTGTGTAGGATTGGAAATTAAGAGCTCATGATGAAGTAAAATTAGCTGTTCCAACTGTTTTTTTTTTTAAACAGCTTTATTTTAATTAAGGTGCAGTTTTTTTTGTTTTTGTTTTTGGGTTTGTTGTTGTTGTTGTTGTTTAGTAATCTCTATACCCAACGAGTGGGTTGAACTCACAACCCTGAGATCCAGAGTTACATGCTCTTCCAACTAAGCCAGCCAGACATCCCATAAAATAGCTTTACTGAGATACAATTCGCATGCTATATAATTTGCCCATTTAAATGATACAAGTCAACGCTTTTTAGTTGTGCACCCATCGCCACAATTTAATTTTACGAAATTGTTGTCAAAAGAAACCCTGTGCCTATTAGCAGTCATTTCCGGTTACCCTTTAATATCAGCTTTAGACAAGAACTAGTCTACTTTCTGTCTCTTACACATTTGCCTACTATGGCATTTCATGCTAATGAAATAATACAAGATGAGGTCTTTTGTGAGTGATGTCATTCTCTTAGCATAATGGTTTTCAGATTTATGTATGTCACAGTATGCAGCAAAGCTTCATTCCTTTTTATATTCCAAATAATATTCCCTTGTGTAGATATACCATATTTTATTTATCCGTTCATCAATTGATGGACATTGAGGTGCTTCCATTTCTTGGCTTTTGTGAATAATGCTTCTATCAACAGTCATGCACAAGTTTTTGTGTTGATGTATGTTTTCATTTCTCTACTTAGAAGTGGAATTACTAGATCATATGGTAACTATATGTTTAACATTTTGAGGGACTGCCAGACTTTTTTCCAAAGTGGCTACACAATTATACTTTCCCACTAACAACATATAAGGGTTCCAATTCCTCCACATCCTCATCAACACTTGTTATTGTCTGTCTTTTTTATTATAACCATTTAGTGGGTGTGAAGTGGTATCTTATCAGGGTTTTGATTTGTATTTCTATAAGAACTAATGATATTGAGGAGCTTTCTATGTGTTTATTGGCCATTTGTGTATCTTATTTGGGGAAATGTCCGTTTAGATCCTATACCCATTTAAAAAATTGGATTATTGATATTTTTACTAGTGAGTTTCAAGAGTTGTTTATGTATGCTGGATAAATTTCCTTGTCAGATATATCATTTGAAAATATTTTCTCCCATTCTGTGGGTTGTCTTTTCACTTTCTTGATGATCTCCTTTGAAATACAACATTTTTAATTTATTAAAAAATTTTTAATGTTTATTTATTCTTGAGAGAGAGAGAGAGAGAGAGAGAGAGAGAGAGAGAGCAAGCAGGGGAGGAGCAGAGAGACAAGGAGACTTAATCCAAAGCAGGCTCCAGGTTCCCAGGTTCCCAGCTGTCAGCACAGAGCCCGACTCGGGCCTCAAATTCACAAAATGTGAGATCATGACCTGAGCCAAAGTCAGATGCTTAACCAACTGAGCTACTCAGGCACCCCCAAAATTTTTAATTTTGATAAAGCCCAGCTTATCTGTATATTCTTTTGTTGCTTTTGCTTTTACTATCATATCTAAGAAATTGTTGTCTAAACCAAGGTCATAAGCATTTACTTCTGTGCTTTCTCCTAAGAGTGTTATCATTTTAGCTCCCAGATTTAGGTCTGTGGTTCATTTTGAATTAATTTTTGTGTATGGTATCCAGTATGACTCCAACTCCAATATTTTGCATGGGGCTATCCAGTTGTCCCAATACTATTTGTTGAGAGACTATTCTTTACTGTTGACTTGTCTTGGCATGCTTGTTGAAAAATCAATGGACACAAATGTAAAGGTTTGTTTTTTGATTTTCAATTCTATTCCATTAATCTATATGTCTATCCCATGCCAGTGCCCCACTGTCTTGATTATTGTAGCTCTGCAGTCATTTCCAGATGAATAATGTGAGTCCCACAACATTATGTTTCCTTTCAGCATTGGTCTGGCTATTCTGGGTCCCTTATATTTCCATATGAATTTTAGGAGCATCATGTCAATTTCTGAGGGAAAAAAGGCAGCTTGGATTCCGATGGGGATTTTGCTGAATCTGTAGATCAACCTGGGGAGTATTGCTACCCTAATAATATTAAATATTCCAACCCATGAACATGGGATGTCTTTTCATTTATTTAGTTCTTTAATTTCTTTCAATAATATTTTATAATTTTCACTGTATACGTCTTACACTTCTTTTGTTAAATTTTCTTCTAAGTATCTTATTCTCTTTGGTGCTTTTATGAGTGGAATTGTTTTCTTAACTTTAGTTTGGATTATTCATTGTTAGTGTATAGAAATATAATTATTTTTGTATATTAATCTTGTATCCTGCAATACTGCTGAATTTATTATTTCTAACAGATTTTTTAATAGATTCCTTAGGATTTTCTATATACAAAATCATGACATCTGCAAACAGAGATAGTTTTACACCTTCCTTTCCAATCTGGATACCTTAAGTACAATTATAAAATGCTCCTCTTTATCCCTAGTAACATTTTTGGTTTTAAGACTATTTTCTGATGCTAGTAAATGCACTCCAGCTCTTATGGTTGCTGTTTGCATAGTATATCTTTTTTTTATCTTTTTACTTTAAACTCATTTGTGTCTTTGAATCTAACGTGTCTCTTATAGAGAGTATATTGTTGAATCTTGTTTTTTTTTTTTTAAAATCTGGTATGATAATTTCTGCCTTTTTATTGAATGCTTAATCCATTTAAATTGAATGTTATTGATAAGGTTGGATTTACATTTGCCCTTTTGCTTTGTTTTTCGTGTCTTTTTGTTCTTCTGTTCCTCCCATACTGCCTTCTTTTTCATTAAATGAACATTTTCTAGTGCAACATTTTAATTCCTACAATTATTATTATTTAAATTTTTAAAAAAATTTTATTATTTTTTTTAAGTAGGCTCCATGCCCAGCATGGAGCCCAATGCAGGGCTTGAACTCATGACCCTGAGGTCAAGAGTCGGACACTTAACTGACTGAACTACTCAGGCACCCCTTAATTGCTTCAATTATTTTTAAGACTATATTTTTCGCGTTATTTTCTTAGTGGTTGTTCTAGAGTTTATGATGTACACGTTAACTTATTGGACTCTACTTCTGATTTATACTGACTAAATTCCAGTGAGGTATAGAAACTTTATTTCTGTATAGCTCTATTCCTTTCTTCCCTTTTTGTTTTATTATCCTTATACATGTTACATCTATAGATATCATAAACTCAACAATACATTGTTGTAGTTATTTTATATGATTTTATTTCTTCTGTTGAGGTAAGGGAATGAATGAGAGCAAGTCTACATTTATACAGTTTGTTATATTAATCTTCTTATTTACCATTTCTGGTTCTCTTGATATAGATTTTAAGTCCTTGTTGGTATCAGCTCTTTACTATAATACAACTTTGTTCCCACCTACATGTTAAAGTCCTCATAATGCAATACATTTGTAATGCTCTATTCACAAGTGTTTGTTTTTATTTTTTGTACTTATTTTTTGTTCAGGGTTTAGGCTTTATTTTTATATTTTTACTAATATTTAGAATGTTTTAATTTTAATTTTTTCGAGTATAACTGACAGACAATGTTACATTAGTTTCAGGTATACAACATAGTGATTCAGCATCTCTATAACACTGTGCTATGCTCACAAGTTAATCTACCACCTGTCACCATACAATGCTATTACAGTATCACTGGCTATCTTCCCTATACTGTCGCTTTTATGCCCATGACTTATTCATTCCATAACTGGAAGCCTATATTTCCTACTCCCCTTACCCCGTTTTGCCCATCCCTCAGGCACCTATCCTTCCCACCTTCCTTCTGACAACTATCTGTTGTGTATTTGTAGGTCTGATTTCTGCTTTTTTGTTTGTTGGTTGGTTGGTTCATATTCAGTTGTTTATTTTTTTAGATTTTTTTAAAGCTTTTTTATTTATTTTTGAGAGAGAGAGAGAACCATCAGGGAGGGGCAGAGAGAGACGGGGACAGAGGATTCAAATCTCTGTGCTGATAGCAGAGAGCCCGATGCAGGGCTCAAACCCACGAACTGTGAGATCATGACCTGAACTGAAGTCAGACGCCTAACTGACTGAGCCACCCTGGTGCCCCCATATTTGAATGTTTTTTAAAATCAGTTCAGTGAAGAAAAGAGAAGATATATACAATCATATTATCTTATGTAATTGCCTACATAATTACCTTTGCTGGTGCTCCTTATTATTTGTATGTGGATTTAAATTACTCTCTGGTGTAACTTGCTTTCACCCTGAAGAACTTCCTTTAGTATTTCTTAAAAGGTGAGTCTGCTAGCAATTGATTCTAAGGTTTTGTTTATTTGGAAATGTCTGTATTTTGCTCTAATTTCTGAAAGTCAGTTTTGTGGGATATAAGATTCTTGTTTGATTTTCTTTTTTCCAGCACTATAAACTGCCTTTGGGCCTCCATTGTTTCGGATGAGAGGTCAGCTGTTAATCTTAGTGGTATTCCCTTGTATGTGATGAGGCATTTTTCTCTTGCTTTACTAAGAGTTCTCTTTGTCTTGTCTTCAGCATGTTTACTATGTGTCTGGGTGTGGATCTCTTTGATCTATGCTACTTATAAGTTCATTGAGTTCCTTGGATGTACAGATTATCTTTTTTATCAGATTTGGTTAAGTTTTTTGCCATTATTTCTTCAAATATTTTTTCTGCTCCTTCCTCCTTCCTTTATGTGTATGCTGGCACACTTGCATGGCTTCTCTCATTACTCCATGCTCTGTTTACTTCATTCTTTTATCTGTTTTTCTGATTGCAGAAGCTCTATTGATTTATGTTCAAACCCACTGATTCTTTCTTCTACCAGCTCATTCCTACTGTTGAGCTTCTCTGATGAAAATTTTCACTTCGATTATCTATTTTACAACTCCGGAATTTTTCATTTGTTTCTTTCTCAGTGGTAGTCTCTATCTGATTCAACATCCTCACCATGCTTCTCTTTAACTCGTTAAACACTATGTCATTTAGCTTTTTTAAAACATACTTATAATAACTGCTTTGAATTCTTTGTTTACTAAGTTCAATATCTGGGTTGCCTCAAAGGCAGTTTTTATTACCTGCTTCTTTCCTGTGTATGAGTCACACTGACTTGTTTCTTTGCATGTTTTGTCATTTTTTTTTGAAAACTGGACATTTTAGATAAATGTTGTAGCAACTCTGAATATTGATCCCCCCTTTTGGGGTTTGCTGTTTTGTTTATTCATTTGTTTAGTGACTTGGCTAGACTATTTCACTGAAATCTATTCCCCTGCAGTGTGTGGTCTCTGATGTCACTCTGGAGAGGGTGCAGCCTAGAGCGTGTGACTGTCTCCCTGATGCCTTGGATGACTGTGGTTTTAGCTGGGCTCTATTTAACTGTCTCCTTTTTCTCATCTCCCCCAGAAGCTTTAGGATGATCCATCTCTGTTGGTATCATATCAGTTATTAGCCCCAATTAATCACTTGGGGATTGCTATACTGTATTCAGTAACGACCTGGGGGCATGTTTTATGCCACAGTCTGTTCCAGTTAAAGTTAGGTTCCTTTGCAGAAACAAAGTGTTGTCAGTCTTTGAGACTGCTCCAACCACAGAGGTTCTTCTTAGCTATTCCTTTCCCTGATTCGTTCTGTTAATCTTCTGGTTGATCTACCATCTTGCTGAGCTTATCATCTTTTAGCCGGTTGCTGTAAGAATTATAGAACTAAGAGCAACTCTTAATTGCTCACCTCCCAGATCTCCGTTGTCTAAAACAACACTCACAGGCATGATCTTCTCCATGCTTTGTTCCAAATAAAGTTAGACTCCTTAGGCAAAGCTGCAGAGCTCTCTGTTCTTATGATCTGCCTCCCTTTCTTGTCAGAACTGCTGTACCACTGCACCAGAGCTGGGGGTGGGACAATGACTTGCTTTCCCCAAAGTGACGACCCTGCAAGCAGGACTCTGGCCAGGGATGGTAGTCCTTCGTCTTCTCAGTTTATTCTTCTTAGCATGAGACCTCCACCCTAGAAGGAAACTGGGGCAGGGATGTTCAGGATCCAGTATTCCTGGCCTGCTCTGTCTGGAGTAGAGTTTCTGCTCTATGAATGGGGGCTGAGTGGAGAAAGGAAACCGCAGTCCTCTTGGCTGCATCTGTCTGGAATAGAGCTCCTGCAATATGGGGCTGGAGGTGAAGGGGTGAAGGGAATTAGAGATGCCAATGGCCTGCATGAAGTCATAGCCCTAACTATAAGCCAGAGGGAGAAGGTTACTCATATTCTTGGCTGTACCTGCCCAGAGTACAGTTTCCATCACAGTGAGCTCTTGGAGGGTGGGAGATGAAGTGGATGTGGTGGGTTGTGGGTCAAATGAGATTTAAGTTTCAACATTCTTGAATATGTTTCTCCATTTGCTTAATACCATTAGGATAATTTCCAGAGAATTTAGGTGTTGTTTTAGGCATAATTTTTATTGACTAAATGAAAAGCATTTGCATATCAGTATTGTAGGCAGGGCAGCAAAAGTAGTGGAGTCCAGCTGGGGATGAAAATTGGGTTTCCTTTTTGGGAAAAGTTTAGGGGTGTGCTGTTCTCTCAGGTTCAGTCCTGAAAGAAGTGGTACTTGCAGCAGGATCTCTGTGGTCCAGCCTCCACTAGCCTCCCTGAACCTCTTTGAAACATATTCGTCCAGGCCATCACCTTGTATTGCATTCTTTGTCATTCAATGTTTTGGACAATTTCCAGTATCCTAAGATCATACATAAACACTCAAAGGACCTCGTGGAAGTTTATTTTCAGGCAGTTTCCCTGCAAAGCAGATGAATTATGCTTGTCACAGGCATAATAAATTGTTAATTTTGGAAATGTATTTTTGTAAAGAAAACAACTGTCAGGTTATTTTCTTTTTAATTTCAATTATGTGTAAGGATACATCAGTACAAAGAAATGAGATAAGCTTGTCATAACTTGGATGACAGCATTGCGCTTAGGGAATGCCCAAGAAAGACGGGAGCCAGGTTAGACAGATTCGACAGGCATTTATGGGCAAAGTGTGGCAGAGAAACCTGGGTGGTGAAGGAAGAGTGTCCTGAAATGAAGCCCTGGGGCACCTGCAGATGTAATTGGCACCATGAAAGTCTATCTGTAACTAAAGGCAGCAAACCAATGGTGGGTTTTTGGGAAAACTCCAGCCGAGGGGACTTTTCCTTGCTGTGTTCTAGGCCTTAATGACAGATGTGTTCACCCTCCACCTGACATACGGATTCGGGACATAAATGAGGCCCAATAACTGAGTAGATAGAAACTGTTAGACGGAGGATGAACTATTTAGGTTTTGCTGGGATGGGTGGTTATAACAATGTAGACTCACTCGAAGAGATTCTTTTTTCTCCTTAAATAAATATTCCTTGAAGGCACATATTTTGTTGCCAGTAGAATAGCAAAGTTTGTTTTTACTTATTATTTCAATTTTAGAATCAAAGATGAAGAAGGATGCCTGGAATACACTGTGTTTAGAGAGGCTCAGGACTTGCATTAATTTCCTGGCAGATTAGAGAATAAAGTGGAGAGAGGTTAAAGCAAGGACTTGTCTGCCAAGTCAGTTGGAAGGAGGAAGATCAAGGGAATTGTCTGGGATGAGGGAATGGCTATTTTAAGCATATATGAACAAAAGTCAGTTCACCTTCATAGATCCTTCTTGGGTCTACCTAATGGCACTTGCTACAGTTAACTATGTTGGTAGATTTATTCCTGTATCCCACTGGGGTAGACCTACATCTCTCACCTCTGCTTATTTCTCACATTGAAATAAACCACAAAATAACACAGATGAAAGGAAAAGGTGACTCATTCATTTGTGCAGTTTGAAAAACCTCCAAATAGAAAAAAGTAATCCCAAAAGTGTTAAGTTGGTTATATAAAAATGTAAAGATGTACATATTTCGAAAGCAATGCTAAAAACATGACACATAGTTAAATAAATATCACTGACAGTGGTTTAATTTTCTTAATATATAAAGAATTTCTATAAATGAATAAGAAAAAATATTAATATCATAGTATATAAATGGGTACATGACAAAACAATTTGAAGAAGACCTAACTATAGCCAGTAAATATATAAGCAAATTAATTAAATTATTAGTAATCAGGGGCACCTGGGTGGTTCCATCGGTTGAGTGTCCGATTTCGGCTCAGGTCATGATCTTACGGTTCGTGGGTTCGAGCCCCACATCGGGCTCTGGCTGCAGCCCAGAGCTTGGAGCCTGCTTCAGATTCTGTGTCTGTCTCTTCCTCTGCTTCTCCCCTGCTCATGCTCTGTCTCTGTCTCTCAAAAATAAATAAACATTAAAAAAAATTATTAGTAATCAAAGAAAGCCAAGTTAAAGTGAGATAATCTTTTATTTTGTTAAATTAGCAAAGACTTTGAAAGGGCAATACTCAGATCTAGAAGAAATGTATAAGATGGGCAAGCTTATACACTGGGAGAAGGAATAAAAATTGGTACAACCCTTCTAAAAAGTGAGTTGGTGATATGTGATAGGAACTATTAAAAAGGTTCAAAATTTTCAATCTAATACTAATTTTTTTTTCTAGAAAGCTAATCTAAGGAAATAATCATTAAGATGTGACTTCAAGGATATTTAGTAGGGGCGCCTGGGTGGCTCAGTCGGTTAAGCAGCCGACTTTGGCTCAGGTCATGATCTCGCGGTTCGTGAGTTTGAGCCCCGCATCGGGTTCTGTGCTGACAGCTCAGAGCCTGGAGCCTGCTTCAGATTCTGTGTCTCCCTCTCTCTCTGCCCATCCCCCACTCATGCTCTTTCTCTCTCTGTCTCAAAAATAAATAAACTATAAAAAAATGTTTAAAAAAAAAAGGATATTTAATAACACAAGAAGTTGCATACAGTGAAATATTAGGTAAACAGAAAATCAGGGTATAGAAGTCTCCATATATATTACTAATCAAATATATTAGTATGCATTGGAGATACAAATTATCCCTTGATTGCAAAACACACACCTGTTCACTTTATTTTTTTCTGACATTGATGTATCTGTAATTTGGCACACATTAACCATGTAGTATTTCCTTATTTATAGATCAATTATTATTAAATTAGCAGTACATCTTTAAGAGATTTTTTTATTGGAGAAAATATGACATCTATTATATTACATATTAATATCTATACATGATCTCTCTCCCACTGTCTTTTTATGTATACGGAAGCTAAATGAATCTAATGTTATCAATTACTTCACTTTTAACAGATAAACTTACTGAAATTCAAATCTAAATATGTCATGTTTAGAAATCTGCAGTGCGGCGTTACACTTCTAGATAGATGGAGTAGATGTACTTTTCTCTAATCTTCCCACTAAGGACAACTGAAAAGCCTGGACATTGCATATGAAACAAACATAAGAAGACCTTGAAAGATGGAGACAAGAAAGCAGACCGACTAGGACCTTGAGACCTGAGGAATGACACAGCAGGGAGTTCCCTTGTTTCTTTTGGCCTCATGTATCCCAAATTGCATACTGATGAAGCTGACAACACAGAAACACCAGTGAGAACAAACAAGTAAAAGAAAAATAAAATGTCCAACCAAGTCTGCTTCCTCTGTGGTCCCACCCCACACATGTCAGCAAAGGCTAAATAGGGAGCCTAGAGTTGCATCAACTCTGCCCCAATGGTGGTATCAGAGAAGGTCACGCAGAGAGCTGGGAATTTCATTCCTTCAAGAAGGAAACAGGCCTTACCCCTGTGTTGTCAGTAGAGACCATGTGGAGAGCCTGGACTTCTACCTCTATCCATCACCTCTTTCCACCTCCTGCTGTAGGGATGTTAGGGGAGGCTGAATGGAAAGTTAGACCTTTCACTACTGCTCAGCAACAATGACACCCCACCCACTGCCATGTCAGTGGAGACTACATGGGGAGCTAGAACTCCCACCCCTACACAGCAACAAGAAGAGCTCACCCCATTACTTGGGTGTCACTGGAAGCCATGTGGGCAATCTGGACTTCTACCCCCACTTGTAAGTAATGACTCCTTTTGCTGCCACAGTAATGTCAGAGAAATCCCGAAAGTTGAAGATCCAGAGTCTTGCAGTATAACATGAAAATGTACCTGTTTCATTAAAAAACTGCTTGTATACCAACAATCATGAAGACCTCAAACTGAATAACGAAAGGTAATAAATGTTGCCAACACTTTGTTGCCATATCTTTGTTTGAGATAACAAAGTTGTTAGAATAATCTGAAAAATACTTTAAAGTAGCCATCATAAAAATGCTTGAAATGGCAATTACAAGTACACTTGAAGCATAGAAAAAGGAAGTCTTGACAAAGAAATAGAGTCTAAGCAAAGAGATAGAAAATATAAAGGAGAACCAAGTGGAAATTCTAGAACAGAAAAATATAATAACCTAAGTAAAAAACTCAGTAGATGGTCTTACCAGCAGAATGGAAGGGACAGAGAATTAGTGAACTGGAAGATAAAGCAATGGAAATCACCCAATCTGAAAAAAAAAAACAACTGTACAAATAGATAACTCAAGAATGAATTTTTAAAACTGTTTAAATAATCTAAAGAAAATTAGGAAAAATAAAACAAATGAAAAACAGGGAACAACAACAAAAAAGTCAGACTTGAGCTCTAACATCAATAATTATATTAGGGGCACCTGGGTGGCTCAGTCTGTTAAGTGTCCAACTCTTTTTGTTTTTAAACTTTTTATGTTTATTTATTATTGAGACAGAGAGAAACAGAGCATGAGTGGGGAAGGGGCAGAGAGAGAGGGAGACAGAATGTGAAGCAGGCTCCAGGCTCTGAGTTGTCAGCACAGAGCCTGACGTGGGGCTCGAACCCACAAACTGTGAGATCATGACCTGAGCCGAAGTTGGACGCTTAACTGACTGAGCCACCCAGGTGCCCCTAAGTATCCAACTCTTGATTTTGGCTCAGGTCATGGTCTCACACACAGTTCATGCGATTGAGCCCTGTGACGAGCTCTACACTGATAGCATGGAGCCTGTTGATATTGTCTGTCTCCTTCTCTCTCTGCCCCTCCCCTGCTCACACATGCACACGTTTGCTCCCTTGCTCTCTCTCTCGCGTGCAAAATAAAGAAATAAACATTAAAAATAATTACATCAAATGTAAATGGTCTAAATAATTCAGTTAAAAAACAGAACTTGGCAAAGTAGATTTTAAAACATTACCAAACTCTATGTCATCTGCAAGAAACTCACTTCGAATATAATCATGCAGGCACACTGAATGTGAAAGAATGAAAAAAAGATACATTATGCAAAGATTAACTAAAGAAAAGCAGGAGTGACTCTATAAATTTCATATAAAGTAGTCTTCAGAGCAAAAAAAATTATCAAAGACTAGGAAGGACATTTAATGATGATAAAAGAGTCCATCCATCAAAAAGATAAAACAATCCTAAATATGCATGTAAAACAAAACAGGCTGAAAAGTACATGAAGTAAAAGCTGATAGAACTGAAAGGAGAAATAGACCAATCCACAATTTTAGTGGAGATTTCAGCATTCTTCTTTTAACAACTGATGTGACAACTAGACAGAAAATCAGCAAAGATATAGAAAAACTCTGCAGTGCTATCAACCAATAGGATATAATCAACATTTATAAGACACTCCACCAAACAAAAGCAGAATACATACTCTTTTCAAGTGCCTAACGTTACCAAGATAGACCATATAAAATGTGCCATAAAAGAAACTGCAACAAATTTTTAAATATGGAGGTCATACACTATATGAGTGTTTTCTGACCATAGTGTATTCAGACTAGAAATCTGTAACAGAAAGATAACAGGAAGGACCACTAAAATCTTGCAAATGAAACAACACACTTCTAAGTAACTACAGTAAAAAGAAGAACTCTCAAGCACAGTTTTTAAAAATACACTGAAAAAGGGGTGCTTGGGTGGCTCAGTTGGTTAATCATCTGACTCTTGATTTCTGCTCAGGTCATGATCTCACTGTTGTGAGATCGAGCACCACATTGGGCTCTGTGCTGACAGCATGAAGCCTGCTTGGGATTCTCTCTCTCCCTCTCTCTCTCTCTCTCTCTGCCCCTCCCCAGCTCGAGTGTGTGTACTTTCTCAACATAGATAAATAAACTCTTAAAAAATACACTGAACCAGATAGAAATGAAAATATAAGGTCTCAAAATTTGTGGGACACAGCTAAGGCAGTTCTGAGAGGGAAAGTTCTAGCATCAAATGCATACATTGAGGAAAAGTCTCAAGTCAATATCTGAGTTCCACCTCAAATTGAGTTCTAAGTACTCCTTTTAACCTAGAAAAAGAACAAAACTGAAATGAGGCAGAAGGAATGAAATAATAAAATTAAGAGCAGAAATCAATGAAACTGAAGACAGAAAAATAGAGAATACCAATGAAGCAAAGAGCTGGTTCTCTGAAAAGATCAATAAAATTGACAAACCTCTAGCAAGACTGTCAAAGAAAAAATAGAGAAAGCACAAATTACTAATATTAGGAATGAAATGGGATATTACTACAGACACTGAAAATATCAAGAGGGTAATAAGGGTATATTAGGAACAGCTTTGTATACATAAATTTAAAAACTTTGATGAAATGAATCAGTGTTTAAAAAACATGAAATACCACATTTTACCCAATATATAAGACAATTTGAAATCTATAATTATTAAGGAAATTGAATCAGTAATTTTAAAACTCCTAAAAAATTCTTCAGGCCAGATAATTTTATTGGAGAATTCTGCCAAACATCTAAAGAAGAATTAACAAGAATTCTATACAACTCTTCTAGAAAGTGGAAGAGGAAGAAATGCTTTCCAATTCATTTTACGAAACCAGTCATATTCTGATCCCCAAACCAAATTAAGACAATATAAAAAAAAGAAACTATAACACAATATTCCTCTGAATATAAACACAAGAATTCTTAGCAAAATATTAGGAAATAAAATTTAGCAATATGTAAGAAGAATTATACAACATGAGCAAATGGGATTTATTCCAGGAATATAGTGCTGGATGCTGGTTTAGGATTAAAAAATCCATGTAATACAAAATGTTAACAAGTAAAACTAGAAAAATCACATAATCATTATCAATTGGTACAGAAAAAAGCATTTGAAAAGTCCAAAATATATGCTTAACAAAAATCTACATCTACAAAAAAAATCTACATCTACAAAAATCTACAGTCCACAAACTTAATGGTGAAAGACTGAATGCTTTCCCCCTAAGATTGGGAATAAGACAAGAATATCTGCTCTTATCACTCTCATTCAATAGAGTGATGGAAGTTATAGCCAGTGCAAGAAGGCAGGAAAAAGAAATAAAAACCATATGGATTGGGAAGCAAGTAATACAGTTGTTTCTACATTCAGATGATATGATTGTTTATAGAGCAAATCTCAAAGGGGTGCCTGGGTGGCCCAGTGGTTAAATGTCTGATTTTTGATCTCAGCTTCGGTCTTGCTCTCAGGATCATGAGTTCAAGCCCCACATTGGGCTTCATGCTGGTCATGAAGCCTACTTAAAAAAAAAAGAAAGAAAGAAAAAGAAGAAAGAAAAGAAAGAAAGAAAGAAAGAAAGAAAGAAAGAAAGAAAGAAAGAAAGAGAAAGAAAGAAAATCTCAAAGTGTTTACAAAAATGTCCTAGAACTAAGAAGTGAGTTCAACAAGGTCACAGGATACAACATGAACATGCAAAAATCAATTGTATTTTTATCTACCAGCAATGAATGCAAGGGTACCAGAATTTAAAATATGATACCATTTACAATTCCTTATAAAAAGTGAAATACCTATGTGCACATTTAACAAAATATGTGTAGGACTTACATTCTGAACTTTGCAGAACACAGATGAAAGAAATCAATGATCTAAATAAATGGAAAGACATTCCATGTTTTTAAATTGAAAGAGTGCTGTTGTTTTAAGACCCTACAGGTACGCTTTACTTTAAGTCTGTGGATTGAGAGGGAAAGCAGAGGCAGTAGCCAGCCCTTAAGCTACTTGGGTATGTTCCATTGCCAAGAACAGTCTAAAGTCAGACTAAAGCATTACTATATGGATGCCAGCCTTGAAAGAGTACTTCACTAGTTGCCTTTCATCCCTTGATGATCAACCTTGGTGAAGGGGTTACCTGGAGAGTGTTGAGGCTCAGTATTTTCCTTCCCTTCACTGAACACACACTGTGGCCTGGTTTGCTGTCTCCAGGATGACAACAGGCTCTGGATGACTCTTGGGGCAGGCAAGATGCACATATACCCTGCCCCTGCCATACAATGGAGAGAAAGGCTGACTCCCAAGGTCATTGGCCCTCTTGCTTCCTAACTCTAATGGCTGAAGTGCTGGGCGCTTCTGCAATATCTCTGCAATGGTGCTGATGATTGAAGACTTTTCTCTCTATATGAATGTATAATTTTTTAAAATAGGAAAATAATGCAACAGTGAAATTATTAGCCCACCCCAGGCAGTCTCAACTATAATTTATGGCTCCACACCTCCCACCATTGTAATTTTGTTTTGCATTCATTAGGATATGATTTTTTTTAAAGAACAATCTCAAGGAATCACAGTTCTGACGACTAACATTAACCACCATGTCACTCATAGATATTACCGAGGCTGTTATTCTGAAAAGTAAATTAATTTCCCTTGTGTGAGAACCATCCGAATAACATTCACATTCCTCTCTAGGGTAGGCTGATTTACTCTGGAAAGAACAAGCTGCTTCTATGGCAACATGATGTACTGGAAGGCTCTGCCCACCCCAACTTCTCTGGCTTTATTTTGTCTACTTTGTTGTCCTTCCCTGGAATTTGGAAAGAAGGAACTTGTCTGGTGTTCTTGGATACATAAAAAGTGTCAGGTGCTTTTAGAAAGCTTCATATGCTTTCCAATACACACACACACACACACACACACGTGCGCACACATAATTTTTCTAACACACCAGTAAACAGCTTATCTTCTTTTCTGTCAGCAGTTTCATTATATTTAAGGTTCAGTGGAAGAGACTATCCCCTTGACTCTGTAACTTTTTTTTTACAACAGTTTTTGTGATGCAGAATACATTTGGTGCTTTGTTTGGGTTAAAGGGAGAAAAGGGGGCAGTTCTTTTGAGAAATTTCAAAATGATTTTTTTCTAGATCAAGGATAAGTGGAAGAGAGGGTAATTTTAGCAACTCAGGATAATGGTAATGACTATGATGATGACACCCGCTATGCCTTGAAGACCTACTATGTGTCAGGCGTGGTACTAAACACATATGGACAGTATCTCACTTAGTCCTTACCATCATTGTCAGCCTTATTTTATGGGCTCAGCGAGTTTGTGTTAACTCACTCAGGTTAACAAAGCAAGGTTAACATAGCAAGGGTCAGAGTCTGTATGCAAACCAGGTTTGTCTGATCCAAAGTCTGGGGTTTAACCACTACTTCCTGCCTCCCCTCCTGTGATGCCAGGGGAGATGAGATGTTGACTTGGTCCCAGCAAGATGTTGACTTGCCCACTTGTGGGCAGCGTGAGGCACTAGAAGAGGGTAAGAACAAATTCAATGGAGAGGCAGCCAGATTCAGTGGTGTTTATTATGAAGGGGTTTGAACCTTTGTGTGTCAGGTCAGATCCACTGTTGTTTGTGTAATTGAACCCTCCCAGAAGAACCTGGAAATGGCCAATCTTCTGATTCAGAGTGACCCAGGCCTGGCTCTCTACCGGACCTTCATGGTCAGACTTACAGCGGTTGTAATCCAGGATTATAATGTTGACCAGAAGTGGTCCACTCAATGGAAATATGGGGATAGCACTGCAGGTTATTCTGCCTTGTGTTGTCTCTTATCTGAAGGGTTTCTGGCATCTCCACTGGTGTCATCCATCCCCTAGTGGGAGGAGTGGCCTGATCTTAATCCCTTATGGTTCTGTAGCCTGCTCCATTTCGCAATACTTTTCCAATGCTGATTTACAAGGTGGACAGTCTTTGCAGCCCCGGGTAGCAGAATGTCAGCTTTCAAAGAAAAAGAAAGAAAGGAAGGAAGGAAGGGAGGGAGGGAGGGAGAAAGAAAGAAAGAAAGAAAAGGAAGAAAGAGAGAGAGAGAAAGAAAAGAAAAAGGGAAAGAAAAGAAAAGAAAAGAAAAAGGGAAAGAAAAGAAAAGAAAAGAAAATAGCAAGGGTTGTGTGCAGCCAGGCCTCTTCCATGATCCTAAACTTGACCCCAGTGGGGGGTGGGGGAGGTTGGTTGGGATTGGATGTGGTGAGGCTTGGTGCTGGGAGTCAAGGTGTCTGTTGACATTACTTGATAATAAGAAGCCAGGTTTTTCCATCCTGGCCAGACAGCTGAACCAAATCTGCCAGGTCCAACCGGTGGTGTTAAAATATCCTGTGTTGTAACTTACTTTCTCTGTGGGTTTCTGTGTTCAGGAGCATCCCAGAGAAGGGGAGAAACCAGGATAGATGGGCTGTGGGCTCTCTGAGTGGTCGGAGGGTCTCTGTTGGGGGCCAGTGGGGGTGTAGTGGTCCATCTGTGGGGCATTTGCAGGCCCACTTGAAGCCTGTCTGTGGCCGAGATTAATGAGGGAAGGTGGCCACAGGGAGTGCGGCCTGGGCCCAGGAATTTGCTCAGCTTTTGTCTGCAGAGGTCAGCACTTTGACAGTGAAGGAGGAAGGTTTTGTCCTTCCTCCCTCTGGCAGCAGGGATGCCTGTGTCCCAGCTTGCACCAAGAAGTCTTAGGGTCAAGGGTGAGGCCCAGCCACAAAGCTCCTCTCCTTCTTCCAATTTGACTGGATGTCATTCAGAGTATACTGATGCAATGATGCTGCCGAGCAGGAAACATGTGAAGCAATTATCTTTTTAGTAGGTCACTGGCCTCCTTTGGGAGAAGAGACCAGAGGGAGATGGGAAGGCGGGCAGCTCAGCCTCCCCCAGAGGCTGCGCGCGCAGTAGCTGAGCTGGTGATTAATAGCCGTGTCACTTTCCATGAATGTTGCTCTAAGCAGCCGTGTTCAAAATGGAGTGGGAATGAAATAAAACAACCCAAAATAGATATTTCCTCTCTTCCTTATGAGTTGCCACAATCCAGAAATAGCTTTTCAAATCTGTAATTTTAAATGGCATCATTCGCAGCATCCTCAGGGCCGTGGCTTCATTTTCACATGGATGGTGTCGTGCGCACATGCATCACTTTTTGTTTTGAAAGAGCACCGAAGGTTTGAGCTCAGTGACTTTGAGGTTTTTTTTTTTTTTCCAGCGCTGAAATAAAAATTATGATTACAGAGAAAAATATAGCCTTTACATGTGTTTTTAGAGAAAAACAGTAAGCCGGCGGAGGAAAAGGACAGGAAGAGTGTTATGCCCATATAGATCATAAACTAGAGCAGTCAGAACGTCTGGCAGGCAGTAATTGCTGGCCAGCTGCAGGGATTACAGTCCTGTGAGCTGTGTTCAGGGCAGTCTGCCAGGACGCTGGCAACCAGAAGTGGGGCCTGGACCATCATGACCAGCAGTGCAGTTACTGGGTCTGAGAGCACAAATAGGAGGGTGACCACACAGTGGCAGGGCAGGGTTCCATGGCCACACCCTCTCAGAGCACAGAGATTTGAGGCGCCTTCTCTCTGCTTGCCTCTGTTGGACCTAGGCTGCCAGTTTGGAGGCTGATCCTGGCAGGCATAGGGATGACCTCTGGCTGTATCTCTGGGCAGGAGAAGGGTCACTTGACTTTAGTGTCACTTCTGTCCTGAGGAAGGCAAAGGACATATCTGATGGGTGAGAAGCCAGCGGGAACCCTCGGCGCAAAGCTTTGGGGACTGTCGCTGTGTTGGGCCAGAGAGAGGGAGGGAAAGAGGGCGGGTGCTGTGTGCCTTCTCCCCACTCATTTCTTTCCTTCTAGTCCCCAGCAAAACAAAAACAAAAACAGACAACAAAACAAACCAGCAGTGGGGTGAGCTGTTGGTCATAAAGGCGAAGTGGGCTCCTCATCTTATTTGCTTCTTCCACCCCTGTCCTAACTGCCCTCTGGCTCCCATTCAGCACCCCAGTGTCTGACCGTTGGCCGTTTATCGGGACATCTAGCAACACGTAAAGATTCTAAGGAGACATGGAGGTGGGTGAGGGGTTGGGTGTGGAGCTGCTGGGAGAAGGTGGGACATTCCATCTGCCTTCTCTTTCCCAAGAATTCACACTTGGCCAGGCTGGGGCATGTCAAGACAGAATAGGCTGGCCTCTTAGGTTTTATTATTGTTCAGGTAAGGTGAGGCCAACAGATCAGGGGATGACCGCCATTGAAAAGATGGCTTGTTAACTCACAGTTCCCAAGAGGAGGGGGTGTGCCAGGCCACGCGGGCCATATGGGGAAGCAGCAGGGATGGTTAAGAGGCAGAGGGAGCAAGGGGAAAACAGGGACAAGAAACTTTCTTGTGGTTTCTGTGAGAAGGAATGGCGGGGGGTGGGGGGCAGGGCAAGCAGGCTAAGCAGGTGTAGGTTTGGCTAGTTTGAATAATTTCAGAAGGTTCTGGGGCCTAGGGGCTGTCCCTCGTTGTCTGGTACCTGGCCCTGGGGGACAGTGGCCCAGAGTAAAAATGTCTGGTAAAGGAGGAGGCTGGGGGTGTGGACTTTGAACTGGTTAGTTTGCATACGAAAGATGGAAAGACTACTCAGGTAGAGTAGTCCTTTGTTCTCTGTAGGCACTGGCCAGCCCAAGGGCCGGTCAGCAGGGCCCCAGATGGGAGGGCGAGACAACATGTGGTCAGTACAGGTGTACACCACACCAGCATGAAAGAGAGAAGCGTTCCCAGGGGGCAGGAATAGCAGGTGAAATGCCCAGGGCATTCTGGGGAGAAGTAGCTTCCTGCTTTGATTGGTTTGGTTTGGTTTTTGAAGGGGCATGTCACGAATAGCAGAAAGTGTCAATGGGAGGAGAGGGCATTTGGCTAAGCCACCGAAAAATATGACGCGTGGCAGCCGAATGAGGTTGGCTGAGAGCCCTGCCTGGACAGAGGCCCGGCATGGGAAGTGTCTGAAGGGGCTTAGCAGGAAAACCAGTTGGGACACTCAAGTAAGGCCAAAGTTGTCTGTTGAATGCCAAGCCAAAGCATTTGGATTTCATGCTGTATGAGCTGGCCCGAGCTGTTGTCTTTTGCCCTCTAGTTCTGTTAATGAATTCATAGGCACAGAGAATGCCTATGCTTGGCCGTATATCATAATCTCAGAACTTAATTAACAAGTTAGGATGCTGATGTAAGTTTATTCTGGATGAAAAAAAAGAAATCCCCCGTGGCAGGGGTTGAAAACTCAGTGCCTCCCAGGCCTGCAGTGAGCGGAAAGGACTCTGGGGACCGTGGGGAACAGCCGTGCCCCAGACAGAGAAGTCAGCAGCTTCTGAGCTCCAGTGGAGCAGATCACAGGAATGGGGGCCAGAATTGCCAGATCTTCCTAGTGTTCAAGAAAAGCTGGAGATTCAGAGTCTTGTATAATCTCCCGAGGTTTGTGACATTGCCTGGCAAGTCTGTGGCCGCTCATCACTGAAACTCTTTACTCTCACAGAGCACAAGGAAAGGCACGGTGAGGCCTGCCACATGGGCTCCTGGTGGCCCCTTTCTGCTCTGCACCTGTCACCCTAATTTTGTTGTGAGGGGTAAGGAGGAAACGGGCTGGTTATATAGTATGCCTATACTGGGAAACTGAGGCACACCAGGTCAGAGGTCAGATCTGTCCTCTGAAGACTTTCCCAAGGTCTTGAGTCAGCCACTCTGCGGTTCTTGAACTGCATTTCCTCACTGGCAAAACCCACTCATTCTTTCATTCATTCTTGCCGTGTGTGGGGCCAAGACAAACACTTCACACAAAAAAGCAGAAGTTTTGATGGGATGCTGTCTCAAGTGGGATTGCTACTGCAATTATTTTATAGGTGTTGTAATCAGCAGTTTCTTTTCCTGGCTGTGTGGGGAGGTTCCCTGCAATGATGGTCTAGCAGCATATAAGGAAGGACTGGTGATTGGGGTCTTCTGCCCACGTCACTTGGTCTAGTTCTCTCCGTGTCCAGGGCTGTGAGCTCAGCAGCTGGGCCGGGCCTCCTTGACCCTGGGTAGACACCCAGCACCTTAGAGTGATGCCTGCACAGAGCAGGCATGCAGCTATTCCCCAGGGGAATGAGTCTCCTGTGGCAGCGTCTCCTTTCAGTAGACAAAAGTTTTAGCCACAGTGACCATAGAGAAAAGCTACAGTATAATCATAGTCTTTAAAAATGGAAATTAAGAGAGTGGGGACAAATGGAATTTAAAGTGACCTGACATTATGATGACACCATTATTGGATCTGTGATTTTCCTGTTGGTTTTGTAGCGATCCAGCAAAAGCTGAGAGGTTTCCCTACAGGCTGTCAGGCCTCATTTGGCCCCAGGCCATGCAGGCGTTGGGGTATGCTGGGGTGGACGGAAGCCAGAGTTGGGTAGTGATCCTTGGACAACCAGCTGTGGCGTGGTTAGGCTGTGCCTGGGTGGTGGTGGTGGGGGGGGGCGGTGGTCTGTGCGCATAGAAAACAAGCCTGTGCTCATAGTACTTGAAATCAGTTCTCCCTGTGCGCGCCTCTGGTCATATGTGTCCTTACCACCCCCACCCACACAACAGGAACAGGTTATGAATTCTAGAACACCGTATGCTCTAAAAGATCATGATGGTCTTCTTTTAAGAACAAATAAAGACAATATTAAGGCATCAAATTATGTTTAAGAAAGTCTATCAACTATCAAAATTTTAAAAAAATTACTGTTTTCCCTTCTCTCTTTGTGACTGACAGATATCCTCACCTCACCGGTGTTTGGAGCACAAGTCTGCTCTGCCTGTTTGATAAAATAGCACCACGTGCACCTGTGTGTGTGTACCTGGACACGCATGCATGTGTGTGTGCGCGCATGCGCATGTGTGTGTTCGTGAGATATTCTTTCAAAAATCAACATGAAGATCAGAGATGTTCAAAGAGAGGGCTATAGAGCATCACAGGGCTGCGGAACGGAGGTGACTTCCGACAGGCCAGGCTTTTTGCAGTCTGCGGCTGAGGGATTCTGTAGGATTAGACCCTGGGTGTCGCCTGTGGGGATAATCCCACGCCACTGGTCCCACGAAGGCCTCGATTTGCCCTGACACCACTGCCTCAGAGCAGCAGCTGTTGGTAAAGCGCAGGCTTTGAGGCAGGATGTGAACACCCTTCTGTGTGGAACTGCAGGGGGAGGAGGGGTTAGGTGGGCTGAAAGTAATGACCTGCCTGTGAATCTGACGGGAGCACCAGGGTTAGCGTTGCCTCCTTGTTGAGAGTGTCCTTTTGAAATATGTTCTAGGATATTGCTCCCGTCCTATTAATTATGTCACAAATTTAGTAAAGCTGAATAATTAATGATCGCGGGGCACTTGGAACTATAAAATGCCATGTAAATGTTAAGGAGTAAAAATTACTCTGTGTATTAATTAAATAGATAGTCTGCTTTAAAAATATTCCATGGTGGGAAGATTAATTTCCAGAAGAGCTACAAAGCTTTTCTGTTGGACTATCCTAAGAAACTTTTGATATCTAATTATCTCAACCACAGTTTAGGAGACTCAGGCATTCTGTCTTCTGAAGCATTTGAAAGGCAAATGGCTGCTTAGCACTTTTAGCTCTGGAAATGAAGTTGCCTATTGAATTTTGGTAAAACCTGTCTCTGCTTGATTCTCTCTAGCCGGAGGCAGTTTGGGCCTAAAGCCAAGGAAGAAGTCAAGATCATTGAGCACCAAACACAGACCCTTCGGCTCATGCCTCACCTGGCCACAGCCTTGGCCTTGACCTTCGCCAGCAGGTGAGATGGCTCTCAGGGTTTGCTCTCTAAAGATGAGTGTGAGGTCCTGCCTGAAATTAGTAAGGAGTGAGGGGAGAGGCAGGTGGGGACTTTATTTTCTAAGTGGGAGCAGGAAAGTCTGTGGCTAAAATATGATGTTCAGGTTAAGAGTGATGTCTGAATCTTGAATGTATATCTGGGTGGATGGGATCCACAGAGGATTTGAAAAGCCTGAACCAACGTTTCTCCATATTTTCTAAAAGAAGCAGACTTGGCTGTTAAAATTTCTCTACCACTGATAAAGGTTCTAATCTACAGTTTTCAAAAATAGGTCAAGGTTGTGTGCGTATGTGGCGGGGGGTAGGAGTCAGGCTATTGAATAAAATAACAGTAATAGTGCTGTAAATTCACATGAAGCTGTGCATTTTATAGCAGGCTTCCATCTTTGCCTCTCAGCTATTCCTGCTCAAAGCCTTGGGATGTTGCCTGGGCAGTTGTGTGTGTCATCATCACCTTCTGAAGGTCAGAAAATTGGGGATTTGCCTAAGATCCCAGGGTCCGCGAGCAGAGGCACTGGGAGTATAACTCCAAACTTTGGACCTTTATCCTGTGTTTTTTCCTCCTTATGCAATCTGCTTCTTAGGGAATTAATTTCTGAGTCATTTAGAATCAGTGTGTGTTTGAAATTTACTGCACCGATGGGTAAGCTGGTGCCGGGTTTTACAAAAGGAAGGTAATTGGGGAGGCCCTGCCAATCTGGTGGGGCTGCCTGGCTACAGCTGCCTGGCTGGGAGGGGCTTGGGCGGGTACGCCTCTACTCATATTGTACTCAAGCCTGGGGTTCCAGGGTTCCCAGACAGCAAATCCCAGGGACTGAGCTTCAGGTACCACGAAGATCAATCAATCCAAGCCACCCAGAAGAAAATGTAAATCACTCACATCCAACGTCTTGCTTAGAATAGTTTTGTATGGTTTTTGAGATTTAATTTGCATATGGTAAAATGCACAGATTTTAGGGTATAATTCAATGACAAGCATATACCCTTGTATAATGAATGCTCAAACCAAATATAAAACATTTCGCTCTTTGGGGGCGCCTGGGTGGCTCAGTTGGTTAAGCGTCTGACCAGCTCAGGTCATGATCTCAAGGCTGGTGGGTTCAAGCCCTGTGTTGGGCTCTATGCTGACAGCTCAGAGCCTGGAGCCTGCTTCAGATTCTCTCTCTCTCTCTCTCTCTCTCTCACTCTCACTCTCTCTCCCTCTCTCTCTCTTTCTCCGTCCCTCCCTCTCTCTCTCAAAAATAAATAAACATTAAAAAAAAAAAAAACATTTCACTCTTTGCAGTTGGCCCTCACCTCTCCACCACAAGGGACACAACCACCTTTCTGAGTTCTGCTCCCCTAGCTTAATTCTGTCAGTTCTTGAGCTTCATGGAAATGAAAACATACAGTATTTATTTTGTGTGTGTGTCCAGTTTATTTCATTCAACATAACGTCTTAATGTTCCTCAATGTTGTTGATAGTTTGTTAATTTTTAGTGAATAGTAGCGTTAAATGAATAAACCACAATTTTTTAATACATTCTCCCAGGGCTGGACATTTGGGTTGTGTCTAATCTTTTAGCTACTGTGAAGTGAATATTCTTGTACAAGTCTTCCATTTTTCTTAGAGTATTTACTTTCAGGATAATTCCATATGTGTATTCTAACTTTATAGAAACTACCGTTTTTCAGAGAGATAGTACTATTTTATACTCATTTGAGCAGTGCATGAGAGTCCTGGTTACTCTATATTCTGAGATATAAACTGTGTCTCAAAACTGTTGCAAAGAAAAAAAAATCAGGTTGTATGAGTCATCTAAGTCTGTTCTTTTTGAAAATTTTCTTGGCTGTTTTGGCTTGTCTGAGCATTTTGCATTTCCATATACAATTTTGGATCTGCTTATCAGGCTTTTTGTTTTTGTTTTTGTTTTTGAACAAAAAGCCTGATTGGATTTATTTGTGATCTCATGGAATCTATTAAGCAATTTGGGCAGTGCTGGGTCTTTCAAATCCAAGAAGATGGTTTATCTCTCTTTATATAGGAATTTAATTTTTCTTAGCAGTGTTTCGTAATTTACAGTGTAGAGATCTTTCACATTTTTTACTAAATTTATTCAAACGGAATTGCTTTTAAAATTTAATTACCAAGTGTTTCTAAATGTCATATAGAAATATAATTGGATTTTTCATATTTACCTCTTGTATTCTCACTAAATTCACTTATTAGATTTAGTAGTTTCTTTATAGACTCTTTAGGATTTTCCATATATATATATCTTCATGTCACATGTACATGAAGAGAGTTTTACTTCTTCCTTGCCAATATTTATGCCTCTTAAAAATTCTTTTTCTTGTCTTATTGGACTGGGACTGGCTAAAACCTCCACTACAATATTGAATGGCAATGGTGAGAGTGGACATCCTTATTTTGTTACTAATTTTAGAAGAAAAGTATTCTGTATTTCCCCATTAAGTGTGAACATTCACTGCAGGGATTTTGTAGGTTGCCTTTTATTAGACTGAGGAAGTTCTCTTCTACTCCTAGTTGGCTGAATATTTTTATCATGAATATTGGATTTTGACTTAAGTTTTCCCTCTATTTAGCTGATCATAGGAGATTTCTTCATTCAATTAATGAAGTGAGTTATACTGCTTACTTTTCCAATATTGAACCAGATTTACATTTTTCAATTGGTCATTATGTATTATAATATTTTTATTATTGGATTCAAATTGGTAATGTTTGGATAAGGATTTTTGTGTTTATATCTGTGAAAAATATAATTTTCTTTCCTTTGAAGTGTCCTTGTTAGGTTTTGGTAGAAGGGTTATGCTGTCCTCATAGCATGAATAGGAAAGTGGTCCCTTCTCCTGTATTTTCTCAAGGAGTTTTTATAAGATTGGTATTACTTCTTCCTTAAATTTGATAGTATTTACTAAGAAGCCATCTGGGCATTTTTTTTTAATATGAATATTTTTGATTATTAATTTCTTTAACAAATACGAATCTTAAGATTACCAAGTCCTTTGGGGCATCTGGGTGGCTCAGTTGGTTAAGTGTCCAATGCTTGATTTCAGTTCAGGTCATGATCTCATGGCTCTTGAGTTTGAGCCCCACATCGGGCTCTGTGTTGACAGCGTGGAGCCTGCTTGGGATTCTCTCTCTCCTTCTCTTTCTCTGTTCTCTCTCTCTCTCTCTCAAAAACAAGTAAATTAAAAAAAAAAAAGGTAACCAAGTTCTTGTGTGTTCGTTTTGTTACTTTGTGTTTTTCAAGGAATTTGTTCTTTTTCCACCAATTTGTAAACTTTACCTTATTTGTCAATAGTATTTATTTGTCAATAATATTTTATTGTTATAATATTAATGTTTATAGGATCTGTAGTTATGACTCTTCTTATTCCTAATGTAATTTTTGGCTTTTTTGAGGGGTCAATTTTGCCAGATGTTTACCAGTTTTGTTAATCTTTTCAAATAATGTACTTTTGTCTTGAATGCTTTTCTTACATTTTTGTCCATTTCCTGTTATTAATTTAATTTCTTATCTTCATTATTTTCTCACTTCTATTTAGTTGGGAATTAATTTGCTCTCTTTTTCTAGCTTGTTAATCTAAAACCTTTCTTTATAAAATAAAAATGTATTATTAACAAAATTTCTGGGGCGCCTGAGTGGCTCAGTCAGTTAAGCGTCTGACTTCGGCTCAGGTCATGATCTCACAGTTCGTGGGTTCAAGCCCTGTGTTGGGTTCTGTGCTGACAGCTCAGAGCCTGGAGCCTGCTTTGGATTCTGTGTCTCCCTCTCTCTCTGCCCCTCCCCTTCTCATGCTCTCTGTCTCAAAAATAAACTATAAAAAATAAAAAAAAAACCCAAAATTTCTGTGAATTTTGTTTTGTGTGTTTTTAAGCCTTGTTATTTAGCACATACAGATTTTGGGTTATTATTTCTTCTAGAAGAATTTAGCCTGTTATATTCATTAATGTTTCTCCTCATTTCTGGTACTTTTTCTTGTCTTGAAGTCTATCTACTTTCTATGGTATTGATATAACCATACAAGTTTTCTTATGCTTAGTGTTTTCATGGTATATCTCTTCCCAACCTTTTATTTTAATCTATCTGTTCCTGTATCAACCTTTGTGCCTCATGGTGAGATTTTTATAAACAGCACATGGTGCAATCTTGCTTTTTATCCAATCTGATAATCTTTTAATTTGGAATGTTAAGCTCATTTTTATTTACTATAGTTTCTTATATAGTTAAGTCCACTGTTTTGGTACTTGCCTTGTCCTGTCTTTTCTTGGTTTCTTCATTCCCTCTTTCTTTTTCTTGTGAATACTATAAGTTTTGCAATATGCATCCTTATCTTGTCAGTATCCACCTTGCACTGGTATTATACCACTTCACGTATAATGTAAACTTATAAGACTATAATTCTTTTTTAGGGGGTTATTGAGTAATTTTTTTAGTGTTCCATATTATCTCCTCTCAGCTTTTACCTGTACTTGTTTTCTTTTTCTTTTTCCCAAGAATCGGGAGTGTGTGTATATAAGCTCCCTGGGTGATTCTAGGGAGCAGATGGAGTTGAGAACCACAGGAGATTTTTAGGGAGCTTCCTAGTGTGACCTGAAAATAAACTTCACTAACAGATAAAAGGCAGAAGCATTAGATTATCATGAAAATTTGAATTGGATCAAAATAACCTGATGATGAAACCTGGTAATTTTTCACATGCATAGCAAAGGGAAGTAAAATTCGTCTTTGAATTTTTTGCCCAGCGATACTTGTAAGCATTACAAAGAGGCAAGAGTATTTACACATTTAGTTCTCTGTCCACTACTTACAAATCCATGGCACAGGAAGTTAATAGCCTCCATATATCCCACATTTATATGTGTATCTGTACACACATATATACATGCATCTTTATGTATAACCAAAGTGTGATATGTACAGCATGTTTCATTTTTCTTGAACTCTGTTTATTTTTTAGCTTGATTTAAGCTTAATTTATCTTGATTTTATAAGCTCTGTATTGCTACGATTTGTAACAATTAAAGTTTCTCTTGATTTTAGGGAGACACCCCACAAATGCCAACATCAGAGAAATAAAGAGGTTACAATTCTAGCTTAAGGTTTCAAGGGGAGCAATAAAAGGTGATTAATGGAAATTAATTAATTTAAAAAGTCACGAATCCTAAAAAAAACATAAATAAAATCATGTGCCATGCATGGGTAACAGTATTGAACAGGACAGGGTCAGTTCCACACCTCATCAAGCTGTCAGTCTAATTGACCCCAGGACCTTCCAGATTTTCCTGACCTTCACCTCCCTGCACCCTTTGTGGTTTCTGGCCTTGCTCAGAGTCCCTAGAGTCCCCATTGTAGCTCTGTTGATCCTTCCTCTTTTGTTTTTTCTTCTTTTCTTTTCCTTTCTTCTTTTCTTTTCCTTTCTTTATTTTTCCTCTCTCTCTCTCTCTCTCTCTCTCTCTCTCTCTCACTCCTCCCACCTCTCTCCCCAGCATTGCAGCAGGGGTCAGATCTGATTATTGGAATCTCCAGGAGGAAACACTTCAACTGTGGAGGAAGAGGTTGTGTTTTTTATTTTTTTATGTTTTATTTATTTTTGAGAGAGAGATCGCAAGTGGGAGAAGGGCAGAGAGAGAGAGAGAGAGAGAGAGAGAGAGAGAGAGAGAGAGAGAATCAGAAGGAGGCTCCAGGCTCTGAGCTGTCAGCACAGAGCCCGATGCGGGGCTCGAACTCACAGCTGGAGATAATGACCTGAGCCAAAGTCGGACGCTTAACCGACTGAGCAACCCAGGCGCCCCGCGGTTGTCTGTGTTTTAAAACACGCCCAGAGAGGCACCTGGGTGGCTCAGTCGGTTGAGCTTCCGACTGCGGCTCAGGTCATGATCTCGTGGTTCTTGAGTTCGAGCCCCGCGTCGGGTTCTGTGCTGACAGCTCGGAGCCTGGAGCCTGCTTCAGACTCTGTGCCTCCCTTTCTCTCTGCTCCTCCCCTGTTCACACTGTCTCTCTCTCAAAAATAAATAAACATTAAAAAAATTTTAAAAAAATAAATAAATAAAACACGCCCAGAGAGAAGCTGGTGTTTTCTGTAACATATCCTGGGTTTCTTGTTTCTCTCTAGTATAGCCCCTGTTGTCCCTTCTCTGACTTGTGAGGAAATAGTTCAATGAAGCTGGTCGTAACATGACAGAATTTTATGCTAAGTACCTCTCCCCACTTCACACCCATTTTTTAAAAAAGCTATCAGAGCTTGCTTCTAGACCCCGTCTCCTAATTCTTATGGGTATAATGATGCCAATCAACTGGCTTCAAGTTTCAGGGTCTGGGTAACCTCAGGTTTGATGAGTTAAATGTTTATTCAACATGCTGGGTCCTCCTCAAGCACAGAGAAACACTTGTGAGAGTAGCTCACACCTTAAGTGTCTGGGTCTGGAGTTGGGTGAACAGGAAAAATACCACCAGCTAGGTCAGCTGCCCTTGCCTCTCCTCCCTTCTAGTGTGACAAAACACGAATAATTAGGGCTTCGCTTCACAGTTAAAAGGTAGGTAATAGAAATGAGGTGGGATGGCTTTTATCAGTGCACGTGTGTTTGCTATTCAGTGAGTACATGGTGCCTTGCTAGTAGGCTCACCAGGTAAAATACAGTCACCCAAATTTGAATTTCAGATATCCAATGTGTAATTTTTTAGTCTAAGTATATCCCAGCCCTTGAGCTAAAAGACATGAATTATTTATCTGAAATTCAAATTTGAATGGGTATCCTCTGTTTCCATCGGTTAAATCTGGTGGTGGTACTTGCTAGGCCCTGGACACCTGCTTGTGCTCGAGTCAGACACAGTCCCTGCCACATGGAGTGTGCCATGCCTTGTCTGGGGCTTGGCAGTAGCAGGTGGGCCATTATGGACTTACCCTCGTCCATATCCCCTTTCTTCCCCATTGCCTCCACAGGCCTGGAGACAGGGAGGACCTGTCTAGCCCTTAGTGAGCACCCCCCCGCCGCCCTGCATCACTCACATTCTCCTGTCTTTAACAAGGAGAGGACAGAACCTCGATGTCCTTCGGAGCCTGTTCAGTTCAGGAAGAGATGGGACCCTTCTCCCCACTGGCTTCTCAGCTGCTGGATAGCCAGGCTGGCTGGCTGAGGCAAGGGCTGGGGTGGGGGTGCCTCTGAGAGACATCATGGGCTCCTGAGGTGCCTGCCAAGGCTTTTCTCCATGCCCACCCTCTCCAGAACTGGCAGACGTGTTCCGGCCTCCCTCCATCCCACGACCTACGTGGCAGGCACCTTTCCAGACCCTGAGGACCGGCAGCCAACAGCCCTGCCTGGGTGGCCCACGTGGCCAGGTAGGATTCCTGTTTTCCGCCTTTGGCCATGGGTGCCATCTTTGGGTCTCTTACTAACCTCTTCCCATAGGGCCCGGGACAGCCCAAGCAGGCTTCCCCCTGCTGAGTGCCGACGGCACCCTGCATGCTTCCTGGCTCAGGGCCACATTGGTGGGCATCTGGCATGTGGGTCTCGCACTGTCCGGCTGATGCCCTCTATGTGTCATCCACTGACTGTGATGGCAGACCTCCTTCTGTGGTAGCCATAACGCTCAGTAAATGTCAGCTGTTGTTGTTGCTGAAACTCAAGTTTCCTACCCTCACCTTACCAATAACCACATTGTGACAAGGTTTCCTCCTGCATGGAGATCACTCAATGCCCTCCCTGTTTATTGTCTCACCTGGACCCTCCCCAGCTCCCCTTCCTGCACCCTGTCCCCCACAGGCATCCTGGTCCTCACACATACATTCTCCACAAGGAGCCACACCTGAATAGAATCTGAGCTCCCCTTGACTGCTGGACCCTCCCAGGACCTTCCAAAGTCTTCCGTACTGGATAAACTTAAGCCCTCTCCTGTGGCACTTTCCTCTGTCTGGCCCCTGCCAGCCTCCACCCCACTGTGATTTCTCTCGTCTACCTTGAGGTTCTGTACTCAGCCTCTGCCCTGCTTTGGCCTTCCCTACAAGCAGCCTCCCCACCCTGCCTCCACATTCATCTCTCACATCTTTGTCTTTCTTCACTGGCAGTTCATAGATAGAGTTCAGGCTGTCATCTCCTCCGAGACACCTTCTCTGAGTCTCTCTTAAGGAGAGCCCCCTTATAAACGTGGCACAGCAGCCTGGGCCTCTCTTATCATTGTACCATTACTCTTGGTTTGTGGTTGTGACTTCTTCACACCCAGAAGTTGCGGGTCCTTAATTTGGCATCTCCACATCTAAGGGTACCTAGAGCTCTGCACAGGTTGCTTCAGCTGAACTGAATGAAATTGCCCTGCGTAATCACATCACACTTGGCCACGTAGTTGTTCGAAGCTTTGCTTTTAAGCTTTCTGTTGGTCCCTGAAGCAGAAGTTGCATGGTGTGAAGGAGTTAGTCCAAGAGCTAGCTGGCCAGTGCAGTTGGTAGCTGATACCTCTCGTGGGAGTCATTTAGTGGGATTTGCTACTAAAATGAATTTCCTAGCTTCTAATATCAGTATTTTAAGTGTACCAGCCAAAAGGAGTATTTTGGGTCCACCTCACCACTTATTTATTCGAGGCTCGGTTCCAGGCCAGGAGTGGGGGGTGGGGGGGGCAGGTCACAGCCCCATCGCTGTTATCTTGCAGTTGGATTCCTTCATTTTCTCTGACAATCTCTTTTTACCCAACATTTTAAAAAATGTATGTTTGTTTATTCATTTATTTATTTAAAATGTTTATTTAGTTTTGAGAGACAGAGAGACAGAGCATGAGCATGGGAGGGGCAGAGGGAGAGGGAGACACAGAATCTGAAGCAGGCTCCAGGCTCTGAGCTGTCAGCACAGAACCCGATGCGGGGCTCAAACTTGTGAACCAAGAGATCATGATCTGAGCCGAAGTTGGATGCTCAATGGACTGAACTACCCAGGTTCCCCTATTTATTTATATTTGGGAGAGAGAGAGAGAGAGAGAGAGAGAGAACTTGTGCATGAGTCGGGGGAGGGACAGAGAGAGAGAGAGAGAAAGAGAATCCCAAGCAAGCTCCATGCTGTCATCACAGATCCCAACATGGGGCTCAATCTCACGAACCATATGATCATAACCTGAGCTGAAATTAAGAGTTGGACGCCTAAGTGACTGAGCCACCCGGGCGCCCCTACCCAACATCTTTAAGAAGAAAATTACAACAGTAACTAACGCATACATATTCGATTGCTTATCATGTATCACATACTGTCCTTAGTAACTTCTTTAACACCTCAGACAACTCATCAAGTTTCTCTTTGTGTTTTCATTGATGTTTCCATAGTACCTAGAACTGTGCCTGGCACAAAGTAAGATTTCATTAATATTTATGGAATAAATGAATGGGCGGAATGACACTTCATGGTTTCAGAAACTCACCAAAGTCCTATCCTTGTCAAAGAATGGAGTTCAGGATAGTTAAGTACTTTAGATATTCCTCAGCAAATGAACACCACCATTTGTACATTGAACTGTGTTTTTAATATAATCCCAAAATCTTATTGACAAAAAGTCTTGTCTGCTGTTTTTGTGTAAAACAGACTTTTGTAAATTGAATCCTGCCCTCTCACTGACTTAATGGTTTTAGAGATACTCTGCATTTCTCCTGAATCTCACCCTGTGGGTGGCTTCTAATAATTCAAGTGGATGTAACCCTATAAACAATACCTTGCATTTCCAGAGGCATCGCCTATAAAATAACCATATTTAGAAATGAAGAATGATTTTTTCACAGAATCCATAAATCCTAATTCATCCTCTGGGCCACTCTGAGTTTCTTATATCAGATATTCTTAAGATATGCACCTTCCGGACTCTATGATACCCTGCACGCAGGAGGCTTCTCAGTTCCCCTTTGCAAGCAGACGTGAGAGTATGTTAAAGAATAAGAGTCACTGGGTGCACCTTTGTGTCAGACAGATGGAGGCTCTCCCTCATCAGGGTCTATGTCCAGTCAGTGGTAAGTAAAATCACAGGCCAGCATTGGAAAGAAGTCTCACTAGACCTGTGCTACGAGAAAGTCTCATGAGTCTTTCAAGCAGACTCATTTCTTATTCCCCCCCGATTTCTATCCCAGGGAATGTCTAGGGCTTTGTGTGTGCGCGTGTGTGTAGGGAGGTCAGGAGGGAGTCATACGTACATTTTTTTTGAATGCTCAGCTCCGGGATTCTCTGAGAATTATTGTATGGCAGTCACGGTGCAAGACATGGTTGGTGGTGCTATAGCGTAGCTCGAGAACACTGTTAACTTTCTCAGGGCTCTGACAAACTCATTATTCATCATGAAAAGAGCAGGTTTAGGACTAGAGAGTCCTGGGTTTGAATCCTAGCACTGCTCTGCTCTGGGAGACCTAGACTTAGGTATGCAGCTTCAATTGGACCTCTGTTCCCCCATCTATAAAATGGGAATATAATTTCCTATTTCATGGGTTTGCTGGAAGGACGAAGTTAGGTGAAATGTCCATTAAACAAATGATGATTTCCCTGTATTTCCATTTGTCCCAGCTTACTGGTTTCAGTAATGAGGTTGGATAGCAATCTTTCCTGTTTGCTGTAGAGTGAGGTCCAACGCAACATCTTTCACATGTTCAGGTTTCACTGAGGAAACAAGGATATACAGACATTGCAATATTTTCCTATGGATGGAAAAAGGTAAATACCTTGACCTGAAATTGATTTTGTCATTAAGGAAATGAAAAGGCAAGCCACAGGATGGGAGGAAATGTTTGCAATACATATATCTGACAATGGAATATTATCTAGGATATGTAAAAATACTGAAAATAAAATTCAACTAGAAATAAGATGGACAAGCCAATAGTTTGCACAAAAGAATCGAACGACACTTAACAAAAACAAATGTATGACTGATCAGCCAATGTGCACATGAAAAGATGCTAGTTATCAGGGAAATGCAAATTAAAGCCATGAGGATACACCGTTAGGTATCCACTAGATGGACTAAAATTAAAAAGACTGAAAAGACCAATTATTGGCAGACATGGAACAACTAGAATTCTACACTGCGGGTAGGAATGTAAAATTGCACAAACACTTTGGAAAACTGTTTGGCAGTTTCTTAAAAAGTTAAAAATATATCTACCATATGACCCAGTCACTTCCCTCCTACATATTTACTGAAGAGAAATAAAGACATATGTCTCCTCTAAGATTTTTACATGAATTTACACAGTGTTTTCTTTGTAATAGCCCTAAACTGGAAACAACCAAAATGTTCATCAACAGTGAATGCAGAAATGACGGGTGATATATGCGTTGCACAGAATGGAATTAAAAATGCAATAAAATGCAATAAAAAAAGGAACAAATGCTAATACATGCTCCAGTAAGGGTGAATCTCAAAACAGTGTGCTGATTGAAAGAGGCAAGACATAACATATTGTATAATCTTATTTACATAAAATGTAAACTAATCCCTACTGACACATAGCAGGCTAGTGGTTGGCTGGAGATGGGGATCAAGGAAGGGATGGACTGCAAAAAGACATGAGGCATTTTATGGAAGGTGTTGGAAATGTTCTGTAGCTTGATTCTGGGGTAATGGGTATGTACAGTTGTCGAAACTCTTTGAATGGCATGCTTTGAATGAATGCAGTCTGTTGTAAAAGAAATTATCTTTCATACTGTTGATAAGGAAAAAAGATAAAATTGCTTATTTAAAGCAAAAATGCAATGAATTTTAAAACTTATATATTATATATGTTTATAATATATAACATAATATATAATATGTAACATTATATATTGCAAATATGCAATGGATTTTAAAACATATATATTATTATATATGTTTATATTATTATATGTTATATTATGCATTATAATGTATAATATATAACATGACTATTCTATATATAGAGAGAAATATATTCTATATATACAGAATGTATATATATAATCTCAAGAGTAGCACAATGGGTGGGAGAATAAAATTAAAATAAAATAATAAAAGAATTATAAAGTTCTTACATTATCTGAGAAGTGGTGCAACATTATTTGAGAGAGGAATGTGTTAGGTTAAAGATGCATAGTTTACACCATAAAAATCACTAAAAAACATAAAAGTAACATAGTTAAAACTCTAACAACAGTGGAATACTAAATCCTATTCAATTAATCAAAAGAAGACAGAAGCAGAGGGAAAAGAGGACAAAGAACATATGGGATAAATAGAGGGGAAAATTGCAAGGTAATAGTTTCATACTTAATCATGTTGATAATTACATTAGGTATAAATGGTTTAAACCCTCCTATTTAATTTGCAGATTGTCAGGCATGATAAAAAATCAAGAGTGAACTAGATGCTTTCTATAAGAAACCCACTTAAAATATATAAGATTAGAAGTGTGAGAATAAAACATTTACACCTGCAAACATTAACCATAAGAGAGCTGGAGTGGATATATTCATATCAGATGAAGTAGACTTCAGAAAAAGAATAGTACCAGAGATAAAGAAGAACACTCCATAATGATAAAGCAGTCTACTCATCAAAAAGACATAACAATCAAATGTATATGGACTTGGACTCACAAAATAACTTCAAAATACATAAAGCAAAAGTGGAAAGTATTGAAAGGAGAAATTAACAAATCTAAAATTAAAGTTGCAGACATCAGTCCTTCTAGTTATATTATAACTAATATAATAATAAACAGTAATTGGTATTTAAAAATTGATATAATAAACAGTAATGATATAAAAGATATATGAACAATATTACTAATGGGCTTGACCTAAATGACATTTACAGAATACCCAACAACATAATGCACTTTTATTTTCTCTTTTCTATTTTATTTTATTTATTTTATTTAGGTATAATTAATATACAATGTTATGTTAGTTTCAGGTGTACAATACATGTATGATTCAACAATTCACTACATTACTTAATGCTCATTAAGATATGCATACTCTTAATCTGCTTCACCTATTTCACCCATCCCCCCTCCACCCACCTCCCCTCTAGTAACCATCAGTTTGTTCTCTATAGTTAAGAGTCTGGTTTTTTTGTTCTTTCTCTCTCTCTGCTTTGTTCACTTGTTTCAGTTCTTAAATTCCACATATGAGTGAAATCACATGGGGTATGTCTTTTTCTGACTTATTTCACTAAGCATTACACCTTCTGCGTCCATCCATATTATTGCAAATGGCAGGATTTCATTCTTTTTTTATGGCTGAATAACATTCTACTGTTTTGTATATATCCCAGATCTTCTGTATCCATTCATCTATTAATGGACACTGGGATTGCTTCCATATCTTGGCTATTATAAATAATACTGCAGTAAACATAGGGGTGCATGTATCTTTTTGAATTAGTGTTTTCATATTCTTTGGATAAATGCCCAGTAGTGGAATTACTGGAGCATATGGTAATTTTATTTTTATTTTTTGAGGAACCACCATACTCTTTTCCACAGTGGCTGCACCAATTTGCATTCCCACCAAGAGTGCACGAGTTCCTTTTTTCTTCATATCCTCACCAACACTTGTTATTTCTTGTGTTTTTTATTTTAGCCATTCTGACAGGTGTGAGATGATATCTCATTGTGGTTTTAATTTGCATTTCCCCGATGATTTGTGATGTTGTGCATCTTTTCCTGTTTGTTAGCCATCTGTATGTCTTTCTTTGGAAAAATGTCTAGTCTTTTCAAGTGCACATAGAACATTTATTAAGACAGACCATGTAAATGTAAAGGATTGAAATCATGCAAAATAGGTTTTCTGATTATAATGAAATTAAATTAGGAATTAATAATAAAAACATCTGGAATAAGCTCATACATTAGAAAATTAGACAACACACATAATTTATAGGTCAGAAAAGAAATCACAAGGGAAATTAGAAAATATTTTGAACAGAATGAAACAGAACATACCAGAATTTGTGGTATACAGCTAAAGCAGTACTTAGACAAAAATTTATAATTCAAATACATTAGAAAAGAAGAAAGGTAGAGGGGCACCTGGGTATCTCAGGCAGATGAGCATCCAACTCTTGATTTCAGCTCAGATCTTGACCTCAGGGGCATGACTTCAAGCACTGAGTTGGGCTCTATGCTGGGTGTGTAGCTTACTTTAAAAAAAAAGAAAGAAAAGAAGAAAGGTGGAAAATCAATGCTATAAATTTCCACTTTAAAAAGTTAGAAAAAAAGAACAAATCAAATTCAAAGTAAGGAAAAAGAATAAGAAAAAGAGAAGTCTTTGAAATAAGAAATAGCCAAAAATAAATGTAGTTAAGCCAAAAATTATTTTTTCTTTCAAAAGACAGATAAAATTGATAAACCTTCAGCTAGATTAATTAAGAAAAAAAGAGACACAAATGATCAATGCCTGAAATAAATGAGATGACATCACTACACATCCTACAGACATTGAAAGGATTAAATTAAATATTATTATTATTGATGTAATTCCAATGTAATGCCAATATGTTTGACAACAGATATGAAGTAGAAAATTTCATGAAAGATACATGTTACTAAAAGTGACTCAAAAAGAACTGAAAAATCTGAATAGCTTCATCTGGCATTGCTGGTGAAATCTACCAAATACTTAAGAAAACATACTAACTTTACTAAACATAAACATACTAAACATAAAACACAAACTCCTTCAGAAAATAAAGGAGAAGGGAAAACTTTCTAACTCGTTTTAGGAGTATTACCCTGACACCAAAAACCAGACAAAGACATTGTGAGACCAATATCCCTTGTGAACAAAATGTTAGTAGATCAGTATATTTTACTGTAAAATAATATATAGTGATCAAGTGGGGTTTATCCTAGGAATAAAGGTTTGTGTAACCTAATATCCTAGGAATATTAGGTTTGTGTAACATTTGAAAATCAATTTATATGATTTACCATGTCAACATTATAAAGGAGGAACACATATAAGCATCTCAATAGATGACACTCAGTTGATGGAAAACAATCAACACCTCTAACTGCCATCACTCTTATCAATGTCCAGAGTCTGGGGCTTCCGTTGAGAAAACCAGTAAGACCATACTTCATGGTACTTTCCATGAGTTTGAGGTGCTTAGAGGAAAATACCCACCCCAATATGTTTACCACCCTTGACTTTAGAGCCTGGTCCTGGAGTTTGGCTGAATGTAGAGAGAAAGAGTTCACTAAAGATTTTATTCCCAGAAGTTGTTACAAACAATAAATCATTTTAAGAGACTTTAAAAACAAGGTCAATAGGAAGGTGTTCAGAAGAAGCGAGAGAGAGAGAGAAGCCTATACTCTCCATTATAGTATCTTGAAATATGGCAAAGAAGAAAACCCGAGGGGGAGGTGTGCAGATGGAGGGAGGCCCATAGACATTGCACTGTACAGCAGTTGTGGCCACAGGTGACTGAGAGGTGAAGGGAAACAGTGACTCTTACCACTTTGAAAGAAGAAATTATTCATATCTGTATACCTATCTATTGGTGCTAAAACTAATTGCATAAACTTGGTGGCTTAAAAGAACACACATCTGTTGTAGTTCTGGAGATCAGAAGTCTGACGTGGGTCTCAATGAAACCTCAGTGTTAGCAGACTGCACTGCTTCTGGAGGCTCTAGGGGAGAATCTGCTTCCTTGCCTTTTCTAGCTTCTGGAAGCTACCTCATTACTTGGCTCATGGCCCTTTCCTCTGTTTCAAAGCCAGCAATGGCTAGTTGAGTCTCCTGCTGCATCTCCCGGACTGCTCTGTTGTCACATCTTCTCTTGCCTCCCTCTCATATATGAGGCCCCTGGTGATTACACTGGCTTCTCCTGGATCATCCGGAATGATCTCCCAATCTCAAGATCCTTGATTTAATCCAAGTGAAAAATCCCTTCTGCCATGTGGGGTAACCTGTTCCAGGTGTCAGGGATGAGGCTGTGGACATCTTTGGGGGCCATTATTCCACCTGGCACCCTTTCAGTGACAGTAGAATTAGAAAAATTAAAAACGAGAGACATGTAAAACTTTTTGTGTGTGAAGGGCAGAGGGAGGTAGTTTGGAATGTGATCCTATACGGTGGACTAAAACAGGGAGACAGTGAAATTGAGTGCCTGCTTTTCCTGGGGTGGAGGGGTGTGAAGACAGATGCCAATGTGAAAAGTACACCTTGGACAGAAAGCAAGGGAGTTTTCCAAGGGGAGATGGCGTGGTGGAGCCTCACGATGGGAGGGTGCAGGGTGACAGCTCTGAAGGACACATGGAGCCTTTGGTAGCGTCTGAGAAAGGAGCAGATGGTACCCGGCGCTGGCCTCAGATGCGCCTGCGCCGTGGTTCCCTGGTGGTGGTGGGCGGGGCTGGGGGGGCTGGGTAGCGCTGCTGCATCCATCACAGGTCTGCGCTCCTCTTGCAGGTATACCGGGGTCCTCCTGGACGAGGACATCTTCCGTGGGAAGGAGCTCGTGGACAGTCGCTCCTTGCAGGCCCTGGTGGCGGGGCTGAAGGCCTACAGTACGTGGGAGAATGTCAGCTGCCTGCAGGACTGCCGCGAGTGTACAGGAGGCATGGTGAGCCCCGAGGGCCCCAGGCGCCAGCCCCGCAGGTCCCCCGGCTTCAGCACACGTGCCAGGCCAGCGCTGTGTGCCAGCGAGCAGAGCACCGGCTTCAGAGCCGGGCAGAAACCGGGTGCCCAGGTGACCCTGGGGGCACCACGTGTGACCGCCCCCTACCATACCGCAAGGACCGATGCAGACGGTATTTGTAAAATGCTGGCCCGTGGAGGCCCGCAGCATATATCATTAACTTGTGGTGGCCTGTTGACAGTATAGGACAGGGCCGGTGAGGGTCGGCTGATGAAAGCACCGATCCAGTGTTTGGATCCCTTGGGGGAGAATACAGGAAATGACCCCAGGGGTGTCCAGCCCCAGGAAGAAGGCAGACAAGGATGGGCCAAGCATTTGGAGACTGCTTAGTGAGTCCCCAGCCCTGGGCCTCAGACTGGGTTGTGTGGTGAGGGGCACAAGGTGTGAGAAATGTCAGCAGGAGTCTTTGGAGAGTTGAGGGGGACGTTGAGAACAGTTAGAATCTGTGCCCAATTCCCCACACCCCTGAGAGCAGAGGTGCCTGCAAGGTTGGGGGAAACAGGGCATGGGGAGTCTCTGCATTCCTGTGGGGGCACAGAGCTGCTGAGAAGGGGGACCCACGTGGGCTGTGTGAGGGCATGGCAGGTGTGGTGTGGGGTTGTGGACCTGTGACATGGTGGCATGGCGGGGCTCCAGGCAGTGGCTACAGTGACACTAGGGGTCTATCCCCAGATGACAGCCCTGTAACGGCAACCCCCAGGGACAGCCCTACTTCATCCGCGTGTGGGCCCGATGTAGGCACTGTGGGGTTTTTGGCCTGAGTTTAATCCTGAATCTGGCTGAATATTGGCCTACAAATGGCAGCTCTCAACTTGCAGGGGAAGACGAAGAGTTTTGGCCTCAGTGAGAAGAGCTCAAAAGCAAGTTAAGGACATTGGTAGAAAACAAAAGGCAAAGGATAAATTTCCAGAAAGCCTGCCACCTTGCCATTCTGTATCAGAGCTGGGCCTATGGAGGGCTGAGGAGTGAGGAGCAAGGTGAGGAAGGGCTGGGCCTTCACAATAGGCAGAGCCCGAGGGTTTCTCCCGCACGAACCATGTGGATGGGAATGAGAGCCTCCTGTGTCCTCTCATCTGAAAGCCAGGGTAATCATTTCTCATAAGGAAGCCTAGTAAAGATGTGCCCATGATGCAGGGAGGCCTCGGTTGGGTAGGTGTGCACTCCGTGTCCATGATGATGGTGGTGGTGACATTGGTGATGGACACGCTTGCTCCGCTACTGTGGGGATGTTGTGTGGGAGTCCCCGTGGAAAGAGAATGGAGAGCAAAATAACAGCTGGCACTGAGGCACAGCTGGGCCAGGAGCCGAGGTCCTCTGAGGCAGCTAGGTATAGCGGCTCATTATGACCTTCCTTCGTGACCTGACAAGGTGGGAGGCTCCTGCCACATGGCCGGTTTCCACCTGTAGCTCCAGGGAGGTGGCTCTCTCTTTGAACAGGGATTCTGGGGTAGAGCAAGAAAATTTAGGTTAGCAGGTGGGAGTTAAGACCGGAAGTGACTCTCCCCCGCCTCAGGCAGAGGTAGCCCACACAGGGGAGGTCTGGGGCTCTGCTGAGAGTGCTGAGCAGATGCAGATATTGTGGCTTCCGACAGGTGACTCAACTCGAGGGTGTGCTCAAAACCACCTGTGGTCTTCTAGTCTTCCTCCCTTGGCTCGTTCCCTTTGATGCATTTCATAGGCTGACATGCCCAGTGGCCTTCTGCCCCTGGACCTTCATAACCTCCTGGATGACCAGATGGACAGACAGGATGATGGACAGCTGGACTGATGGCAAATAGGATGATGAACAGATTGGTTAATTGAATTGTTGCCCTGTGCCTTCATTATCTCTTATAATTTAGTTCCACTGGAATGTTACTAATTTGGCTCTTTGGGATTTAAGATGATGTATTTGAAAATGGGAAGGAGAAAAAGGTTATTATGATGTCTTCCAAGCATTGACACTTACAAAAGTGATCAGTTCTTCCTGTCTGCTTGGCTTGCCTTGGGCCCCGAGGGAAAGATTGAAGCCCCAGCAGCCTCCAGCGTTTGGTCTAGGAGAGAGTTCACCCATTCCCACATTTTTGCTCTCAAACTGTTGTGCGCAAACTTGTGAATTCTGAGGTTCTTTCTCTCCACATTTAATGTCTCCATCGCACTTGGTGGTCTATTTTTTTTTCTTTTTTCTTTCTTTTTTTATGTCTTTATTTTATTTTGAGAGACAGAGACAGAGAGTGAGTGGGGAATGGGCAGAGAGAGAGACACACACACAGAATCTGAAGCAGGCACCAGGCTCTGAGCTGTCAGCACAGAGTCTGACGTGGGGCTCAAACCCACGGACTGTGAGATCATGACCTGAGCCGAAGTCGGATGCTTGACTGACTGAGCCACCCGAGTGCCCCATTGGTGGTCTATTTTGATGGTATTATTACTCTGTGTCAGGAAACCATGAGAACATCATAAGTTGGCTGTTTTTACAGGAGTCTCAGCAATTGTTGCTTTCTTTGGGTGATAGGTTGAATGTTGCAAGAGTGACATCGAGTTGCTAAAAGAACATTTTTAGCAATGAAGTAGATAAATGCAGAGTATGAGCGGAAGCATAATCCGTCACTTTTTGTGCATCAAGCCTGAGTAAATGACATTTCATACAATTTTTTTTCCAAAATTAGATCATCAAATGAACAATACTGACTGGGATGTTCATAATTCGTGTTCATGCAAGCACATCATTGTCTTGACAACTGCTGATTCAGAGTCATTGCTAAGTATTTCTAAGTTCTGTCTCTGTGTGTGGAGCAGTGCACTAGGTACACGTTTGCTGTCATGAGGCCCAGATAATGTGAGGGGGAACACTGTATGCTGTGCATGAAATTGGATGGCCCTACGATTTCTGTCAAATGAGTGTCTGGGGACTCCCGCCCTGACTAGGTTGAAGTTACATGTGGCAATATACCCTCCCTACTGAAACAGCCAGAAGGTGGATGACACATGTGAACTAAACAGTTTACAAGACACTGGACATCAGGCAGTGAGGGACAGTGATCTTTGACAGCAAGGAAATAAGCCAAATGAACCCTACATTTGCCCCAATTTACTGCCTTGAGAGAGTTTCCACACCATCCCTTATGTGGGGCAGTTGAGGCAGAGCCTAGCAACCTCCCTGATTTGAAGATGCTGAGATTCCAGGGAAACCAAACCATCTGAAATTTACAGGATAGGGTAGGGGACAAAAAGAACTGGCCGGTCAGAGAGAGAAGTCAGGCATCTGCAGTGGTCCCTTTGACCATTCAGCTGAGCACTGATTAGTGTGTGTGTGTGTGTGTGTGTGTGTGTGTGTGAGAGAGAGAGAGAGAGAGAGAGAAAGAGAGAGAGAATCATGTGGAAGGATCAGAGGGAACAATATCAGGCCTCACATGGCACTGGAAATATAGTGCCTTTTCCCACAGGCCAGTCTGGAATATCTTGAGACTCAGCCTAAGAAAAAAAAGAAATGTTATGTATAAAAGAACAAAGATAAAGGATGCGAGAAGATTTCTCATTGGAAAAAAAATATAAGCAAGGAGATAGTGGACCACCATTTTAAAACGCACTAAAGGAAAAAAAATAAGATAAAGTTCTATACTCAACAAAACTGTTTCAAAAACAAAGTTATAATAAAGACACATTCAGACTTGCCAAAGTTGAAAGGATTCATCACCAGGGGACTTTCTCTATAAGAAATATTAAAAGAAATCCTTCACACAGAGGGAAATGATTCCAGATAGAAATGTGGATCTGCACAAAGCAATGAAAAGCACCAAAAATAGTAACTTTCTGGGACAATATATAAGAGTTGTTTTAGTATTTAAATCTCTTTAAAAGGTAATGGACTCTCTCAACAAAAATAATAACATGAAGGGTGAGGTTTATAACATATGTAAAAGTAAAATGTATGACAATAATTACATAAAGGCCAGAAGGGGAGAAAACCTTATACTATTGTAAGGTTTTTATGCTGTACCTGACGTGGTATCATATCACCTGAAAAGAGACTGTGGGAAGTTGAAAATTTATACTACAAACCCTAAAGCTCCCACTAAAATAATAATACAAAGAGTAAAACTAATAAGCCAACATAGGAGTTAAAATGGAATCCAGTAATACAAAGTTAATTGAAAAGAAGGCAGGAAAAGAAATAACAGAGCATGAAGAGATTGTTCAAATAGAAACCAAATAGCCATATGGTAGATGTAAACCAAACCATGTTCATAAATGCTTTAAATGCAAATACCCCAATTAAAAGGCAGAGACTGCCAGATTGGATAAAAAAGCAAGACCAAACTAGGTGCCTACAAGAAACACACTTCAAGTTTAAAGACACAAAGAGGTTAAGAGTAAAAATATGGAGAAAGATACGCCATGCTCACATTCATCAAAAGAGAGCTTGAGTGACTTAGTATCAGACAAAATGGATTTCAGAGTCAAGAACATTGCTAGGCATATTAGGGCCATTTCAAAATGACAGACGAGCCAATTCCAGAGGATATAATAATCCTAAACCCAATAACGACCTTTGCAGGTGGCTGCTTTGGTTATCCCCACTTTGCAGATGAGGAAATGGGGGCTCAGAGCACTTGGACTTGCCTGAGCTCCCACAGGCTGCCAGGGGAGTTGAAGCCTGATTCGTCTGACCCTAGAACCCATGTTGATATGGTGAAGCAATGCTCCGAGCAGGAGTGGGAAATCACACTGAGCTGTCTGGGAGGCTCTCCAAGGAGGTGAAGTTCACCTTCTCTGTGTGGAATGAACAAATACCACTGAGTGAATGAGACCCCCATTGCACACAGGTCCTACTTCAGTTTAACGTACCGTTACGAGGCCTGCACTTAACCGAAGATGAGGTCTGAGCTCCATGGGGCCTAGTGCCTCTGGTACTCCAGACCTGCCCTTCCAGCCGATTCTTCATGCTGATGAAAGGGAGCCTCTTCCCATGTCAGACACAGCATAGGCAGGGGCCCAGGATCCAGGGGCTGTGGGGTCTCCTTACTTTTTATTTGTTTTAGTTAACAGTCATTAAGCACTTTCTGTATATGTAGGCACCATTAAAAGTGCTTTCCATGTAGTAACTTAGCTAACCCTCAAAGTAGGTGAGTACTATTATCAGACTTACTTTCCACAGGAGGAAACTGAGGCCAGATAGGGATTAAATAACTGGCCCAAGTTTAAGCAGCTAAGAAGTGGCAGAGTTGGGCTTTAAAGCCAGAGTGTCTGTCTCCGGAGGCCAGGCTCGAAACCACCGTGCCATATGCAAACCAGATGTGCCCCATGCTCCAGAAAATAGCTGGGTTCACGTTAATGGGATGAGCGCAGTTTGAATCTAGCACGCCGCTTCGCACCTGTGTGACCTTGGACAGGTCTTTCCTCTTCCTGAGCCTATAAATGAGTCTTGCTGAACTGCCCAGAAGTTAGCATTAACCTGGATCCTCCCATGTTGGGGAGGTTGGTTGGCAGGACCGGACCCTTTTCCTATCAGACCCTTTGAGGTGATTCTCTGCTCTCGCCCCCTGCTGTAAGGCTGGGGGAAGTAAGGTGGGATGTGGTTAAATTACTCACCCCCAACCTCTTTGGTAAGTGAGGGAGGGGCTGGAACAGGAGATGGGGAACCAAAGCCCACTCCTGGCGTGCAGCCGGGCACCATTCCCAACGGTCAGGGCTTCGTGCTCACACGTGTTCTGCATTTTGGCTTTTAATCTCAGTATGTAAGTGGAGAATCCAACTGCCTCATTTGGACCTGATGAAAACCCTTCACCCTGCGCATGTGGGAACGCCGAGAGTCAAATTCTGTGGGCTCTGGTTAGTCACATGCCTTAGGCCTCAGCTGCTTCTCTTTGCTTCCACCTTCGTTCTTTAAGGATTGGCAGGGTCAACCAAGTTCTTAGGACTGTTGCTATTTAACTGTACTTATGCATTGTCTCTTTTCTCCATATCTAAGCAAACTCAGATTGAATTTCCTACAATTGTCTGAGAGAGGAATAGCGAAGGAGAACCCCGGATTTCAGAATCTTCTTATGAGGTTGCCTCATGAAGAGGGGCAGTATGAGAGGTGGTGAAGGGAGGACTCATCACAGAAGGGGTGGGAGCTTTTGGTCAGGGCTCTGCAACCTTGGATCTTACCACTGGGAGCTTAAGTTTCCTCACCTCTTAAAGCCTAGAACATGAGAGGCACTCAGTAAATACTAGAATCTCCTCTTCTTTTTTTCCTGGATGTGATTACATTGAAGAATCCCGGCACTCTCACCCTCCCCCACCATGACCCAATAGACACATGTGAGAACTGCCTGGTTAGGGCTCCTCAGGGTGTAGCCTTGGAGAGTAGAAGCAAGTCACATTTTCAGCAGATCTGACTCCAAATCACCAGGGTCTGCAAAAACAAGTGTAGGGCCTAGAAAGGCTGCATAGTTCCTGCTGTTCCTTCCCCTGGAGTCGAGCTTAACAGGAGCCCTTAACAGGAGCTGTTGACCTTGGCCCTACACAGACACATTCTTCACAGGGACGTGTTACAGTGTCCTTTGGCCCTTGATTGTTACCTGTACCTGGATGCCCACGTCCAGGGGCTGTGCTCCCCATGTGGCCCCCCTTGATATCAACAGTGGAAGATGCCTCCCCCTCCATCAGGGCCCCTTTTGAGAGCCTCCTCATCTCTGCCCCTGGCTGTTCCATTTCTCCTCGATGTGTTTCAGAATCCTGCATGAAAGAGCAGAGCTGGCTGAAGCAAAATAAAGAAATATCTGTACAAAATTGGAGCAGGGGAAAGTCTCAGAAGAGATCTATGACCCAGCATGATGATAAGGTTATCAGCAAAGACGCACTGACCATTCCTTTCATGTTAGACACAGAGCTTCTGTTTGCTGTTTGGAGATGTTATCCAGCTGGGCAATGACTGAATCATTATATTTTAAAGATTGCATAAGAGAACACTAAAACAATTACAAGTGTTTGTAAATTAAAAAAAAAAAAGTGATGTGATGCGGAGCCCGTCAGTTATTTAGTAGGCTTAATCCCAAGACTAATTCCTCAGGGAGAGTCAACACCACCTCATTTATCTGGCATTGACCATTTCTTGGAACAGAGCCAAGGTCTGAAATAAGCAAAACAGAACTCTGGGAATCCCAGAGACATGACATGAAGTCCGTGTGCTGAAGCTCAAGGCCTTACTCATTCCCAAAGGAGCCTGGCCAGCTTCTCTGGAGCCTGGTCCTACTTGTCGAGTCTCACACATGGTTCCTGATTTCCTGTGGTTGCAGAGTCGTAAGGAGGGAAGATCTGAATGCAACAACTAAGAGTGTTGCTGACCAAAGAAGAGCCAGAAGAACTAGAAAAAATAGACTCAAAATCCAAGAGCAGAGTAGGTCCACTTTAGGCCCAAGGAAGAATTGGAACTCTGTGGAACATGAAGTCCTTCAGGCAGAGTGGGCTCTGTGCAGGCAGGCAGGCTGGTGCAAGGAACATAGCTGTTTGAGGGTCACCCCTCTGTCCTCGAGGCTGCAGATTTACTATTCCCTGGAATAAACCAGATAGTATTTCTTTAACTGCTCAGCTTTTCATAGTAATCCCCCGGACATGTATTTCTCAAAACAGATAAGTAGGTCAGCCTGACTTGGATCTAATATGGCAGAGACCATTTTGCTCCCCATCCAATATCTTAAGAAGAAACAGAGCCAAGAAAAATCCAGTCTGGTGCCTGGGCCATGTGGAGCTAGCAATGCTGGTGGAGGATTCTAGGTATGGAGGTCATGGGTCCAGCTGGCTAGAATTGCACAAGTGGGCAGGATAGGGGTGAATTGGGCTTCACCCTAGTGCCAAGTAACTGGGTAGCAGAGTGGAAGGGGTTCATGTACGGCCCACACTTAGAAATGGTGCAAAGATCTGGCAGACCTCCTGAGAAGGGACTGGCAAGGATCCAAATGCTGATCCAGTAGAAGGGCCCTCTCTGTGCTACTATGACAACTTCTTCAGTCAGACTCTTGGCTCTGCCCCAACCTAATTTTCTAGAACACCAACGGGTCTCTGATCAACTTCTTCCCTTCACATTTCATTGATCAGAGAACCCTTTCTCTAGGCAGCGTTAGGGCCTTCAAGAAGAATCTCAACATTTTGGGACTCTGGATTAAAATCCTAGGTTTCTCCTCATTTCTGCTGTCACTTTCTAGTCATTATGCAGACAACAACCTGTTTGATTTTAGGGGTTTAGAAAGACAGCACAATAAAAACACTTATGATGATAAATTGTTTCTCAACTTTGAAAGAACCTTACTCCAAGATTAGAGAAATTAGCTCTCTCTTTCTTTTTTTTTTTAAAGGTTTCTGTTTTTGACTCCCTAACATTCTCTGAGTCCCTGCTAGGTAAGGTGCCAGAGTCTGTATACATATTGCCACCTTTAATCCTCCAATAGTCCTATGAGCAAGAATTATTATCCTTAGGGTTTTCCCATGGATTAAAGAACTAAGACCAGAGGTGAGATGCTGTTTCTCCAGATCTAGTAGAAGGTGGAGGCAGGTTCTGATTCACGTCTCCCAAATCCAAGACTCTCGTTCCTTATTCACGACCTTGGGAGGATGATAACTTTGTTTCTGGCCCCTGGGCTCCATGTTAATCAATGTTCTATGCTTAACTTTCATTTAACATAATCCACGATTTAAAAACCTCTGTGTTTTTCTGTCGACCTGTGGTCATTGGGAAAAATAATCTCCCAGTGAGAAAATCCACATGTCATAATTGTGAGAGTCTTATGTTAGTAGGTCTTATCTTGTCAGGTAAATTAGAGTGGGAGAGTAGCAGGCAGTAAAACTGACCCTCATCAGTGATAAAGAAAAGAGAGATTACTAAAATGACCCAAGTACAATCCACTTATTGGCAACATTCCTTTGAAGATCTCAGCCCAAACTTCTTAAGGGCATAAAGAAGGCGATTATAAATTTTATATGAAATGGATAGCATTCAGACATATGAGAGGATAATGGATAAAGCTGGCATCCATCCTAGGCCAATTTTCAAAATTTTGAATCTATGGTGTTCTTATTTTAGCCTCCCTTGAGATGATCCACAACTCTCCACAAGGATTCACTCATCACATCAAGAAAACAAAGGGGTGCGGGGGGACAAAGTTTCACAAGTTGACTTCTGAATTTTTAATCATCTTAGTTAGAATTCTTTTGGATGCAAGTTAGAGAGACTCTACAGACTTGCTCAATCAGGAAAGGAGAATACAGATAGAGAAAGGAGAGAGAACAAGAGCGAGAATGAGAGTGTGTGAGAGAGATATGTTCTGGAATCCAGATCTCATAAGGACCAGACACTGGGAAGGGGGTCTGGAGTGGAGGCAGCTCTGCTCTTGGTGTCTCCTTCTCTCATGTCCTATATTCTCAGCCTTTGCTAAGTGTCTGCTCATTCTCCTTGTTCCTCTGCATTTGTGACTGCTCTTTGGCCATGACGTTTATAGAACCTCCATTCCAGCTGTACTCCGAGATGATGTCTCAAATATCTAGTACTGAATTCCTGGCTCAATTTGAGTTGCAGTGCTCCCCAACTCAGTTGTTTTTGGTTAGACAATGGGGTCACATATTATGAACATGCCTACTGATGCTTCGATTATATGGGTGGTGAGACAGCTCTCAGAGAATAGTAGCTGAGCAGATGTCAAAGTATCTTTTAAGCTTTTAAGATATTTTCTCACTAATCCTTCCAGCCTGGTGTATAGATATGGAGCTCAACTTTGTATGTTGATCTTATATCCAGCAACCTTTTTGCACTGTCACAATAATTGTAGTAATCTGTTTGCAGGGTTTTTTTTTGCATTTCCTATGTAGATAATCATATCATCGATGGAAAATGTTAGCTGGTTGCTTCCTTTACAATTATTTACATTTTTTTGTCATATTATTGAAGTGGCAAGGACCTCCCATGCAATGATTGAAACAAATGATTGATAACAGGCACCTGAATTTTATTCTTGACTTTAAAAGGCATGTGCTTATTGTTTCCCCATTAAGGATGCTATTTGGTGTGGATATGTTACAAATATTCTTTTTCCCCCAGTTTCAACAAGAAATAATTGACATATATCACTATATAAGTTTAAGGCATACAGCGTGATAGTTGGATTTATGTATATTGTGAAATGATGACCACAGTAGGTTCAGCTAACATCCATCTTCTCATAATAAAAAGTAAAGAAAGAAGAAAATAATATAGGGAAAAAATTTCTTCTTGTTATGAGAACTCTTAGGATTTTATACTCTTAATTAAGTTCTTTTCTGATATCAAATAACAGTGTTAGCTATAGTCATCATATTTTATATTACATCTCTAGTACTAATTTATTTTATAACTGGCAGTTGGTACCTTTTGACAGCCTTTCTCCAATTCCCCCTTCCTCCCTGCCTCTGCTAACCACAAGTCTTGCTTCTTTTTCTGTGAGTTTTTTTTTTTAAGATTCCACATATCAATGAGATCAGATAGTATTTGTCTTTCTCTGACTTATTTCACTTAGCATAATGCCTTCAGGGTCCATTCATGTTATTGCAAATGGTAGGGTATCCTTGTTTTTTATGGCTGAATAATATTCGTGTGTGTGTATGTGTGTGTGTGTGTGTGTGTGTGTGTGTATGTACCACAACTTCTTTATCTATTCATCCATCCACTGATACTTAGCCTGTTTTCATACCTTGACTATTGTAAATAATGCTGATACAAACCTGAGGGTGCAGATATCTTTTCGAATTAGTGTTTTCTTTACCTTTGAATATGTTTCCAGAAGTGGAATTGCTGCATCATATGGTAGTTTTATTTTTAAGTTTTTGAGGATTTTCCATACTGCTATCCACAGTGGCAGACCCAATTTATAATCCTACGGACAGGGCACAGGGCCCCCGTTTCTCTCCATCCACACCAGCATTTGTTGTCTCTTGTCTTTTTAATGATGGCCATTCTAATTGGCATGAGGTAATATCTCATTGTGATTTCAACTCACATTTCTCTAATGACTAGTGATGTTCAGTATCTTTTCATGTACAGGTGGTCTTTTTATATCTTCATTGGTGAAATGTCTATTCAAGTCTTTTGCCCATTTTTAATTGGGTTATTTATTGTTTGGGGGTTGGGTTTTTTGCTGTTGAATTATACATGAGGTCTTTACGTTCTATGTGTCAGATATTAGCCCCTTATCAGATACGTGGTTTGCAAATATTTTTTCCCATTCCATGAGTTGTCTTTTCATTTTGTGGATGGTTTTTTTCATGGTACAGAATCTTTTTAGTTTGACATAGTCTCGCTTATTTATTTTTTATTTTGTTGCCTGTCTTTGGTATCATATCCAAAAAATCATTACCAAAACCAACGTTCCTATATTTTCTTCTAGAAGTATCATTGTATCTGATCTTACATTTAAGTCTTTAATCTACTTTCAGTTAATTTCTGTGAGTGGTGTAAGAATGGTGGGTTAGTTTCATTCTTTACATGTGAATATCCAATTATCCCAGCACCATTTATTAAAAAGATTGTCTTTTCTCCCTTGCTCCTAGCTCCCTTGTCAGATATTCATTGACTCTATATGCTTGGGTTAATTTCTGGGCTCTCAGTTTTCTGTTCCATTGATCTATTAGTATGTTTTTATGCCAGAACCATACAGTTTTGATGAATATAACTTTATAGTATAGCTTGAAATAAAAAAATGTGATACCTCATACTTTGTTCTTCTTCCTTGGGGTTTCTTTGGTTATTTGGGGTTTTTTGTTGTTCTGTATAAAAGAAGAGTTTTTTTCTACTTTTGTAAAAAATACCATTGGAAGCTTAGTAGGAGTTGCACTGAATCTATAGATGGCTTTTGGTAGTATTGACATTTTAATATATTAATTCTTTCAATCCATGAACATGGGATATTATTTTATTTATATATGTCTTCTTTGATTTCTTTGATTAATGTCTTATAATTTTCAGTGTAGAGACCTTTTACCCCCTTAGTTAAATTTATTCCTAAGTGTTTTATTTATTGTTTTGGTACTGTTGTAAATGTGACTGATGTTTTATTGCTTTTATAGAAATTTGGTTATTAGTGTATAGAAACGCTATTGATTTTTGTATATTAATTTTGCGTCCTGCAACTTTAGTGAATCAATTGATTAAATCTAACAGTCTTTTGGTTGAATATTTAGGGTTTTCTATACATAAAATTCTGTTGTCTGTAAGTAGAGACAATTTTACTTCTTTCTTTTCAATTCTGATACTTTTTATTTCTTTGTCTTGCCTGATTGCTCTATCTAGGACTTCCAGTATTAAGTTGAGTAGAAGTGATGAGAGTGGGCACCCTTGTCTTGTTCCTGATATTAGAAAAAAATGCTTTCATCTTTTCATCATATGTTCAGTATGATGTTGGCTATGGGCTGGTCATATATGGCCTTTATTATGTTAAGATATGTTCCTTCTATGCCTAATTTGTTAAGAGTTTTATCATAGGGGTACGTGGGTGGCTCAGTCAGTTAAGCATCCAACTCTTGGTTTTGGCTCAGGTCATGATCTTACAGTCATGGGCTCAAGCCCTGCATTGAGCCCCATGTTGAGCCCCACATCGAGCCCCACATCAGGCTCTGTGCTAAGTGTAGAGCCTGCTTAGGATTCTCACTCTCCTTCTGTCTCTACCCCTACCCTGCTTGTACTCTATCTCAAAATAAAAAAAACATTTTAAAAAAGAGTTTTGTCATGAATGAATGTTAACTTTTGTCAAGTGATTTTTGTGCATCTATGAGATAATCATATAATTCTTTATTCTATTAATGTGATGTATTACTCTGATTGATTTGCATATGTTGAACCATCCTTGCATCCCAGGGATAAATCCCACTTGATCATGGTAAGTCATCCTTTGCATGTGCTGCTGAATTCAGTTTGCTAGTATTTTATTGAGAATTTTTGTACCATATTCATCAGGATATTAGTCTGCAGTTTTCTAGTAGTGTCCTTTTTCTAGTTTTGGTATCAGGATAATACTGGCTTCATAAAATGAGTTTGGGAGGGTTCCTTCCTTTTTGATATGTTTGGAAGGATTTAAAAAGGATTGGTGTTAATTCTTCTCCAAATGTTTCCTAAAATTCACCAGTGAAACCATCTGTTCCTGGGTGTTTCTTTATTGGGAGATTTCGATTATTGATTTAGCTTCCTTACTAATAATTGATCAATTGATCTATTCAGATTTTCTATTTCTTCCTGATTCAGTCTTGGTAACTTGTATGTTTCTAAGAATTTTTCCATTTCTTCTATATGTCCAGTTTGTTGGCATATAGTTGTTTATAGTTGCAGATATTCTTTGTCATGTCAAGGAAGGTCTATTTTACCCTTAGTTTGTGAAGGGGCCTTTGTTGCTTATGTTTATTTTTTTATTGGTTTTAAAATTATGAGTAGATTTGACTTTTAGGGAATTATGTACCATTTATTTTATTGAGATAATTGTACCTTTTCCTCCTTTTAACCTGTTAATGTAGTGAATTTATATTAGTAGATTTTCTAATGTTTAGCAAATCTTGAGTTTGGGGATATAAACTTAGTCATGGGGTGTGTGTGTGAGTGTGTGTGTACATGTGTGTGTAATACATTGTTGATTCTGTCTGCCAAGATTTATTTAGGACTTTTCCATCTACAATAACAAGTGAGATTTGGTCTGTATTATTCCTTTCTAGCACTGCCCTTGTCCAATTTGGATATCAAAGTTACACCACTTTCATTAAATGACTTGGGGAAGGGGTGTTTCTTTGTTCTGTTTTCTCAAAGGGTTTACATAAAAGTAAATCATCTGTTCCTTGAATATTTGGTATAAATACCTGTAAAGCTGTATAGGGTTAATAGTTTATTTCTGGGAACATTTAAAAATGATTGATTCTCTTTCATTAGTGGTATAGCTACTCAGGTTTTCTATTCCTCTTGAGTCTGTTTTCATCATTTATATCTTTACAGTAACTTTTCCATTTACTCTTAGTTTTAAAATTTATTGGCATAAGTTCATAATGTCCTTTTATCTCTTTAGTCCCTGTTGTATCTATAGTTATGCTTCCTTTGCCATTCCTAATATTGTTTCTTTTTGCCATCCCCTTAATCTTGTGCTCTATTGTTGTATTTTTTTTCAAATAATAAACTTTTGCGTCACTTGATCCTGTCCAGATTGTATCTGGTTTTTCTCTTTAATTGGTTTTTATCTTTATTATTTATTTTCTTCTACTTTCCTTGTGTTTATTTTCCTGATGTTCTTCTAGTACCTTAGCTTGGATATTACTCATTAATTTTTGATATTTATCCTTTTCTATTATAAACATTTAAAGTTGCAACATTTCTTTTAAAATACTGCTTTGGCTGGATCAACCATAGTTTGATAAATACAATTTTCTGTTTATCAATTCTAAGTAAATTTTAATTTCCATTATGACTTATTTGACCCAGGAATTGAGTGTGTTTTCAGATTTCCTAATATCTAATGTTTTTAAAAAAAAAAAAATAGCTAACCTTTATATAATCCTCACAACAACCCCACAAAGTAGGACTATTACAATCCCAGTGTTATGTATGTGAAGAATGAGACACTGAGAGTTTAAGCAATTTGCCCCAAATTACACAACTCCCGAATCGGCAGATCTAAACCCATCCAGTTTGGCTACAGGATATAACCACTGTTCAATACCGCCTTCATTTTAGTAACTGTTCTCATTATTTTGCTGTTTTAATAGTAATAATTATTATATTGATTTTTCCACTTAATTCCATTGTAGTCAGAGGAAATAGCCAATGAGATACAGATTTTTTTTGAAATTTGTTATGGTCAACTTTGTGGCCTGGAAACATGGACAGTTCCATGTGTGCTTCAAAAGAATGTACATTCAGTAATTGGATGCAGAGTTTTAAATGTGACCAATAGATTAAGGTTTTTATTCAAACATTCCCTATTCTTACGGAGGTTTTGGTGTGTCTGATCTATCAAATTCTCAGTGGGCTAAAATCTCCCACTTTGGTGGTAGATTTGTCAGTGTCTCCTTGTAATTCTGCCAGTTTTGGTCTCATGCGTTTGAAGTTGTGTTATTCAGTGTTTACAGTTTTGGAATTGTTCTCTCTTCCTAGTGAATTGAGTATTTGGTCCTGCCACAATGACTCTCTTTAGCTCTAGCAAGGCCTTAAAATGTATTTTGCTCAATAGTAATAATAAGGAAAAAGACTTCTATTTGGTTAGTGTTTATCTGTTATATCCTTTTACTTTAAACTTTTCTGTTATTGTGTTGTATTGTTGTTTCTTATAAACAACACTTACCAGGTTTTTAAATTTAATTTACTCCGACAACCTCATTTTTATCTTTTTGGTCTAAATATTTATTGTCATCACTGAGATATTTGAATTCATTTCTTCCATCTCACTCTTTGCTTTCTATTTTTGTGTCTTATCTCTGCTTGTTTGGACTTCTTACTTTCTTCCAGATTTATTATTTCTGCCCCTTTTCCATTCCTCCCTCATCTGGTTTTCATTCTATTTATGTTCATTTTGTGGTCAATCTAGCAATTTAAAAATTTTTAATGTTTCTTTATTTATTTTGAGAGAGAGAGACAGAGAGAGAGAGAAGGAGAGGTGCAGAGAGAGAGGGAGAAAGAGAGTCCCAAGCAGACTCCATGCTGTCAGTGCAGTCCAACATGGGACTTGATCTCATGAACCAGGAGATCATGACCTGTCAAAATCAAGAGTCTGACACTCGACTGGCTGAGCCACCCAGGTGCTCTCAATCTATAAATTTTAATATGCACATTTAACATGTGAAGTCGAAAGTTAATTATCATCTTTCCTTTCTTCCAACAACACAAGGCTTAGATTGCTTTCCCTAACCACCAGCTCCCCATCTCTGTGCTGTGGTGTCCATGACTTCAGCACTATGTTTTTTGATTCCACCAACGAGCCATTGCCTATTTATTATTATATAGAACCAGGGTTTCTTTAGAACTACTGCCTTCTTCCAGTGTCTTTGCTCACAATTCCTTCTGGCATCTCTTGAGCCATTGTCCTTACTCCTGGAGTACCTTCATCAGAATACCATTTAGTGTGGGTCTGTGGTAGTGAACCTCAGTTTTATTTGTCTGAATGTCTTTATTTTATGCTCAATCTTAAAAGATTAAGTACTATTAGGTATTTAATTCATGGTTGACAGCTTTTTTCTCTCAGTATTTTCAAGTTTTTACAATGATTCTGGATTCCCTTGTCACTGAGGAATCAGATGTCTGTCTGATTTTTCACGGTGATCTATTTGGGGGCGGATCTCTGCTTCTTTTAAGATATTTTATTTTTTGGCAATCTGTGATTAGACTATAATGTGCCCAAGTGTTAGTTTGTTTTTAAATTTTTCTTATTTGGGGTTATTCGAGTTTGCTAAATATGTGGATTTGTGTCACTTGATCATCTTGAAAATTTTTAGGCCACTCTTATCTCCATGTTCTTGATTTTATCCACCTCTGGGTACACTAGGCTAATGTTGGTGTGTACTACCTCTGCAAGTTCGATTCTGCTATTGTCTAGCTCTTCTGTTTGTTCTTTATTTCCCCCTTGTGATCTGTGATTTTTTTTTATTGATCCCTGTATCTTTTATTGATCCTACTAACTTGGTAGTTCTTTCAGGCCAGTGAGGATCTGCATTTACTTCTGCCAGCTGTCTGATGATCTCTACTTTAAACAACCCATTTTAAACTGGCTCCTTTGTTTGGGACTTTGAGGGCCTCATAGGAAGTATGGCCCCAGAGCCATGGTTGAAAACTCTAAGGAAAGATGTCTTCCGTGCCCCTCCCCCTCCATACGCGCAGCTAGAGCTAAGACTAAACAATTTCCTCATTATGTTCCTGGGTGAGGGGTGGTGGTTTCTTATTTCACCCATGGTAGGTGTTGTTTTCCAGGAGACCATGTTTATGTAGGTGTCTTTACATAACCTTTTATCTGGCCTCAACACTTGGTACCCTTTTGGAGTCCATGGTCTCTCATTGTTTCTGGCCTGTGAACATTTCCCTTTATTAGCTTAACTATGCATTCAAAATGATTTTTTAAAAATATTTTATGAGTGGGGCACCTGGGTGGCACAGTTGGTTGAGGGTCTGACTCCTGATTTTGGTTCAGGTCATGATACCAGGGTCGTGGGATTGAGCCCTGTGCCACGCTTCGCACTGAGCATGGAGCCTACTTGGGATTCTCTCTCTCTGTCTCTCTCTCCCTCTGCCCCTCTCTCCCACTCATGCCACACTCCTAAATAAAAAATATATAAATAAGTAAATAAATTTTATTAGCATATTTTATGATTTCTACTGGAAAGTTTTTTTTTATTTTTTTAATGTTTTTTATTTATTTTTGAGAGACAGAGAGAGATGGCACGAACAGGGGAGGGTCAGAGAGGGGAGACACAGAATCCGAAGACAGGCTCCAGGCCCTGAGCTGTCAGCACAGAGCCTGACGCAGGGCTCGAACCCATGAACCGCGAACCGTGAGATCATGACCTAAGCTGAAGTTGGATGCTTAGCTGACTGAGCCACCCAGACGGCCCGTGGAAAGTTTTAAAAAAGACTATCTAGCCTGATATTTGCCAGAGACAAATCTAGCTTCTTCTCCTCCATGCTCCCTAAACAGTTTTAGTCCAGTTGCCATTGATTCCCCATGGCTTAGTCCAAAGGACACTTCTGGGTCCTCACCTGCCTGGGCACTCAGCAGCATTCCTCAAAGCTTACCTCTCCCTCCTGGACAGACTCTCAGCCTTCAGGACATGGTACTCTCCAGCTTTCTTCCTGCTGCTTTGTCTTCTTAGCCTCCTCTGCCAGTGTTCCTCTATGTGACCTCTGAGTGTTGGCATTTTTCAGAATGTGAGCCTGAACCCTCTCTTCTCTGTGTGTTCACACTCCTGATGAGCCTGTCTTTTCCTGAGGTTTTAAATACTACGTGTATGGTGAGGGCTCTCTAATTTACATCTCCATCCGAGTCATCTTTTCACAGGTCCATAGTCTCGTATCTAACTTTCATAGCTCACAGACTCTCATACCTCACATTGACAGACATGAAAATTTGATCTTTCCCTCAAATATCCTCCTGCTCCAGGATTCTCCAACTCAGTAGACACCACACCATACACCTACTGTTCATGTGGCCCAGCCTTCCTCATTCTCGTGCACACACTCAATCCTCTCTGAGCCCTTCTCCTTCCACCTCCATGCCGCCATGTCTCCCATCTCCATGCCACCAACTAGTCCAACTTCTCTCTCTCTAGGCTGTGCTCACCCAGAAGCTATAGCCAACTTTTAAAGTCACAAGTCCTCTTACTCCAAAGTTCAAAATTATTTTATGACTTTGCACCTACACTAACCTAAAATGAATTCCTGACTGGCTCCCGAGTCACTTGAGCCTTATCGACCTCTTCTACCTTAACTCTAGGCCACTCTCCCCCAACTCACCACCTCCAGCTCAGCCTTCTTCCTAGTTCTGAACATTCTGTGCTTCTTCATGGCCTCAGGGTGTTTGCACACCCTGTTCTTTTGCCAGGAGCAAGCTTTCTTGCTGACTTCTTCAAGTTTCCAAGTTAAACAAGCCCTCTGAAAATATTCTTCAACATCTACCTAGGCTAGAAGAGGTCTTTCTTGTTATTTTTTTCCTCATGGAACCCAGATCTTCTCCTTTCTGGCACTTAACCAGAGATTGTTTAATTACCTATTTTATTTGTCTACCTGACCAACACCTATATCTCTCCTGCAACACATGTCTGTGGTTGCAGTGTGTAGCATAGGGCCTGTGACGTGAGACCCTCACTATACATTTGGTGACAGGCCCTGTGAATGAACTCCCTTCTACCCACCTAACCCAGTTCATAAGCCCTGACACTGTAGGGTCATCTCAAAGCAAACAGGGCAGGGCGGACAACTCGTCATCATCTCCATAGGACATCCATCATCTGCTGGGCCTTGAACTCTGGCTGTCAGAAGACCCCCTCAGACCACAGCTGTCACAGGAAAGGCTGTAGTGAATCTCACACACATCAGCTGACCTCACACATGGGCTCTGCCCCGTTCAGGATGGTGGAGATACACAGGCATAGATTAACACAACTCTAAGAAATAGTCCTTCCTGTGTTTTCAGTTGACCCTCCTCTTACAAATAAGGTAAGATTGATTTTGTCTGTTTCTTCTTCTTCAAATTAACAAAATTTACCCTCAATTTGTTTAAAAGGAGGGAAGAAAGCCTGTTTCTAATTTGTTCATATCCATTTATTAAATGTAATTGTACAGTTAAAAAAATTCAGAGATGTTAAAAACACCAGGAAAATATTAAACCTGCAGTGTACAAAGCTTGAATCATAAAATATGTTTCAGGGGGCTCTTACTGAAATGGGACACAACCTTAATGACATTCACAATTACTTGCTAAGAGGCTCGATGTAACCCAGAAGGCAGAGATAGAGTAACACATCCACCCAACGTGCTCTCTCTTCATGGAGACCAGATTCTGGGCTACATTGTCCCCTGAGGATTCTGTTGGCTTTGGGAGCGTGGAGTTTAGAGTTCCCTCTGTCTATTCTATGGTTCTTTTTTTTAATTAGGAGTGAAATAAGCTAATGGAAAATATTATTCACTTTTTGGGGGATGAAACCTGTTTCTTCCCTCACTTCCCTCCTTTTTCTCATCTGCCCCCCCCCCAGAAATGTATAAGCAAATGCCCCTACTTAGGAGTCCAGTATGGAAAAGAAGAAAACTTATGGAACTATGATGTCCTGTCCCAAGGTGCTGTCGCGTACCTTGAGATGATGCATTAGAGAAGGATTTCCTCAGACTCCAAAGGATTTGTTGGCGTTGGAGAAGCAGTTCACATTGATTTCTCGCTCTGTGTGTGTGCGCGCGCCCCCTGCACTGCCTTAGTCTGCTCGGGCTGCCATGACAAAGTATGTCAGACTGAGTGCCTTAAAAAAACAGAAATTTATTCTGGAGGCTAAAAGTCCAACATCAGGCTGTTGCTTGTGGTGGTGTCTTCTGAGGCTTCTCTGTGTGGTTTGTAGATGACATGTCTTCACATGGTCTTCCCTCTCTGTGTGTCTGTGCCTCTGTGTCCTCTCTTAGAAAGAAACCTGGAGGGGCACCTGGGTGGCTCCATCGGTTAAGCATCCAACTTTGGCTCAGGTCATGACTTCACAGTTCGTGAGTTCGAGCCCCACATCTGGCTCTGTGCTGACAGCTCAGAGCCTGGAGCCTGCTTCAGATTCTGTGTCTCCCTCTCTCTCTCTGCCCCTCCCCTGCCTCTGCTCTCTCTCAAAAATAAACAAACGTATAAACAAAAAGAAAGAAAGACACCTGGAAATGCTATAAAAAAGTAAATTGAGGTAAAGAGAAGGGGAATGAGGGTAGTGGGTAGGGCAGCTGTTTTAGACAGAAGGACCAAAGTTGGCCTCCCTGTGGTGGGAATTTCGGACCAGAGACAGGAATGAGAGGAGGCAGAGCCCCATGGGGATCTGAGGGGAGTGCTCTAGACAGGGAGAACAGCATTGCAAAACCCCCAGGGAGTGGGCAAGGCCCTGTGGTGGGAGCAGAGTAGGAAAATCTCACTGACCCTCAACTTTCTTATCCCTAAACTGGAGTGCTGAGATGTCATTGTGAAAAGTGGAAATGAAATACCGGATATAGCACAGAGCATAGAATTGGTCCTCAGTAATGGCCATGATGGCCCCTTTTCTCAACACATCCCAGGGTGCTGGTTTATAAAGCCTGGTGAAGGGGCGTGGGGGCGCCTGGATGGCTCAGTCAGTTAAGCGTCACACTAGGCTCAGGTCATGATCTCACAGTTCATGGGTTTGAGCCCCGTGTTGGGCTGTGTGCTGACAGCTCAGAGCCTGGAGCCTGCTTCAGATTCTGTGTCTCCCTCTCTTTCTGCCCCTCCCCTGCTAGTGCTCTGTCTCTGTCTCTCTCTCAAAAATAAATAAACATTAAAAAAAAAAAAAAACAATCCTGGTGAAGGTACAAAGTGCTGAGTTATGGCATGGAAAGTGTCTTAGATTGCAGAGCCCAGGACTGCCCCCTCAGCTTGCCACCTATGGGTGTTCTAGGTGACCGTGTGGTTAACATATTTCCTCCTTCCCCAAATTCAGCACTCTTACTTTCCTGTCTTGCTCACCTGGTTCTGGCTTTCCTCACACCCAGCTCACTCCTCAGTCTTCTCTAACTGTAACATGCTCAGTCACATTTGCCCTCCCTCCAGAACACTCCATGGCTCCCTTTGCCCAGATCTGATCTGCTGGTTTCCCAGTCCCGCCCCACTTTCCTCCTCTTAACGCCCTCGCAATCTCAGCTCCTATGCCAAGCCTTTTTCCTGGGGTCTTTCTTTCCCAGACACCCTTTTATCTCCACATCCCGAGATTACAGATGACTTAATCTTTTATTTCTGTTGGTTTTTCTGTGTTCTGATTTTTTAAAATAATGCTTATGTATTGCTTTTAGTCATTTATTTAAAAAAAAAACCCGTTCATTTTTAATTAGAAAATCACACACACACACACACACACACACACACACACACACAGTATTTATAATCATTTGTCTCCCAAAGAATTCAGGGTCCCAAATGTAGCACTTTAGTCCCTCAAGGAGATGGCTGCAAGGCCGCATTCAGTAACTTCTCTGCATTGCATGTCTTTCTTTCAACTTGAGAGCACGTTCACACACAACACAGATGCCTAGAATGTGCTGAACCTTGTTAGTTTCTCAGTGGGTCACCTCAGATATTTCAAGGATTTAGATTTGTATGAGGATGGATCTCTCTGGCCTATTCTAAGGAAATTAGATCATAACTGTGCCCTTGGTAGTTTCAGGAGATCGGAAGTGATGTGCTGGCCACAACACGTGGTTGGCTTTGGGTTTTCTCTGTGCTGTTTCTTCTTCAGCTGCCTGCAAAGCTCTGTGAGGCCTGTGAGCCTTGTACCTCAGCTCTATCCAAGCCCTGGACAGTCTGGAATCGTTGGGAAAGCAGTGATGTGGTTTTACTCCCTTTTTAAACACAAAGAGGGTTTCAATGTTGAATTTCACCATCCAGAAGAGAAATAAATTATATTGCATTGGAAAAACTAATATGAGATAGAGCATCTTTATGTTCTCAGGACTCTATTGCCCCTTCTCTGAGAGACTGTCAGTATTTGTTTGCTGATGCTACTGCGTCTTGAGTAGATTATCTCTCAGGGCATTTTACAGCTCCGTGGCCTGGCTTCCCTGGGCAGAGTGTCAGAGAACAGCCAAGAATTTGACACTCCTGCCCCTACTGGGATAGACCAGACCACAATTCTCAAAGAAAAAGTATTTTGTTTCTTCAAAATCATTCTTCTGAGCACTTAGCAGCTATGCTTCTTAAGTATAAATGCTTCTTCCCAGCACCGAGGTGGTATGTGTAGTGTTAATCTTTTCCACACCAGAACTTGAGAGATTATTCAAGAACATTACAACAGAGCTCTCAGGCTTCACTTCCTTTGTGAGATGGGGTGATGCCCACCTCACACGGCTATTGTGAGAAAGAGGAGGATTAGGTGAAATCGCAAGTGAAATTTGGGTGGAACACCCAGTCCAGAACCTAGCTTGTGGTGGGTCCTCGATAAATGGCAGCGTCACGATGATGAGCGTGAGTCAGCTATGGTCTTGTGGCGGGGAAACACTCTGGGGCCTGGTCACGTTCAGTGGGCACCTAATTTTACATGGTCTGCCAGTGGGGCGGGTTTATCCCTGTGGTTATGGGGCAGGGGCAGGGGAGGTTGGCAATGTTCCTGATGTATTTCTCCATAAATACAACCTGGTTACGTTCATGAACGTGACTAAGCAGTCCTGCAGATGATAACGCTGTGCACTTGGGCCTGCGCAGACCGCTGTGATGCTGGCCTGGGTGGTGGGGGCCGGGATGGAGTGGAAAGTAGGGGCTTCCGAAGCTGGCTCCCGGGTCAGGAAGCACTCACTGATGCTCACAGACCTCTGCAGGCCCCTGGCCCCCGGAAGTGCTTGCTTCTGTGACTCAAGTGGCCATTTTCAGAAAGAAAGCAAGGTGCCTTGAGATCGGAGTGTATGGCTGCCCATGGGAGCACCCTTCTGTGCCGCTCCATGTGGCTTGCAAATTTCGGCGGAGGGTGAATCTTGTCATTCCCTCCTCAGAGCTGAAGTGCTAAATGCAAATAGTCCGGGAGAAGTAGCCTGGCAGCCACCTCTGATGTAACTTAGTTAGGCAGGATTGATTTGTGGAAGCAGATTTTGAGAGTGGGAAGGATTTTGGAGATTTAATGGGGAGAGCAATGAACTGGAAGAAATAGCGCGAAGGGGCCTTCAGAAGGGGAAGGGCCCGAGGCCAAACAAAGGCAAACTTTGCTGCTCCACGTTTTGCCTGGGGCTGATCAACTTTCTCTTGAGCAGCTGCTTCTCCCAGTTTGTGTGCAGAAATACTATCAACACTTTGAAAATGAGCAGCAGGCTACTGCCATTTAAATAAGGA